>JBAMBP010003344.1:0-330345 GCA_037044515.1 Phortica magna | reverse complement strand
CTCGTGGCGGCGCACACAACCGCACCAACGTCCTTCTTACACACTAAGCTTAATCGCAGTCGTCGCAGTCGTCATAGTCGTCGTCGTCATCAGCAACGCGCTGAGTTGACTGTTTTATTTATTTTCCATATTGTTGTGGCCGTTGTTGTTGTTGCTTGCAAGCGCGCTTCCAGCGCCTACTAATGTGAACTAACCTACGTCAAAGTCGACATGCGTTCGTTAGTTCGCTCGCTCATTTGTTGCTTAGTTCGTTCACTTGTTCGCAACGAACGTCAAACTTGAAATGAATCATGTTTTTTGTTCGTTGTTTTCTCGCTTCACGAAAGATAACAAAAAGCAAACAACAACAACAACAACAATAAAAACAAATTTAAGCAAAATCAACATTTCAGTATTGCTGAATTGCTGAAGAGCGCAAACAAGTTAAAGAGCGTAAGCAAAACAGCTGTTCGACTGATAAGAAATATACAACACACACACACACACACACATGCACGCACGCTCACACAGTTACACAAATGAAACAGCATGAACATTTAACGCGCTCACTGAGTTGCGCTATCGAGCACATTGAGGTGGAGCCAACGCACACACACACACACACACGCACACACACACACACGCAGCCTTGCAAACGCACTTGACGCATCGCCTGTGCCAACACATTTGCGCTTGTATTGGTTTATAACCGTTTTTGTGGGTGGCGCTTGTTTTGCCGCTTCACGCAACTCTTCGTGCAACTCAACACGATACTGGGAGTTATTTGCTTCATGTCGTAACAAGTTGTTTTTAGTGCCCATCATCGAACGTTGCTATAAATAAGACCGTCAAAGGATTTTAAAACCATTTTATTTTTTTTTTTTTATATTTTTTTTTTCAACATTTTTACCGACGGTTTTTGTATTGCAGACGAAAGAAAGCAACTTTTTATACTCACGGTTAGTCAACTGCAAAAAGAAGTAGAAAAATTCACAAAAATAAAGTCATAGTTTCGGATGCGTGCCTATTATACTTTAGGAGTTATAGCAATGTAAAGCGTAGCAAGAAAATATTACTATTTAAGATGATGTAAGAGGAGGGCTAATTTAATGTTTCTAACACAAAACTATTCGCCAAATTTCGAGACGGACGGTTGGACATGTCTCAAGCGTTTACACTTGTGGTGCTGAGCAAGAATATGTTTATATATAATAAAAAAAAATTATTTAAAATAAACTTTAATAAATTTATGGCATATTTCTCTTTTTTTTATCGCTGGCATTTTTTAAATTTTTCGTGATTATTTCCATGAACCACAAATCGGCTTGATTAGCAGCAATACTCTTAAGATTATAACTCTTACCATCCATTTCGACGCATTGAATTTCACAGAAAAAAGTGTTAAGCAGAAATTCAACAATCACGAGGGCACTCCCCTCTCAACCATACAGGAGTATTGCCACGGTTGTTTGATAACAAACATTTTAGCTGAGCGGCGGCGACCAACAGTTTGAAGCGTGATAAAAACTCATATAAGCTGATTTCATAATTCGTATATTTCTAGTGCTTAAATATCAACTGGCACCGGCGCTTTATTTCAATGTGTTATAGGTCAGTTATAAATAAGTTTATCAGTAGCCATAACACAAAAGGGGGGAAAAGTAATGCCGTCAATGTATGTAACTGGAGGACCCACCAGGGCGAATGGCCCGTGAACCGCACCGCACGGTAGTCGGTGCGCTTGTCCAATGTGACCACCGACAAACGGATGGGACCGCACAGGAATAAGCTTGTAGCGCTTCAAACACCTCGTCTAGCTAATGCTCAATCAACATATACATCATCATGATCATGATCATTATAATGCTTGCGGATTGCTGAAGTTGTTGGGTATTGGGTAAGGCCGTGCAAGCCGAGAAGTCTGAGTGGCGAACGAGTGTTTGTGACATTTTTCATGCACACGAGCAATTTATGTGTAAAATGAACTGAGCATTCGCAGTTAATTAGTCGTTGTCGAAGATGCGGTCTTACATTATTGCTCTGCTAGCGCTGACATACATTCGCTCCTTTGGCTGCGCTCTTGTTGTTGTTGTAGACGACCGGGCTCGATTGTTCTGTCGCATAAAAGCACAAAGCACAAAGCATAAAGGTGCACTGTATGTCTCTGTGTGTGTGTGTGTGTGTGTGTGTGTAATCTGAGTTGTGCGCTGCATAAATTGCATGACAAAGTTCCCCATGCCAGTTATAAGATACAACAGACATCACACACAAGACTATCTTCTTACATTTGGCAACAGTAGAACGCACATGCATCTGTGTGTGTGTGTGTGTGTGTGTGTGATGATTGTTAGAAAGTTTTATGTTGATTCGTTTACCGCAGGCTTGTTGCAAGCATGGCTGCTGCATGAATAGACAGACAGCTAGATAGATTGAAAGAAAGATGGCTAGCTGGCTGTCTTAGAGATCATTTACGTAGAAGCTCATTTATGCGCTCTGCTTGGCTCATCTTGAGCTGTTGCAGTCGGCTTGCTTCGGCGCGTGTGTTGGGCTTCTTCTTGCGCGTCTGCCAGACTTTCAGGCTCCGCTCTCATGCGCCATGCCGCTTTCTTAGCATGATTGACTCGCCACACCAAGTTGACTTCTGGCTGACAAACAGTACGTTCGTCAGTCAATCAGTCAATCAGTCTGCCAGTCAGTTGGTCAAATCGAGCTCATTCTTAAATCCGATACTATACACAATGAAAACAAAAGCGCACAATGTGTAAAATTATTAAAGTCGCAAAAACAAAAAAAATCCAGGCAAAAGTAAGGTCATTATAGTCAAGTATATGCGACAATAAAATACACTGCACAGCGGCTGAGTGATGCCACGCGCCGTTTCCCAGAAATTGGCCATTTTATGTTGCTCTGTCAAAAGACAAACGAGAAAATTCGATTTTTGTAAAGTTTTATTTTAAACGAAGTGGCGGAACTTGATTTCCTGTATTGAGAAAGAAGATCCAAAGGCAGATTTTGCCACGCCGCCATTTGGAATGGAACTAATATTACCTTGCATAATATAAATTGCAGGGCATGCAAAAATGAGGAAAAAAACCATATTGAACTAAAGTAGAAAATACTGTCAAGTTGAGACTTCCATGTCTTTTTCAATTTAACACTTGATTGCGTCAACAATATTCGCTTGCATGCCACGTTGCCGGCAACAGCGCAGTCGACGTCGTTCGATCGAACGAACGAACGATCGAACGAGCGGCCTGAATGAATGATCTGATACGATACGAATGAAACGTAGGAACGTTCGGCGCACATGCGTCGTCTCGGCGATAGATTGTATTACTTGCCAGCATTTCGGGCCAAGCGAACCCGCTTTACATATTTTATGCGCTCGGCGCACAAAGCAAATTGCAACAAAATATCATTCAAATGATCTTTTATGATTTGTGATTTTGTTTGGCTTCTTGACAATTGCTTCAGCATCGATTTAACGGCAATGAGAAGTGGAAGTAGAAGCAGAAGTAGAAGTGCCTAGTAGAAGCGGGCGAGCAGCAGAAGCAGAAGGCAGCAAAGAAGTGCGTGCCTAGTAGAAGCGGGCGAGAAGCACACGTGCGTAGCAACAAAGCGTAAAATGGCGTTGCTTGAAAGAGTTGCCGCCTACACGCAACATGCGAAAAAGCAAAGAAAATATAATAAATAAAAAAAAATATAAAAAATACAATAATAATGCGAAACAATCCAAATGAAGTGCCAACACACAATTAGACACTTGAGGCGTTCTATTTTTTTTTTTCAGCTTTCGCATGTATTGTACAATGTACTTAAGCCATGTGTATCTGTGTGTGTGTTTGTGCGTGTGTATTTACTTGCATTGTTCACTTAGTCGAAATGCTTGTTTTGTCTGTTTGACGTTTCGTCGTTTGTTCGTTTGTTCGCTCGCTCGGTTATTCGACTGCTTGCCGTTGGTGTCCAATTTAACTATGCCACGATAACCGCAAAACTTGCACGATCCAACCAACCCAACCAACCAACCGACCAACCAACCAACCAACGAACCAACCAACGAGGCAGAGGCAGCCAACAATTCTCTTGTTGCGCGCACATTTGTGGTTGTTGTTGTCTCGTCGCGTCGCGTCTCCCTTCGCCACGACCCGTCTCTTTGTCGCTCTGGCCAAAGTTATAACAATGCGCTCTTAACACACAATTGTTGTTATTGTTGTTGTAATTTATTTACGTGCGTTTTTAAGGTTTCATTCAAAATTCATGATTTTGCAATTTCATTTTATTAATATTAAAATTTATTTTACTCTTTTTTTTTTAAATTTTTTTTTTAATTTTTTATATTTTACAAGTGTTTTCCTATTAATTTCCATCCGTTCACACACACACACACATACACAATAAACTATGTACATACATAATTAACCATTGTTTTATTGCATTTTTATTTTATTTATTTTTTATGTTGAATTTTTTTTTTTTTTTCTTTCTTTTTGTGGTTTCACATTTTTGCATAATCACATTCAATGGCATTAAAAACTCTTCCATATTCGTCAAATGCGCGATAACTTGTGAATTTTTGTACAATTTAGACGGCTTAGTTTGTTTGATAGCAAAAGTATGTCACGCTTAGAAGGAGGGAAGATCCCAGAAAGTCTATCGCCTAAGCCATTTCCGTGCTCATTGTCCTCAAACAGTGGTTTTAGGAATTGCTAGAGACTACTAGATTTGACGGGTAAAGTCCAGAAACTCAGCTGGTGTACTTAGTAAACACATTACTATAAAAAAACCTCTCCTGCATAAACACTTAAATAAGATTTAACTAAAAATTGCTATAACGCCTAAACTATAAAAAATTCGTTCAATTAATATAACTCTTTAATTTGCATGCCACAAAATACCCCTTACCCCGAGAAAATCAAACTAAGACTTTTCATAGATCTCCAAATATAAAAGTTTTTTGGGCGCATTCCAATTGTGACAGTCGGTGAATGTTGCGAGATAAGCACGATGATGTATTACAAAAATATCCCCAAGTAAAAACCGGAAATCACAAAATTATTTTTTTATCATTTCAATTATTTTATTGTGGTGAATATTATATATATGTATATAAATAAAACTTAATTCTAAGCGCAAAAAAAAAATGGACAAAAAAAATTTTATTTTATATGTTTGTTTGTATGTATTTATGTATGCATGTATGTATAAGTACTACGGTACTTATGCGTTATCAAGCACTTGTCATAAATATACGTATATATATCAATATCAACACTTATTTAACTGTTTTTTCTTCTCATTATTATTATTATTATTATAATTATTATTATTTACATTAAATAATTTTCTTTCGCTTATAATTAATTATTTGATGATTACATAATCGTAGCTCAAATTTTAAGTTAGCTTCCGGTTTAAAGTGGGCAGAGCCTTTATTTGTATTTTGTATAATAAAGTGTAAAAAAAAAAAAATATATATATGTATAACTAAAAATATATATAATAATTACAAACAATGGTAAGAGCAAAGGAAGTTACTTGGCGGCACGCAAGGACACACGAACAACATCAATCTTCTTTTCAAATGAATAGATGATATTTGTTTTCTTTTTTTTTTGGAATTTTGCTTGATTTGCCTTTAGTTGAGTTCAATGTGAAGATACGTGTGCGCGGGGCCGCCGAAGTTGCCACAAGTTTGCGGTCCATAGGCGGCGTAATGCCTGGCCGGCGGCGGCAGAGGTGGCGTTGGCTGTATCGGCTGCAGCGGCGGCGGCGGCGTCGTCGTCGTCGTCGTCAACATGTGCATGGTGGACACGATATTGGCGCTTTGTCAATATGGACGCCAGACGGTATTCAGATCGGGCACTTCATCGTCACGTTGCGCGTGCGTGACATCGCCAACCGAAACGTCCACCGACTGCTCATGCTGCTGCTGATGCTGTGCCTCCAGATGCGCTTGGCTGCTGTCATGCTGCCGCAGTTGTTGCTGCTGCTGCTGATGCTGCTGGAGTTGCTGCTGCTGCTGCTGCTGCTGTTGTTCGTGTTCCGTGACCGCGCCGGCAATGCCAATCTCGATGCTCGAACGATGACCGCTGCGCGAGCTGATGGTGAGCGAATTCTCGGGACACAGGTACTGTTCCAACTTGTCGGCGCTGTGCAGATGCAAATGTATTTGATTCTGATTGACCGTGGAGTAAAGTTGCGGATAAACGACCATGGTCGGCTGCGGCGCGCTATGATTGTATTGCGTCGGCGCCGAGCAGCTGCCGTACTGATAGTTGTTGTATGTGTTCGACCAGTTGTTGTATGTCGTCGGATAGCTGGCGTTCAGCGCATCCATGTCCTTGCTGCTGGCGGCGGCGGCGCCATAGCCTGGCATCTGATACTCACTGGGCGCCGACTGGAACATCTCCGGCAGCATCGGCAGCGCGGCATAGTTGCTGTGCTCGGCGCCCGTTAGCGTTGTTGTCTCATAGCCGTAATGTGTTAGCCCCGCATTCGGCACAGGTGCCGCGCTCGGCGGTGCGGGCGGCGGCGGCAATGTGGCCGTGTTCATGGCCGCAGCGCTGCCATGATGCGGATGATGATGTGTCGGTAGTAGATGCGGATGGTAGGCGATCGGCGCTGCTGTGCCCGTTGTGGGATACGTGGCGCCGGCGCTGACCGAGGCCGCTGCGCTCGAGTTGGGCGGTGGGTAGTTGGGCCAGTCACATGCGCTAATCGGATCGCTTTCTGCAATGCACAACAAACAAAATAAACCGAATTAAATTTGAATTAAATAATAATTAATGAAAAACAAAAAAAGGAAATTTTATAATATTTCAATTGCAAAAGTGGTAAAATCAAAATCATTTTAATTGCAACATAATTAAATGTTGTTGCTTGCGTATGCATGTCATTTTCTGACAAGTCAATCATAAACTCACATACGACGTTGGCGTGCCCCTAATGCCCTCGTCCCCCGCCCCACGGCACCTGTGCATGTGTGCGTACACCCGCTGCGTTGATTGTGCGTTGCATGCATGACAGAAGGGTTGCTGTCGCCAACAAGGCTGTCGTTGACATTGCTCACGATACCAACGGCAACGGCGGCAACGGCGGCGACAACAACAACAACAACAACAACAACAACAACGACGACTGGGCAACATCAAGAGCTCATGGCGCTTTGAAGCCGTTGATAAAGTGAAAAATTCTTCAAGTAACTTGTGCAAGATTTTGAGGAATTCGCTTGTTTGCTCTTTGGCATTGATAAACCCCAACTTGCCCTCACGCACACTCACACTCACACCCCCAACATCAACATCATCTTTGTCAAACTTTATCAAAAGACGGCAAGCAAATTGCGCAAGTCTTCAGCTTTGGTTCGCTAGCTGCTTCATTAGCAGCGGCATGCCCTACCGCCCACTTTTTGACAGTTTGTCGCGCGCATATTTTTGATTAATTATTACAACTCATTTCAACTCAAAGCGCAAAAAATTACAACAACAGCAAAAGAAAAAGGTAATCTTTGCTTGATTAATTAAATTTATTAAAGTTTTGCAAGAAAATTTCAAAGCTCTTGAAAGCAGAAACCATTTGCTTGAAAAAAACAAAATATTTAAGACTTTATTAGCTTGGTTTTTTTGGGATATGATCATGAATAAGTATCAGCAATAAAATGCCTAAAGAAAAACTTGACAGTTTAGCAGAAATAAAAAATTAAAGCAATTTCCAGTGCTAAACTGCCGTATGTGCCTTGTAAGCCTGTGTAACATAGGCACATACATTTTATTAGATTTTAAAAAAACGTGAATTTTAAAGATTTTAAAAAATCCTGAAATTTCAGCGTTCCTGTCCTTCATTGCGTGCATTCAAATCTTTCGTGTTTTTTTTTTTGTATGTTCTTTAATATGCCGTATCCGTCATATATAGAAATATACGTGGAATTGTACACGACCCATGGACAGTTATGGACAGAACCCATGTCTTTTAGCCGTGTGGGGTCACCGTTACGTGAGGAACACACGCAATTCACACAAGCATATCAAATACTAAGCAAAAAAAAAATAATAATCAAACGCAATATGTGCTTTAGGTATGATGAGAGCCTCAGTCAGGGGGACGATTGGACGACGACGACGACTATAGACATTTTACTTATGCGTTTCTCTCTGACTGTCAGTCTGTCAGTGTGTGTGTGTGTGTGCATGCAAGCAACTTAACCTGCCACTTATCACATTTTAATGTTTCAATTAAGCGCAAAATTGCAATCCTACAACAACAACAGCAACAACAACAACAACATAGTTGCAGATATCGCACAGTAGCGGCGGGGCTGATGATGACGTTATGAAAATCATTTCGCTTGTCGTTGGTGGTGGCGGCCGTGGTGGTGGCGTCGCTGATGACCAGCAGTGCTTCATCGTGTGCTTCTGAGTGTGTCAGCCAAGTCGGCATTAAATAAATTATAATGTTGTTGCATTGCGTTGCTTTTGCTGCAATCGGTAACGTGTAATTTTCAAGCGACCCTGCGACCCGAGCCGATTCGTGGCAAGGCATACAGCACGGCTGCAATATTCATTCTGTGAAACAACTGTGAAGGTGATGGTGATGACGTTGATGACGGTGAGAGCAATAACGGTAATGATAATGTTAATGATGATGTTAATGTTAATGATGACGATGATGATGACGATGATGACGATGATGATGATGAGGTGAACAAGAACAAAAGAACCGCTTGCGAAGGCCGTCAAGGTCTTGGCCTGTAGCGCAGTCTGGCCCAACGTCGCTTGGCCATTCTTGGCCGCACTTGTGTCATTAATTTGGCCTTCAATTGACGTTTTTATAATTGCAAAGGACTTGGCTATCGTTGTTGTTGTTGTTGTCAGCTTTAACTATGTTTATAATAATTGTGCGTGTAGCCGTATAAACGCTTAGGCGTGTGGGTGTGTGTTTGTGTCTGTGTGTGTGTTTGTGTGTACGCGCTGTTGCAGAAGCCTTCAATTAATAATGACTATAATGAGTCTCAATATACGTTTAACTCACACTACTACTTTTCTATACAATCACTATTTCGCTGTTGGTCCTTTTGCCAGGACGCGTTCTTCCTGCTGTTCGCATAATGAAATATTCGCTATTGGCGGTTGTAGCACACAATTTATTAGAGACATGCAATTTTGTATTGTTACAAAAAAAAAGCCATGAAGAAACCGAGTTTTCTATTTTCGTATAAAATACCGAATTCAAACTCAATTGAAGTTAATTTAAAAATATGCAAATGACTTCAAGTCAAGTCAAGGCAAGTCAGGCACATCCTTCTATTGGCAAACCAAACCGGATATCTTCGATTTGAGCCAATATCGGAGCTCGTTCGATGTGCTGCCAAACCGCACAGTCATCCGTCAGCTAAACGGGACGGGTTCTCACACATTTGAAGTCGACTCACTCAGCTAAATGGCGTCGACGTTGACGTTAATGCAAACTACCGTTGCAATACAGTTGCTGCAAAGCCATCAAATCATCAAATATCTGCATCTCCATCTGCATCTGCATTTGTATCTGTACTAAAGTAATGCGGTGCTGCGTACTCAAGTCAAGTCAAGTCAGGCCGGAAGCAGAAGCAGACGAGCGCATTGACGAGGAGCTGTAGCTGTAGCTGAGCCTCTGTCTTAGTCGATTATAACTTTGAAATACAAATTTTTTTTTGTTTTTTTTTTTTGTTGCATTACTTGCCGAAGAAGCGTTTGACTGATCAGATCGATCGCACAAACGAATGAACATTTGATCGGCGCGCCATGCTTCAAAACCAAGATGTCGACGACAACGAAAGATACAAAATAAAAAAAATACAAAAATAAAATAATATAAAATAAGACACAAAAATAAAAAAAAAAAAAAGAGCGGAACGGAACGGAAGTTACTTTGCGGTTTACAACGCCTTACCGCAAATTTGTTGCTGTTGTTAGTGTTGTCTTTTACATTTTTTTTTTTTTTTGTGGGCCAAAAAGATTTCATTTCGTTGCCTCTTTGCTGAGAGACTGAGAGACGATGACTTTTGTGGCCTCTGTGTGTGATTTGCAACAATTTCGTTTGCCGTCAATATTGCATTTCATTGTTAGCTTCCTTTGTTAATGCTACTGCTTCTTCTTCTTCTTCTGCTTGCTTTCTTTATGCAATATTAAACATGATTTTGTATGCATTTCGTACAGTATTATGCTTCAATACATTTGGCCTTATGTCAGGCTTGCTTTACGGTTTGTCACTAAAGCAACGAAATATGCAACAAAAATAACAACAACAGCAACAGCAACAGCAGCATCAACAGCAGCGACAGACGCAGCAGCCGCATTTTGACATATTAATGATCGTTGCTAACATTTTTCGTTTCTTTCTTCAACACTTTTAACAGCTTTTGGTTGATCTTCTTTGCTTTGGTTCGTCAACGAGAACAACAACAACAAGCACGGCCGCATATGCACAACATTTGTGTTGTAATGCTGAGGCCGCTGGTGTTGTATGCTAAAACAGCTGCGCTCAACCGCATTGCGATTGATTTGTGGCTTTAACATACGCACTTTTGTGCACTTTTGTGTTGTCGCAATCTCGTCAGCCAAATAAGAAAAAAATAATTATACGTATACGCATTTTTTGCCAACATAATTACATTTAAATTTCCAACAAAAAACAGTTCATTTCATTATTACTGTAAAATTATAGAACAAGAAGACAAAAAAAAAGTCTTGGCCTTTCACTGTTGTTTCGGGCTAAGTGTTGGTTTACAGTATGTGTTGTGCAGCTCTATGTAACATAGGAGATAATACATAACAAGAAGAAACAAAAATTTTTGGCCTTGGACTGTTGTTTCGGGTTAAGTGTTGGCTTACCGTATGTGTTGCGCAGCACTATGTAACATAGGAGACTGTTACTTAAGCTTATTTATATTTTTTGCTGTTTTTGCATTGATAGTTTTTTAAGGCAAATATGACGCAGAATTCAAAACGTTTTCTATCAATTGGAACATGTTTTATATGTGAAGAACAAAAACGCTTAAAAATGTCGCATAGCGAAATATTTCAAGGAAATCAATAAATAATGAAATTAATCACGAGTCTGTCTTGAAATCAGCACAAAGCGATCTTTCGTTAATCGTTTATGTTATTAACATTTTTTGCCTTCGCAAAGCAACTCTGTGTGTGTGTGTGCAGGGCCTATTAGTTGGTCCAACACTGTTGGCTAATTACAGACGCTGTGACAGTCAAAGCTCATTGATAATTCTCAGAATTTTTTGTCCACTTTTGTTGTATGTATGTATAAAGTCATGCATAGTACATTGCTTCTTCTGATCTGTTTACAGTCTTCGATGTCGCGCTCTTCATCTGTTCATAAATTAACAGCTTAGGCGCCACTTTTCATTAATATTAATAACTTGGCTTAAACAAAACGAGTCTAAATTCAATTTGCCAATAAATGATTTCGTTGTTGTTGAGCTTTTCTTTCCCACACACACCTCACTCTCTTTTTATTTCTTGCTTGCTCTTCCGTCTGAGTTGGCATTTCCGGTCTTTGCATTAAAGGCAATATTTTTTTTTTAACATTTGTTTATATACAAATACACATGCATATTAATTTATTAATATTTTGTTTTTGTTTTTTAAATTGGCAAAGCTTTTGACGATGTGTCATTTTATTGGTAATTTCTTCGTTCCTTTTGTTGTCGAACTTGTTAAAAAGTCTTTAAACCAGTAAGGCAAAAAAAACTTGATAGTGCCCGACTTCGAAATACCCTATACCATGAATCGGAACAATTGTTTAAGGGCCCATTTTGCAAATGAAAATGATTATACTCACATTTAATATCACATATATTTCAAGATCCAGAGACAAACCAAGAAAATAAGAATTTTGCAATTTTTTACGCTCAGTTTCGTTATCGAAAACGTTTGAATTAATGGGAACTTGATCTATTGAATAGAAGAATCGAGATCCAAAGGTTTATACAGACAATGATACAGACGGAAAGACAAACAACTTCTCTTGCGATGCTGAACAAGATTATATATACTTTATAGGATCTGCCAAGCCGCTAGTTGGGAGTTGCAAACATTTTCGACAAAAGCAAAGGCCATAAAATATAAAAGCGAATGCTATGCATAAATTGTATCTTTTATCATTGAGCGGCTTCGTGTTTTAGTCAAATGAAGTCGCAACGAAATACTAAAAAAATATTCTCTAATTAATTAGCATAACCGTCACTTAGACGAGTCTTCGTACTTTGTTGCCATGAGTCATTTAGCCCAGTTAAGACGTAACGTCTGTGACTCAGTTGGGTCTTTTCAACGGTTCGTTTACGCATTGACACTTTTTGTTAACAAAACAAATAAATAAGATAAATAAATGTATAGAGTTAAATGAATAGAAAACTTAATTAAATCATCGTTCGGAAACTGTGATTTTTATTTGCTTTTATAATTATTATTATTGTTTTTTTTTGTTTCATCGTTGTTGTTTTTTCCATTGCATTGTGGGTGTGTGCACATGTTAAATTATTCGTATGTTTCGTTAACTGACGAAATGATTATGTATCTTTTGGAACGCGCAATTCCCACAAAGTGCAAACGATTATGGAATTTTTCTGACGCTAATAAAATGAACTTTTGATCATAAACAGATGGGCCTAAAGCGAGCGCAATTACATTTTATTGTGTGCTTTAATGGAAAATCTACGGATTTGCATTTGAAAAGAGTTATACAACTTCTGTACAATAACATTTTGCTTGCAAGTGAAATATGCTGTGGCAGAACTGTAATTTATTTAAACATTATACTCAAGACGTTTCACTTTGTTCTGAACCATAGATTTGAATTATTATTATAATATATATCTTAGTTTAGCTTAGTTACTCAAATAGACTGTTATTCATTAGCAGACTGTGATCGATCTTGTGCATGATTTTCAGGCGCCACACAAATTAATTACAGGACAGTTCGACTGTAATTAGAAATGTGTTAAACTTAACAGTGTTGAGAATGAGGAACGTAAAGTCATGCGAAATGTTATTTATAGAAGCGCCGTGCGACTCATGTGTGTATGTGTGTGTGTGTGCAAATGACCGCAATATTTAGCGTATTAAGTGTTAATTGAGCTCAAATATTTTGCAGATGACAAAACCAAAAAAAAAAAGAACAAACTGTATTTGTTGTTGTGTTAATCGAAAGTGATAAGAAAGTTCGTAAGCATGTGCTTGTTGTTGTTGGCTTCTTGCTTTTGTTTTGATTTACTGATAATTTTCGGCGAGACGCACAAATCGGTACAGAAGAACAACGATAAGGAACATGTATGTGTAAATTAGCAGAGCATCGACAAAATGATACGAAATTAATTCAATTAATTTTTTTTGTTTCCAAAAATAAATTCTTAATTGAGTGGTGGCGGCAGAGGCAACGGCGGGGCAAGATGTGTGCCATACATGGGTAAGTGGAACACATTCAACACATTATAAATAACTTCATTTAAATGAAATGTGTAAGCAACAACAACAACGCCGTTATTTAAGCTTGGCAAGCAACATGAGTCTTATAGACGATCAGCGATTTAAAGCGTGCCGCGAACAAATTAAATAATAAAAAAATCAAATGTAACCCAAAAAAAAAGTAAAGTAAAAGAAATTGTAATTGAGTAAGTGAAGTGAGTGAAATAGCAACAAAAGGGAGTCAGTCAAAAAACAAAAAAACAGTTAAGGGCTTACCGTGAATTTGTGGCGCATTTGGCTTGTAACAATCGGAATTAATTGTACTATTCGACGATGAGTAATTGGTGCTGGCTAATTGCGTGTTCAATGTTGAGGCCGTGCTCGAGCCCGTGCCGCCCGTGACCGCCGTTAGTTTGTTACTGCGACGCCGCATGTCCATATCCGAGAACTTAACCAAGTCGCTAATGGTCGTTGGACGTTGATGCGGCAGATGCCTTGTAAAGAGGACGTTTGGACCTTTAAAGTAAAAGAAAAGGTGAAATAGAAATAATGAATGTAGAAGAAACAAAGTGTTGTACATTACAAAAAAAAAACACACAAAAAAAAGATAAAAACAGTTATAAAAAATAACAACAAATAAATGTTAAAGAGCCAAGTAAGAAGAAGCAGAAATGCAGGCGACACATTGCAAAGCCGCCATTTTCCACTTACGCATGCATGCATGCACGCACGCATGCGTACCAAACACACAACACTAACAGCAACCAAATTTAAAACATAAAGAACAGTTACGCTGCGTCGCTGGCGTCGCCGCACTGTAATTAATATAGTTTCAAGGTGAACAAGTGAAGACATAATAATGCAATGCGAATTAATATCATGCACGAAAAAAAAACAAAAAAACAACGAAAAACTTTGCATGAAATGCGTGAAAACAACAGCAACAACAACAGCGACAACAACAGCGACAATAACAACAAAAAGGTTTTCTGGAAAACCGCAAACATTTTCAGTAGTGCCACTTTTTGCGTACGTACGAACGAACGAACGGAACAGATCGATCGATCGGACAGACAGTTGAACAACGGCTGGCCGATCGACACAACAAAATGGCTGCCGTACATTTACGCTTCGTTTCGATGCTCTTGTCAACTTATTCTAATAATATTTTCACATGTTTACAAACGTGTCTTTGAAATAACTTCACTGTTTATTTTGTTGCTTCCTTTTCGCCTTTTTCGTCTGCGTCTTCTTCTTCTTCTTGTTTTAACATTTTGCCCTTCAAAGGCAGATTAACTGCAATTCAACGCTGTTGTTGTTGTTGCTAAAATTTAATTTCTTTGACGTTGTGTTGTTGTTATTCTTGTTGTTGTTGTTGTTGTTGTTGTTTTAAGCCGCTTGCATAAATGCTGCAATAATTAGGCGATTGTTGCGTGCGGTTTCTTTTAAATGCTTAAGCGTTGCCAACAGAGCCAACAAAGGTGAGCCACATGTTCTTTCTGTAACTGTAACAGTCACTGTTTCTCGCCCTTGCTCACTCACTCACTGTACAAGTGCATGTGCATGTGTGGCAAATGTTTTCAAACAAATGGCAAGCGTTAAATATGCACAGCGGGGGCGGAAAAAAAAGTAAACTAATGTTTGAAGTACTTTTGTTGTTGTTGTTGTTGTGTTGTTTTTGTTCTTTGACCACTTATGAGTGCAATTGTGCAAAAAAGAAGCTCAAGTGCAAAACAACGGGCGTGACACGGCTTAGTGCACGGCTTTGTGCGGATTAGACACTTTGTGCAACATGCAACACGCAACAACGCCTTAATGGGCCAGACAAGTGTGATGGGCGTGGCCTTTGTAGCGCAACAACAATAAGCAATTGATTTAATTAAAGATAAAATTCAAGTATATTAAGGAAAAAAGAATGGCAGAACACACAAAAGAAAGAATAAGCATGAGTAAATTAGACAGTGACAGAAAATAAGTGAAAGACTTTCTGTAATAATTTTTGCATTTTACTGTCAAAATGTGTTTTTATATAATTTATTTCATTATAATTTACACATTATGCCACACCAAACTACTGTTACTGTTAGAGACCACAAGCGCTGTGCTGCGGTGCGGTAAGCTGAGGTGAGGTGCGGTGCGGTGCAGTAAGGCAAGGATTGAACAGTTCATTAACACTAAATCATGCTTATGAAGCAACAAAGTGCTAATTGCGTCATTTAACAGTGGCAAAAGATGAAATTGAGCATAAAAAAGAAGAAGAAAATCAAAGGCGACACAGAAGCAACAAAGGCAACAACAAAAAACCGCCTTTGAGACTTTGTACAAATGGCAAAGGGGCATAGGGGGGGGACTTACTTGTCTTTGTGCGCGGCTCCCGTGGTCCATCGACGGTGACTTTAATGGCTTTTGCGTAGGTAGCAACCTCCGGCGGGCTTGTTGCAACGGTAATTGTCAGCGTGAAACTTTTCCCTGCAAACACAACAAAAAAAAAAAAAAACCAAAATTAATATTGAAGACATCGTAAAATCAAATTGATTTAAACGGAGAGTCAAAGTGCGAAAGAGATAGAGAGAGAGAGAAAAGGAGTGCGAAATAAAGTTAAATCATTGAGGCGCGAATTAATTTAAAGTGATCTTAAGACGCGTCATAAATGTCAGCGGTGTCAGCTTGAAGTCGATGTCGATGTCGATATCGATGACGTTGAAGATGAGCCGCAGCACACACATGCATGTGTGTGTGTGTGTAAAATAATGTATTATTCTTGTTGGTTGTTTTAAAAATCGAAAGTGCTGAGAATGTAAAAATAAACATTTACATGAGCCAAGCCCAGCATGTCCTGTGTGCGTGTGTGTGTTGTTGTTGTTGTTACAATTTGACTGGCATATTATAGAACAGACATGCGGCCACAAACATTGACAACAACAACAACGGCAACGGTCATTCATCGATAGCACATTTACGGTTATTTGCAGATAATAAAAACCGCAAAACCGTTTATAAACAAACGAGACATAAAGATTTACGAGGCTAACGAACGTGCGCCTGCCTCACTCTCTCTCTTGCACAGTGTCTGTGCATGTGTGTGTGTGTCTGTGCGCAGGGTAGCTGGCGTAGGTGGCGCGTGCGAATAAGCGACAGCGTGTGTGAGTGAGAAAGAGAGAGAGAGAGAGCGTTGTACATTAGCCCAGCGAAAAACATCAAAGTATAACTTTGCCAAAAAGGAAATAATACAAAAAAAAAAACAATAATGAATAAACAAAAATAAAGGTGCGGTGCGAGGAGGAGTACACGAAAGATCAACGACGACCGCAAACGAAAACCGTACATTTTAAAAATGGCCAAATGAGTGCGACTTTATTTGAAGCTGTCTAAGCCGCGCGCCATTGTCGCATCAACTCCTCTGTCACCCCCTTTCAATCGCTCTCACACTCACTCACACACACACACTTTGGGGCTCATGTTCATTAAATGAAGCCAAGCCCCCTCAAAGCACAGGCAACAGCAACAATGTCAGTGTCACGAATGTTGCCAAACGTATTTGTCTGTCCCTCCAACTGTCCGTCCGTCCGTCCGTCCATCCTTCATTCATTCAGTCAGCATGCTTTTTTGTTGTTTCGCTCTGTGTGTGATTGTCGTCATTTGATTTACGTAAAGTTGTTTGTCATCGAGTTCGGTTGGTCGCTTCATAAATGAAGTTTATAAAAGGAAAACGAAAAAAAAAAACAACACTTTTGAACAACTTTTTTCGCATAAATGTTTTCTTTCTCTGTTTCACAAGTAATGCAACAAACGAAACAAAAACAAGAACACTAAGGACGCTAACTTCGGCTTTGGCGAAGATTTGATACACTTCATGAACATCTTTTTTCTTCTTATAAGAATTTGAATTTGATTTTTTTAGACCGCCTATGTGAGATGCCTCTGCTAAAAGTCGGTTCTACACTAGTGTAGGTGTATAAAGAGCCTAACTTTCAGCATTCTAACCTAAAAACTCAAAAAGTTGCTCATAGAAGGACTTAAATTTTTAGAATTTTTTGGAATTTCTTTTTAAAATGCTAAATGAGGAGATGAGAGACCAACGGACATGGCTAAATAATGAGCAAATCATGCTTTATATGGTCAGAGTTGTTGCCTTCTGTGCGTTACAAACTTCATGACGCAATTGTTGTACCCTTCATTGTGTGAAGAGTACAAATATAAACGATTTAATAAATAAGAACAAACGAAATAAACTCAAAATAGTGAAAACAGCATTTGTTGTTGTTGTTGTTGTTGTTTGGCTCGTTGGTTTGTTCGCATTTTGGTTTGTTTGTTGGTTGCTTGGTTTGTTTATTGCTCTTGTTTTTGTTGTTGTTGTTGTTGTTGGGCCAGTTCATAGACCAAGTTGACCGCAAAACCTCAGCCGCAGGCTGCACAATGCCAAAATACGTATGTGTGTGTGTGTGTGTGTGTGTGTGTATGTAGGAACCGTTACAGACACATTTGCAACACAAATCGAATCAAGTTGTATGTACATACATATAATAACCAAATAACGGTAAATGTTCAAGTTAATACGAACAAAAGGCAGTGTGAGAAACCGTTACAAAAGCACAACCGATAATGAGAACAATGCGAAATTTAAATGTTTATTTCAAAACGCCGCCATTGTATTGCATTTTATTTAATTTTTTTAATTTTTTTTGCTCAGTCCTGGATTATTTTAAAGGCTGTTGTCGAATTTTTAAAATAAATAATTTTCTACGTTCGAAAAATGATCATGTAATGCAAAGAGCGGAAAACGGACGCTTAAAAAACTCGGCCGCATATTTGTTGTAAAAGACGTTGACAATTGTTGTAGCCAAACTTGTTGTAATTTTGCCATTCTTCATTATGCGTTGTTCTGATTTTGATTTAAGCATTGAACCACTCTATGTATAGATTTCACCTTATGCCATGCCAGGTGTCGTCGATCTGGTCAGCTTATGCGGCGTAAGGTGACCATAATGCATTCAAAAGTAATGCAAGTGCGCAATGAGCACAAAGTCTACAAGCATAGTGGTATAATGACGAGAAATCTCTTTAAATGAAGTCATTTATTTTGTAATTCATGCGATGAAGTTATCATGTGAAATGCAACAATTTGTCTTCAATTTCTTTGGCAACAAATCATGTATTAAACAAAGAAATGAAGTAACAAAAGTCAAGCAAAGGCAAACTTGCGCCGAACTCCTACAATTGCTGAGCGCTTAGCAACAACAATTTGTCTCATTGCGTTTGAAAATCATATTAATAAATTTAAACGAAATTAATCATTTTTTTCAAATGAAACGCACAAAATGTAACAAAGCCTTCACTTAAGTACATTCATACATATATATTTATACATACATACATATATATTACTAATATTGTGCGCTGGAAAAATAAAAAACAAAAAAAAAAAAAAAAAGAAACAAAGAGCCGTAGAAAGAAATAATGAAAAAGAATTTATCACAAATGTTACAAAGCTTTAAAAAAATAATACAGAAAAAAAAAAAACAACAAAATAATGGAGCAAAGTCGCCACTAATGTATGTATGTACATACGTGTGTACGTTAGTGGTTGTTGTGTGTGTGTAAGGTGGTGGTGGAGAAGGCGACGGGGCGGCGAAACTACAGCCGAGCATAAGCAGCTAAAACCAAACGGATTAAGCAAAGTTTTTTTTTTTCTCCTTCAAATTTCATGCCAACAACAACAACAATAAAAGAAAGAAACAAATGATTAAGAAAATGATACGCAAAGAAATAAATAAATTATAAAAAATTATTTTCTTTGGCTTTTTGTTATTTTAGATATATATTTTTGGTTTTGTTATTTCTTATATTACTTGTGCTGTTTGCTTCAGTGAGTGCATGTTGTGTATTCTAATGATAAAAATAAAAATGACCACGAGACGCACTTAAAAAGACTTAAATGTAAGCGATTATAAACAACAACAACAGCAGCAACAAAGTCGTTAAAGAACGCAAAAGATTATCATTTCATTACAAAGCGAGTTAATAATCTAATGCTCTTGAACAATACAATCGAAACGCAACAACAACAACAACAACAACAACAACAACAACAACAATAAAACGCTACTGACAGTTGTAATGAAGATATCTCAAAAAATGATGAAAGAGTTAAGAAGATAAATCAAAAATGTGCGCGTGTAAAACACACACACAAACAGTTATTAGACGATTAGGCAAGTGTGCAAGTAAGCAGGCAAGCAGGCAAGCAAAGGAACGTACGTACGAACAAACGAACGAACGAAAGAGTAAATGAGTAAGCAGTCAGGCAGGAGGCCACAAGCAGGCAAACGAACACGTACGACCTAAGCAATATTTGACTTGTGCCCACGCACGCAAGCACACACACATACATACATGCATACACATGAAAGCAACAATCAGCGCATGTATGCGGTATTAGGTGCCGAATTAAAGTAACCGTGTACTCATTAATTGAACTTTCATACTTTTCATTGTGTAGTCTATGATTATTTGTGAGAAAGTTTTCGTGTTGTCTTTTGTTCATGCCTTTAAACTTTGCCGTTGTTTTAAGTTGATTTTTGTTTTTTTTTTTCGGTCAATGTTGAAAGGCGCTTATTGATGACGCGTGTCATTCATTTATGCTTGCACGCGTGCCCAACAAAGCATTTTAGCTACCAACAACAACAATCTTGATATTATCTGCCGTAATGCAGGATAATACACTAAAACAACAGACAACAGTTCAACTTTTACCGCTTGCCCTCATAAAATATACAAAAGGCTTTGATGATATTATAAATGTTGAAGAAGAAGAAGCTGTTTGAATATTACAATCTTTTTTAACATACAAAATAAGTTTAAAGTGTTGTTTCCATGTCGCGGAACATGTCACACAGCAGCACATGGCACATACAACAATCTAATGTGTGCGTCTTCAAAGCAACGGTTTGGAAGTTGCGGAAACTGTAGTAAGAAACGAATTTAGAATGTTTAAAAGAGAAAAAAAAAAGGTTAGGCTTGTGTGATGAGGTGTCATCAAAATGCAAACGGTTTCAGTGACGATGACAAAACATTAAAATTAGCAACATGCTGTGCGCATGTAACAACAGCGATAATAATAACAAAAACAACAACAACGGAGAAATTAAACGTAATATTAAAAAAAAAAAAAACGGCGCACAAGAAATGATTAATACGAAAATCATTTAAGAATGACATTTGCAATGAAAACAGCGGCGCTCCAACATGATCCATGCAATTGACGCTTGTCCGTCCGACAGATGGTGCAAAGGACGACGACCATTGACCAGGCTAGGCGCGCGAGTCGCGGGCACAACAACAACAACAACAACAACAACAACAACAACAGCATCAACACAGACGACGCGTTTTGTCATCTAATCAAAAATCGCCACATGCAGTCCAGCATTCTGTTGCTGTTGTTGTTGCTATTGTTGTTGTTGGCTTGGCTGTTTGCTTTGGCTTTTTTTCGAGTGCGTATAATGTTATCAACATTATTCAGATTTAAATGGTTTTTGTTATATATTTTTTTTTTATATTTTTTATTCTTTTTCAATTAACTTCATGCTTTTGTTGATGTCAAATGTCGCGTTTTGAATGAATGGTTGAAGGAGGGCGGAGGGTGGACAATGAAGCAGGACTGCAGTTGACAATTTGTCGCGGTGTTTATGTCATTAGCGTATGAGCAACATTATTGCTTGGCTCATTTGCAGGAGCAACTCACAAACAACAACAACAACAACAACAACAACAACAGCGCAGTCAAATGGCTTTGGGGCGTAGGCGTTTCATGTTGCTTGGGGACAAATGTCAAAACGCGTCACACACAAAAACAAACATGATTAGACTCTTGATTTAAATGTTGGTATATGTTTAATAAAGTCCGGCAAGAAAACTTCCTCCTCGGCAGTAAGGACGAAATGCTTAACACACGTGCCGCACATTGAGGCTTTTTCTGCAACAGTTGCAACTAATTAGGCCAACTGCTCTGTTCTATGATAGAGGGTTGGCCAGTGCGCGCGTTTGCTAATTACGGTTGCCGCAGCAGGCGGAGGCCACGAACAAGCACAAGAATTGCACGAGAGAAGTCTTTGGCACACAACAACAACAACAACAACAAAATCGATTATTGAATTGCACGCCGGCGTAGAAGACGAAAACAAAGACGTTGACTGCAAGTTGGCAAAGGCATGCAACGGCGCGGCAAGGTGAGGCGACAAAGTGTGTGTTGCGTGTCAAATGTTGGCAATGCTGCAGAGGCAGAAGACACATAAGGCTAAGGACATGAACGATCAGCTTGGCTTGTTGTATGAAATTAGGCAAATATGCTTAAGAACTGAAGGCGTCGTCGGCAAGCAAACAATACAATAGAAAGCACATGTGTGTGTGTGTGTGTGTGAGTGTGCTAGTTAGTTGTATGTTTGAATACAAGCACGGTAGACATGATGACACGCTATCAGTTGCAATTGAAGTCGCTCAGTGATCAGCACGAAATACTTCAAAGCGTTAAACTGCAACCGAAGTGAGCAGAGTAGAGCAGTGGCAGGCAAGGGCGAGGGACATGCGCAGCAAGGCTGGTGCGCAAGACACGCATGTGCAACATGACAAAAGTGCGCATTGCATGTTGACCTCGGGCCAAATGTTGTGCCGGCCGAACGAGTACAAAAGAGCCCAAAAGCCCAAGCTTGGAAGCAAATTTATTATGTTCAAACAACTGGCCGGCCGTCCGTCCGTCAGTTGGGCCGATCAGTTTATACGGCTCAACTTACTGACTAATGTGACGATTTCTGTGTGCGAACTTTAGTGACGTCTCAACAACAACAACAACAATTTCAGCTTTTCGATAAGCCGGCCTAAGGATCAATGACTTCATAAGATTATTTCAGTTTCATGCTGCTGCAAGAGCATATTAACTTTGTTAAGACGCTTGAGAATTCGACTTACAATATTAAAGGCCAAGTTTTATAAGAAGTAATAAAAATAAGCTAATGTATGGTTTTGTTAGCTCACCTCGACCGCTGCGTCCCACAAAGCGCAAGTCATTGAATTTGGCCACGCGATTCTTCATTTGCGCCGTGCAATTCCTGAGCTCGGCACAGATGTTCTCATCGTTGCCGGCGCGTATCGTCACATAGGTGCCATCGCCGACATCCGCCAGCGCGACGACCTTGAAGGCCAACGGCAGCGTTTTGTTCGAACGCCAATGCGAGGGTAAAGCTGAGCATAGAAAGTATGGATTGCTGGTGCGCACTGCAAAAAAAAACAACACAGAAATTCAAACACAAATTCAATAGAATGCATAATTAATGGTTTGCCAATCGACGCACAGTCCTTTTGTCAGTCCTTACACAGCTGCCAACGCAACGTGTCGCATATTTATTATTAACTTAGTTATTAATGAATTTATTTCTATAATTTATCGCGCATAACTCAAACGCTCAGCGTTGCTTGAGTCTTTGCAAAGTTCAAAGTCTGGCTCACTTTGGCTTTATTGTCGCAAGGATCATGCCATGATATCAATAACAATTATGCATGCAAGTATACAATTTCATGCTCATTCTTGCCACTTTCTCAAGACGCGCTTTATCGTATTACAGCGAAGCCTTACAGCTGACTTTGGCATGCGTTTCAGATTTATGCGTGCGTCTTCAATTGCAAAGTTCTGCCAAGCAAAGAAAGTTTAATCAAGGCTTTGCTTTGCCACTCTTCTCGCTTCGTATTTTAATAATTTAATTGTAGTTTAATTTTTTTCACATGCCTTCATTTTGCATCGAATTTCAATTGTGCCTTGAAAGTGATATAATTACGAGCAGCGTCAAAAAAAAAAAAAAAAAATACGCCAAACTGAAGCTCACTTGGCTTATCTTGAAATAACACTTTGAAAAAAAAAAAACATGAGAGATTGCAGAATTCTTCAAGACAAAGAAAGACTTTCAAGGTTGCGCACTCGGGGTCTTCGTTCGTGTCCGATGTTGAGGCATCCGGAATCGGTTTCGAGCATAGAAACCACATATTCTTAGCATATTAGGTCATCATTTAGTTATGATAAACCGTAAGATAAAAAGTGCCATGTCGTGGATTGGACGACGCACAAAAAGATTATTGCCTTCAAAGAGTACACAAATTGACGTCGCATGGCACAAAAGAAATACTTTTAATATTACTTATGATTTATATTAAACTGAATTTCACATATTTTTGCAATGAAAAAATCGTCGGATTTGCGTCGTTTTTTCTTTTTATCCGACAAAGTATAACATGATGTTTTAAATTCCAAAGAAATTACGTGTTTTAATATTTAACTCTTTAAAATGTTTGTAAAACATGCTTTTTTCTTGGTGAAATTGGAAATTGTGTAAGTCAGCATTTACATACATATATGTATTATGACGTAAATTAAACACGCTCGTAGTTCATATCAGTAAAATAGTAAGCTGAGTGACTCATGTACTTTATACCATCATGTACCAAATAACGACGCAATCCAATCCGCATGATGGGATCATTGGAATTTCATCAGGAAGCGAAATTTATGCGAGAAAGCCTACAAGATTCGATCACGAGAAATGTTTTCGGTTATAGAGAGTTCTTGAAATGAAGAACTGTTTTAGGACGTTGTAATGTCTAAATCACAGCCTTTCTAAGATCCTTTTAAGCTTTAAAAAATTTTGCGATTTTCTTTGCTCTAAAACAGTCGCTCTTTTAAGATTCTCAAGAGACAACCGTAAGAATAACCCTTTTATAATATTTTTAGCAGAGGTAGCCTTCAGTCATTTACCGAACGGTGGGTGGGAAGCGGGAAAATATTTCGATACTTTCTCTCATAGTTGTTGAGCTCGATGGTTTAATACGTATGAAGCAACTTTGTTTTTATAACTCACCCAACTCATTTTGGTATTCCCGTTGAGCATCATGTACATAGGGTTCGGTCCACCAAAGATCTTGATGTACTGCAGCATTGTTGTTGTTGTTGCTGTTGTTATTGTTGCTATTTATGCAATTACTGCTGCTGCTATTATTATTTGTACTATGGCCGCTATTGGCGGTGCCATTGCTGGCGCCACCTGTCGGCGAATTGCTGCCCACACTGGCGCTGCTCGTTGGCATCACTTCGCACATAACATTCGTGCTTTTATAATCCGTGCAATTCCAATCAGTTGGCGACACCGATGATGTCACCATGCTGCCGCTTTGTTGGCGTAGTCGCCGTCCGCTACCGCTAAGTGCAACGGGCGCAATGGCGGCGGCTGTCGTTGGCGCAATCGCGGCGGTAACTGTATTGGCAGCACTGGCAGCACTTGCACTGGCGGCGGCAGCAGCAGCAGCAGCAGCGGCGGCAACAACAACACTGGCACTGGCA
Organism: Phortica magna; assembly: GCA_037044515.1. NCBI lineage: Eukaryota > Metazoa > Arthropoda > Insecta > Diptera > Drosophilidae > Phortica > Phortica magna. The sequence goes on along the minus strand of JBAMBP010003344.1, from coordinate 305,535 downwards.
CTCGTACCCGTATAGACTGATGTACTCACTGTTGTATCGTTCGGCAAATACATTCGGCGTTAATGTAAATGTTTGAAGTTATGTTGCTTTGTTGTGAAGAAGAAGACAAGGCTGCTCCTGTGCTTCGGTTCGCTTTTCGCTTTTCTTTTGCGCCTTGAACGTTTTACAACCGACTAAACATGCATGTGTGTGTGTGTGTGTGTGAGTTCTTTAAACTGCCGTTTTATATATTAGTCACTCTCGTTTTTTATTTGATTTGATTTAATTAGTATTATTATTAATTTTTGCTAACACTTTTTCTTTCTGTTACTGTTTTGTTATTGTAATTGTTATTGTTATATTTATTATATTTATTATACGCGTCTTATTACTGCTGATTAAAGTGCTCCAGTCATGTGCGTTATCAGCTGATTGGCTCCCACCGTTTTCTTAGCGCGTGTGTGTGTGTGTGTGTGTGTGTGTGGGTGTGCGTTAATTACACATCAAGTACTCCTTCGTTTGAAGTCTTTAGTCTTGTCAATGGTTTTCGCAAGCAAATGCGCTCAATGTAAATGAAGCTTTGAATTTTTCAGTTTCGTTTGCGTTTGCGCGTTTCACGTTTATTGGTGACTCAGCGTGCGTGTGTGTGTGTGCTGCGACTACTCCAGCAACGACGGCAGCGTACTCAGACTCATCTCCAACGAAAAAAACAACAGTAATGCCGTGCAGTAAAAATAAAATTAACGCAAAGACGTCGAAAACAGCAACAACAACAACAACAACAACACTAAGTCGTCGTCAGACTTTTAATGAGTTCGCAGAAAAATCACAACAAAATCACAAAACAAAAAAAAAAACAACAAAAACGGCGACCGGTTGAATTTTTTTTTGTTTTATTATTATTATTTCTTTATTTATTTATATTATTGAACTTCATGCAATTTTTCGTTGTATCAAAATTGTTTAGAAAACCGCAACAAAATAACGGTTTTCTTTTGTTTATTATTTTTTCAAGTTAAATTATTTGATTTTTTTTATTGTTTGTCAATTTCTGTGTCCTTTAAATGTAACATTTAATAATTTATTGCACTTTAGTTTGAAAAGCATGTTTTTTTTTGCAATTTTTTGCCAACAGTAAAAGGAGTTTTATTTGAAAAAATATGCTTGCATAACTTTTGGCGCACAACACTTTTCTTTCTTATTGTGCACTTTTTAATATAATTTTTGTTTGTTAAACATCCTTAGCATTTTTTCTTATGCACTTCTTTTTAATGTATTATTTAATAATTTGTTTATTTTCTTGTTTTTATGCACAGCGAAATTCCTTCGTATATTTCATATATAAAAAAAAAAATTCAAAAAAAAAAACGTTGCGTCTTCTGAATATGTTTTGTATATGTGTGTTTACTCAAACAGGTGCGTTCGCGTATCGTACTAAATCGTTACTGACACTTAACGTGGCCACCAGCGGCGGCTTAACCCGCAGAGCCGAGAGTCGTGCCGAGTCTGAGGCGTATAAGCGCAAAGAAAAAGCAACAAAAACAAAAAAACGAGATAAAGAACTGTTTGTGACGACTAGCTAATTTACACAGCAGCGTTGTTGTTGTAATGACAACAACAACAAGAACAACAACATTGCCAACTACAAACAAATACATAATCCGCTACGAAACTACAACAAATGAGAGAAAACCGCTCACTTATGATAAGCTGCTACTACACACACACACACACACACATGTTTGCTTTTCCTTTCTCTCGCTCGCACGCTCTTTCGCTCACTGCACAGCGCTCATTCAGCTATTTAAATGTATGTTACGCGCTGACAACAACTTGTGCGTGTTTCTCATGTCGCATGTCGTGCTCTCTGTCACTGTCTCTCTCTCTCTCGCTCTCTCTCTCAGTAGCAAGTGCGACCAATCAGATGCGCTCAACATTTGCTTGCTTGTTTTGGCTTGCATCATCACTTTGCCGTGATCTTCTTTACGCTGGCATACATTTGAAAGCGCTTGGATTGGTCGCGCCGCTTGTCAATTGTATGCATTTTCATGCTCTTTTGCTTTTGTTGTTGCCTTTTGTTTGTTGTTTGCTTGTGTGTGTTTGCACAAGCGTGTGCGTACAGGTATGTGGTGGGCCCAACTTGCCTTGCCATTGGGTAGCGTTATTCTGTGTTTATTACCGCCAGCGACATTACAATTGTGCTTACATGCCTGCGCATGTATGTATTTACATATGTGTGCGTGTGTATGCCAAATCACAACACTTCATGCCACTGCTGTGTTATTGCCGACGGGAAAGCTCAGCCTTATGCGCTACACAAAGTGTCTGGTGCTTCTGTGTACTATAAAGTTTGCAACGCATTATTCTGAAATGCTTTAAAATGTTTAATAGTTAAACGTCTATTAAGCAGATTTTCTTATTTAATTGCCGTTTTTTATTAATAATTTTACAATAGAAATAGTAAATTGAATGAAAATTAGCTAAAAAATTCCGCGTAGCGCATTGACACGTTGCATAGCATATTCATTGCAGCTTAAAGTGTTTCGTCTGTTTGTATGCTTGCATGCACAGCACTTCACATACACACATACATACATGCATACACCGTTTTGTAGTCTCTTGTTTCTTTCTGGCCTAAAGTAAAAACTGAAATGTTTTTTTTTCTTTTTGGCATATTTTTTTTTATTCCTTTTTGTCGTTTTGCCTTCGAGTACGACTTTTTTGTCGCAATTATTCTTTACAATGTTGCTTTTGACTCTTACATGTGCCTTAATTGAACATTTCTTACTGTTTTCACTTGTTGTTGTTGCACAGCGTTGGTAAATATAATAAAATTGCGGTTAGTTGAATGACGTTTAAACATTGACACAATTTAAGTTGCTTATCAATGCTTTCTAATAATTTGAACATACAAACAGAATATCGGTCAATGGGTTGAACACAAAATTTACTTTTATTTCATACGAGAGTTAAATATTTTTTTTATTTTAAAACATAAATTAACAAAATGTATCAAAAAGAGTACAGTTAATGTGCCAAGCTGCAAAGTTCTGTCGGTGAAAGTGCCATTTACAATATTTGAGTGCATAGAGTGATAACTCTTTGTGGTTAGAATGTTCCGGCAAGTTTTGCTAACATTCCATATTAAAAACAAATGTTGTACAAAGAGCTAGAACAAATGATAAGCAATTAATTTCATAATTTAATAAGAAACCAATATAAACCATTTATAAGATAGGATAATGTGGTCACATATTTTTAAATAAAAATAATGTGAAAATTTTACCACATTGTTGTTCAAGTGGTATATACATATGTTGAAGAGGAAGTAGCAGCGATGAAAGCATTCGTGGGAAATTACTGAATGAACGAATTGATAAAGCGCAACAATTAACGCATGCCCAAACATGCTTAATGAAAAGTAAACAACACAAGTCCGACATATGATACTAAGCGCTCACTTATCGCACACCGAATCGGAGCTAAGTGCGGCCAGTGTTATTTTCTTTCTTTATATCATGCATAAAAAACAACCAAAAACACAAAGAACTGAATTTGCTACGCTTATCTCCTAAGTGTACGAGAGGCGAGAACTTCAAAGCATGCCAATCAGCAACGCCAACACCGTTAATCGGCGGTATATACGCTTCATACATTTATACACAAATTTATATTTATTATCAATTTGCATACAGCACACTCATGCTCATTTGTGGGAACACATTTTATCGACGCTTTTATTTTGCAATGCTTTTAGATATTATTTTTTTTTAGTTTTGAAATTTGTATTAGTTGTGTAGTTGTGCCACAGCACAGCACAGCACATCACAGTATGTGTGTGTATGCACATAACTATGTATTTCAAGGCCGACAGTAGTGATTTTCCCACGTTATTTCTTGCATTATTGCTTTAGCGCTGTTAGATAATTCTAGCAAAAGACATTCATTAATACAAATGCACACAATTTTATGCGTTTTTGTTAATAAAAAGTGACGTTTTTTTTTAACGGCTACTCTAATTTCGAAATCTGTTTGCATCACTGCTAGATTAGCAGCCCTTGTTATCAGCTTTTGTCGAACAGCTGTTGTGCATGCGGCCCTCGTCTGCAGTCATCATCGCCATCAGCTGTTGTGTTAAGCGCAAGTGTTGTTTTTTGTTTTTGTTGTTGCTTTGTTTTCGTTACACGTTTGGTCAGCTTTCCTTTTCGTACACCTCGTTTAGCTTTAAATTTATTTAAATTAAAGTAGAAAATGTTAATAAACCTTCGTAATTTAAGCAGGCCAGCGTTCAAATTAATCGCGCAATATGACATAATGCAATTGCAAGTGAACACATGCCGTACAATGCCTAGGCGCGCAACTTATGCCACAACTGCGGAGAAGAACAGCAGCAGCGGCGATGAAACGCAAAAGATAACGATTGGTGATGTAACACAGCTGCTGAAGACACCCGGCAACCCGGAATTGGTGCCCCAACAATACGGTAATATTTTCGTCGACTCAAAGTCCATGTTGACCAATTAACCCCAAAAAACGCAATATCTACGGTTAGTGCAATATACGAGCGATGGTACGCTTAAGCTGACACAGTCAGCGTTGCATCATCTGCGTTGGATGCTGCAAAAGGATGCGCTCAAGCAGGATATGTTCTTACTCGGCCAGCCGGGACCACTGCGTCGTCAACTGGCCATGCAATTCCTTGAGCTGACGCAGCGTGAACTGGAGTATATTGCGCTCAGTCGCGACACCACCGAAAGTGATTTAAAGCAGCGACGCGAAATCAAGAATAAAGCGGCCATTTATCTTGATCAAAGCGCCGTGCGTGCGGCACTAAACGGTCGTGTGCTGGTGCTGGACGGCGTGGAACATGTCGAACGTAATGTGTTGCCTATTTTGAATAATTTGCTGGAAAATCGTGAGATGCATCTGGAGAATGGACAGTTTTTAATGGCGCCCGAACGTTATGATAAATTGTTAGAACGCTATACAAAGGCAGAATTGGATGCGTGGGGCTTGTTGCGTGTTTCCGAAGATTTTCGGGTCGTTGCATTGGGTTTGCCTACGCATAAGTACAAAGGCACGCCACTTGATCCGCCGTTGCGTTCACGTTTTCAGTCACGAAATATTTCGCACTATTCCTATGAGGTCGTTTTTGCTTTATCGACTTTGAACTTTGTACTTACATTTTTCTTTTATAGGAGCTAATTGCCGAACTGCAACAGATTGCGCCACAAGTACCCACAGAGCACATTAAGCAATTGCTTTCGTTTGGCTTAGCTGTGCAAGAGGCTGATGCATTATTAAATCTGCCCGATTTTCCACTCGATAATTTACACTTAGCTGTCAGAATGCTGGTAGGTTCAATCATCAGGAATTTAAAGGAATTTATAATAACTAAGTATTATCTTTTATAGAACGCCAATCCGTCACTAAAAGTGCATGAGGCAATTCAGCGTTTATATCCCTACCAGACCACATTCAAGAAGGAACAAAAAGAGCGCATTGTCAAGTTACTCAGTACATTGAATATAAATGTATTACCGGATCAGCCAGTGAAGCGTATAACGGCAACTAAATCGAAAACACAAGAGACACAAGTGAATTTCACTATTGACGACGTTGCCATTGAGCTGCCGGGCGGCCAAAAGTCTGTGAACACTGAGTTGAGCAAACAGAAAATAGTCGATCTGCCACACCAACGAAATGTTCTGGCCGCCATGGTGCAGGCTTACTCTGTCGGTGATATTTGCCTGATTGGACGAAAAGGCGTTGGCAAACTTACGTTGACTATGCATCTAATGAATCAACTCAATCAGACAATCGAACCGATGGTACTCTACGAAGACATGACATCTCGCGATCTGGTGCAACAGCGCATTACGACGCCGGAAGGTGATACTGTGTGGCGTGATTCGCCATTAGTGCGCGCTGCTAAGACTGGCGCCGTGACCATTTTGAATGGCATCAATCGCTTGCACAAAAGTACCGCTACTGTGCTGCAAAGGTAAATGTGTTACATAACAGCATAACAGCAAAAACGATTTCTCACTAAACAAAAACCTCTCTATTTCAGGCTCATACACGATCGCGAACTACAGCTATGCGACGGCACTACACTGCTGCGACCGGATCGCTATGAAGCTCTACTGCGACAAGGCTTAACTAAACTTGAACTAAGCGAGCGTGGCATTCTGAAAATACACGACTCTTTTCGTATTGTGGCACTCGCTGAGCCGCCTAATCCCAGCCAACTGAAGCAAAACTGGCTCACACCGGAGGTGCTCAGCTTGTTCCTCTTTCTCGAAGTGCGGCCATTGCAGCAGTCGGAGGAGTTTGAACTTGTGCAACAACTTTATGGCGATAATATTAATGCTGGCATACATAAAGTTATTGAACTGGCGCATTTATTGCGTGAGTCGCATGATCCGCTTTTGGAGAACTTGGCGGGCACGCTTTCAACGCGTCAGTTGTTGAAAATCGCTCGACGTATGGCAGCCTATCCACCGAATGATGCCACACCCTTTAATTCGGTTTATGATATTGTACAGAACACATTCCTAGCCAAATTCATGCCAGCTTTGCCACGTGCTGCGTTAGAAAATGCGCTTAAACAGGCCGGCATAGCAGCGCCAGCGGACAACAAACACACCAGGCAGGAGATCGTGGTTAAAGACGATGTATTACGCATCGGCAGTACCGAAATGAAATTGGTCGCAACTAATCATGAGTCAAAGGTGCCGAGTACGCTCTTCTATGAGATGCCACAACATGTAGCGATGTTGGAACGATTATTGCAGGTAGGCAAATATCATCTTTATTTAATTTTAATAAAACAACTCAGTAAATCTGTTTTTAGGACTTCATTATTGGTGATCATTTGCTGCTCGTGGGCAATCAAGGCGTTGGTAAAAACAAGCTGATCGATAAACTGCTACAATTGATGAATCGTCCACGCGAGTATTTGCAGCTGCATCGGGATACCACAGTGCACAGTCTCACAGTGCAGACAACGTTACGTGACGGACATGTTGTCTACGAGGACAGTCCATTGGTGAAAGCAGTCAAAAGCGGTCACGTGCTTGTGATTGACGAGGCCGACAAGGCGCCGGTGAATGTGACTTGTATATTGCGCACGTTGGTCGAGAATGGCGAAATGACACTTTCTGATGGCCGTAAAATTGTGCAGCACACTGGCGATAATCGGGCGCATCCCTCGTCCGTTATTGTTACGCATCCAGATTTTCGTATAATTGTGCTTGCAAATCGTCCTGGTTTTCCATTTCTCGGTAATGATTTCTTTGCTTCGCTCGGTGATGTCTTCAGTTGTCATGCCGTTGATAATCCAACGCCTGAGTCGGAAATATTCCTGTTACAACAGTACGGTCCGTCAGTGCCAGAGAAAACTCTTGCTACGCTGGTCAACGCTTTCGGCGAGTTGCGTAGTCTTGCCGATGAGGGCTTACTCAACTACCCATACTCCACACGTGAGGTTGTGAACATCGTTAAGCATTTGGAGAAATACCCCGATGAATCAATGTCCGAACTGGTGGGTAATGTACTAGACTTTGATAAGTATCAGCCAGAGGCACTGGAGCAAGTAACGCAAGTATTGGCCAAGCACGGCCTGGCAATAGACGCTTATGCAAAAAATGAGCTTTTTGCTTTGCGTAAGAAGAAGGAGCTTCAATTGACCGTGCAACGCAAAAGTGGCTTAGGGGTATCCGGTCCGAAATATGGCAAAACCGATCCAAAAAATGAACCACATGTGGGTGGAAACACTTGGGCCGGTGGCAGTGGTGGTCGTGACACGGCTGGTCTGGGTGGTAAAGGTGGGCCATTTCGTTTAGACAAGGGTCATAAAGTGCACCAATTATCCGACGAAGAAAAAGACGATATACCGGAAGAAATCAAACAAGCTGCACGTGAAATGAATCGTAAGGCATTTGAGGAAAAACTTAAAGAGATTAAAATGTCCGCACATGATCATCAGTTGTATGCGCAATTCAGTGAACCGAATCGCAAACAAGTGCAGCAACTAAAGGCCGTTTTGGACGCTATGCAGACTAAGAGCAACGAACGACAATGGCAGAAATACCAAACGCATGGCGAATTGGATGACACACGTCTGATTGAGGGCATCACCGGCGAGAAGAACATCTATCGGCGACGAGCTGAGGCAAATCCTTGGGCCGATCATGTACAAGAAAAACCTAATCGCTTAAAGCTGGTGGTTGATGTATCGGGCTCTATGTACAGGTATGTAAACTTCAATTTAAATTAAATACAAATTGAGTCGAACCAATGCGACAAATAGGTTTAATGGCTATGATGGACGGTTGGATCGTGAATTGGAGGCTGTTGTCATGGTTATGGAGGCTTTTGAAGGCTATGAGAAGAAAATTGTTTACGATATTGTCGGGCACAGCGGCGAAGGTTGGGCGCTACCATTCGTAACAGCGGGCAAATCGCCCAAAAACGATAAGGAACGTTTCGAGGCTATACGCATGATGCATGCGCATTCACAGTTCTGTTGGTCGGGTGACAGCACCGTTAAGGCAGCCTATGAGGCCGTAAACACTTTGTCAACCGAAGATTATGACAACTCAATTGTTGTTGTACTGAGCGATGCGAATCTGTCACGATACGGCATCAAGCCAAAAGATTTTGCATCGGCATTGAAGCGTGGTGAACCTAAGGTAAAAGGCTATGTGATATTCATAGGCAGCTTAGAGGAAGAGGCGGATCAGTAAGTTTTTTTTAAACACAATGATGAATATCTAATGAAATTAATTAATACTTTTTTTTTAGAATAAATGCACAGATGCCTGCTGGTCATAGCTTCGTCTGCATGGATTTGACAAAATTACCGCAAATCTTACAGCAGATTTTTACCTCATCATTGGTGTAATGAAAATAATTACTTCTGTTGAGTTTTTAGTTTTAGACAATTATTTAGCTTAATTTTTAGTTAACTTGACACAATTTTTTGATTAGTTGTTGATCAACAGTGACGGCATTTATATTTTACGATGTACATACGCTATAAGAAATAAAGTGCAACTTTGGAGGGGTACAAGAAACCATAACGATTTATTGAATAAATCATTTCAGCTTAGCGAGAATTGTTTTATAAATTTGTTATTTTATTTACTATTTTATCCACAAACGAAAAAAAAAACAAACAAACAAATAAACATAATACATTTTTTTTCGAAAAAGATTTTTGTATTTTTTTTGTAATTTATTTATTGTAATCTAATATAATTGCATCGTCGAATAATACATGGCTTTGTCAAAATGGTATTGACTCAATTAAAGCTGTTTTATTTCGTCTTGACCGAACTGCATGGAACTGCCAACAAAAATTCATTTTGATGCCAACAGATCTAATCAAGAGACGTGTTTCGTTCCTGAGGAATTTAAATAGATGCTATCATCAATTTGTATTTTTATATACTAAAGACATACAGATAGACACTTATCATATAAACAAGAAAAAGAACTCACAAGAAAAAAAAAACACAGAAACTAAAAACAAGCAGACAAATTAAAAAAAAAGTCTTAAGTCTATTAAATCGTGTTAAAACTGGATTAGACCTCTTAAGAATAACGGTTAAATATATGTATGCATGTCAATTAAGGAGAACAGAGTGAAGTCAAATCATATAGGCTACGTGTTTTGGTTTGGCGCGATAACCACCCAACCATCGTCGGATAAATTTTCACTGTTTGCAGGCGGTGGTCCTCCAGTGCTGGCACTATTTGCATTAGACAGGAGCAAATCGTTGGGTGTGGCTGGATGTAAATTCTGCATAGGACTGTGCGGCAGGACGCTTACATCTGAAGCGGCTTCATCGGCGCGCATTTTCTCGATTTGTTGTTTTAAGTTATTGTAAAAGTCCACAAGACTTTCCTAAAAGAAAAAAGCCAAAATAATTGGTGATAATTTAAAGTTAAATGTATTACATTATCAAGTATACGCGACTACAACTACTTAACTCAAATAACTGATATATCAAGTATGGAACAGTTAGTTAGTCAGACGGACATTCAGGGACATACTGTTGCTACAAATGCTAGAACTACTGAAAACCCTATATATATTTTTGTATACCAAACTTTGAGACACATAATCTGATTGAAGTTTATGGAAATCTTTCTTGAGTCAACAATCATCTTGAAACATTATTTGATATTTGAAACTTTATCTATCTTTAGATCTAAGCATGAAATAATTCTTGATAATTTGATTTCTCAGAAATGACACATTAATTTTTCTGCAAAAATAAAATTTGTGATTTTTTCATATGATTAATCAGTCTTGGTTCTAATTGTTAGTATTATTGGTGCCGAATTATGTATTAAGGCATGTTATTGAACTCACGTACTTTGTCTTTGATCTTCAGCAAAAGCTCCTGTTTCTGAAGGCGCTCTGGTACGTCCATTTGCAGTATAAGTTTTTCCTTTAAGTCTTGTGCATAATATAAATCTGTTTCTATGCTTAAATACTCTTTGGCCAAGCGTCGATGTTCGCGGTAAATCGCCTGCGATTCGGGATTATTTGGTATTGGTGTCTCTGGTTGCAATTCTGCATCGAGAATTTCGGTTAGTGATTGATCGGTATCATCGTTGTCATCTGTGACTTTATTGTTGTTGTTGTTTGTATTATTTGTGTTTGTATTGTTATTGTTGTTGTTAGTCATATCGCTCATGGTCGATTGTTGTTGCTGTTGTAGTTTATATGGTACTGTTGTTGTTGCTGGTGGCGGCATGATCTTGGCATCACTAACCGCCAGACGTTCTTTGCCATCAGTTTTGGCTGTAAATGAAAATATCAAAAGTTTTTTCAATTTTTTTTTTAGGTTTTTGTTTTTTCTTTCGTGTTACTCAAAACACAGAAATTGAAGTTAATAATTTTGGTTTTTCAATGAGTTTCACGGAGCAATGCCTACTGTAAATAATCCAACAACTGTGCACATCGCTTTGTTTTGTTGCAATTAATGTTTCAGTATCACACATTTTTCTAATTGTTTTTAACATTCATTTGATTTTTGTACTCAAAAACAAAATAAAAGTTTTTGAATATTTAATAATTGATTTTTAAATATCGTCTCTTTTGTGTTATTGAAAAAGCAACAGAAAAATAATATTTCGAGATCATTTGACTTAATTTCTGTTGAGTATTCGTGTTCTTGTGATTTTGGTTCGTGTTTTGAAAAATAAAAAAAATAAAATTAATTTCACTTAAAAAAGTTTTTCCGCTGAATTATTCGCTTTGTTTGTATTCACTTTGCTACACATTTTCACGGAATTTTCAAATTCAATGTTGAATTGATGACGTGTTTCAACGTTTCAAACAATTTTTCCAAAATGGTTTTCTTGTATTTAGTTTTTTTTTTTTTTATCATGTATATTTGCTTTTATAATTTTGCGATTTTTCATTCATTTTTATTATTTGGCAAGTTTTCTGGAAAACTTTGTTGCTCCCGCAGACTGTGCGATTTATCAGCCGCAACGCATTCGCACATCAATCGCAATTATTTGATTTAGGGGCGCATGTAAGACTGACGAAACGAAACGCAACGAAACGAACCGAACTGACACGACGGGCACGGCACGGCGCTCGATCACAGACTGACGACCGACGTCTGACTAACTGGTCGATCGAGAGCGTGTGTGGCGTCCCCAGAGGCTGGCGACCCACCACTGCTGCATTGCCATTCGCAGCATCATTACACATTAGCAAATAACTTAGACGACGATGGCAGCAGCAGCGGTAGTGGCAGCGACGTCGGCGTCGGCATCAACGGTAGGCAGTGTCTGTGGCGGCGTCGGCCCCCAAATCGTCGTATTTGGTCTTAACATCTGGAGTGTATGCCACGAAATCAGCGGCGATTCATGATCGTAATTCGGATCACAGCGTTCGTTCCACGCTCATGAGCTCATTACTGTTTCAAGAGCTTGTGAAATGTCTGTGAGCGTGCAAGCCAAAAGAGCGCGTGAGTGGGAGAGAGAGAGTTCTACAGAAACGAAGGCATGTGCGAAAGAGGCAAATATAAGATTTTCTTTGAATATGACTTACAGATTGCAAGGACTCCTTTTTTTGTTGAAGATACTAATTTATTAACGTCAATTTAATCAACATTAAAATTAAATATAAAAAAGAAATATGCCAAGTAATGTTAGGAATTTAGAAGGATTTTTAGGATCTTGGAATAATGTTTATTTACAATCTAGAAGTCAGTCTAACAGCGCGATTCGGCAAAAAGACTTGCGGTTTCTTTGTTTTGGGTCTAAGCATTGCACAGAGATTTCAAATGCCAACTAAATAAATAAATTAAACAATAACAAAAATAAAAGTCCTAAATAAATACATATGTATGTATGGATGTGTGTGTGTGTGTGTTATGAAATAAATCTATGAAGACAAATTGTGTGCGAAGTATAGAAATAGTGACGTCGTCGGCAACTGTTGAAACGATAATGACTTGAGCGGTTTATTCGTTCATGTAGGGTCGGTCGGGTCGTCCGCCGTTGTTGGCAACATTGCTGAGTTGCTGAGCTGAGGTGAGGTGGCGCAGTTGCCGGCAGTTGTGATAAATGTGCTTGGAATGTGCAGCAGATGAGCCCTAGTGAACAATTGTATTAACGTGTACGCACACTTTTCTATTGTGTCTAACGGAATGTTGTTGTGTGTGTGTGTGTGTGTGTGTGTCGCAACAGAGGATGGTGCAGTGCAAGCAAGGAATGTGTCAGAACATGACACTTGCCGCTGTTAAATATTCGACTATCTTTCTTTGGTTTTTCTTTATACGCCGTCATTTTCGCGACACACCGCACCGCTCAGACACCCGCACCCACGCTTACCACTGCAAAAAGCAAGACATTCTCACTTTTGTGACTTAATTTCATGTATTCTCGCTTATTTGTTTATTATTTATTTTTATTTTCAGTATGCTTGATGTTGTGTCGTTGTCGTTGTGGTTGTTGTCGTTGTTGTTGTTTTTTGTTGCTGTCTTTTTTAGTTTTTGGTCGATTTTAATGGCAGGCTGAAAATTATTGTACAGCAGCCAAGCAGCACATTTCGCTCGTTTGCTTGTGCCCATTAAATAATTTCTTTTTTCGCGTTTTGTTTTTTAATTTTTCTTTTTTTTTTTTTTTTCTTTCATTTCTTTATTCAAATCAAAATAAAAGTGAGATGATTTTCGTATGAGTCATGTCAATGTGCCCCATGGGTGAGAGAGACAGGTTGCTCGATCTGCTGTACAAGATGTTTATGCGTGTATGTGTGTGTGTGTGCTCCGAAAAGCGGCGGACATCTGTTTATACTTAATGTGTTGTTTCTTAATTATACCCTGTACAAATTGTTTTTCAGGGTATATGAAGTTTGTTTCAGACCAAATGCATGTAATACCTAGGAAGGAGGCAAGTAAGATCCCACAAAGTATAAAAGCTTTTAATTAGCACGACAAAAGAAGTCCCACTAGCCTTGTCCGTCCGTTTGTTTATCCTCACCAAAGATTACCGGAAGCTATAAGAGCTAGAGACTTGAAATTCGTTAGGTTAGGAAGTTTGAGGACATTTTTGCCAAGTTTACTCCCTTCCTTTGGTGCAGTGGCACCGCCTACCGTGTGTGCAGGGTATTATATTGCCGACTATACCGCCCTTACTGGTTTTATATTTGTTTTCATTTGTGGTAAATACTATGACAGACGGCAAGAGAAAACGCTGAAATATTATGGGTTGTGGTAGGGGCGTAGTGACTTGGTTGTGGCAAATTAGTGGCAGCTATTTGCCTTTTCACTAGCATTGTTCAAATCCAGCGTTTGTTTTTTTTTTTTTTTTGTTAAATCTTCCAACGTCGAACACCTGAACAGTTCATTGACCATAAATGATAACAATGTTTTATTTCATAAATTCAAATGAAATTTTGTGTTCATTTATTGTAAAAATATGGTGTCGCCTTTCATTTGGATTTCGTACGGGCGATATTAATCTTTGAAGAAAAAAAGCGCCAAAGGATTATTAACAATTATTTGTTTTGGGCCAAATTAGATCGGCGCATCAAAGCATTCATTTGAATAATGGCTTCGTTCATGGCACTAAATATTATTTTATTACTAAAATTTATTATAATCGGCGATGATGTTCAAAATGAAAAATGTTAATTGTCGTTTCGGCCACATAAATTATCAAATCAAATTGGATTATAAATAATAATTTTCATTTAATTGCAAAATCTTAAATTCAAAATTGTGACAATGTTGCCGAATAAGCGAAGAAAGTACACACATATGTACATATGATGTACAAATACGAACGGAAAACTAAGATGAGCGTATCTACGTGAGGAACTTGGATAGAGTTATCCCACCCGACAATCCTTATGTGTAGTAAATAAAGCTTATGTTTATTAATGTTAATAATACTCATCCCAACACAAATAATGAGGCTGAAGATCTAAAATTCGATTGGTAGTCGTCTGGCATAACTAGACTTAATATATATTAGTACCACCAAGTTCTCAACCATAGAGAGAGTACCTGCCTCAACATTTTGAAATCTTTATATGGATAGAATGTTTGTTTATTTAACAGTTGACTTAGAACTTCATAATTTGTTATGTTGTTAGTAAAAATGGGCATGGCATCGCCCACTTAAGGTCGCAATCGGAAATAATAATCGGTCAAGAACCCAATGAGCTACAGTAATGTAAATTTGTGTGTAGTTGTGTAAAGAATGGAAAAGGCAACAGAAAAAGGGTGTGAAGCGTATTTAATCTCCGGCAGGGCCGAATTTAGCGTTCCTACTGGTATTTTGCATTACATGGAGAATTCGAAATTGCGCGCAGAAATAGATCGAGAAATAAAATTATTCTATAGTATCGCAGCAATATTATTTTTAAACAGCAATTTTATTTTGTTTTTTTTTTTGATTTGAAAGAACACTAAAATGCGTTATGAGTCATGAATTATTGCAAATTATATGCAGTGTAAAAATCACGCATTTGTAAATCATACATACATACATATGTATGTATGTACATATAAACAGAAGGCAATTCTGGATAGGAAAATATTTTGAAAACCACTGCATTGAAAAAACAAATTTCAATTTTTCGATATGCCAATTTTCGGTTCGGCTTTTTTGAATGCGCCCTACAATGAAATTTTAACAACCTATGCAAAAACTATGAAGTTCTCTTATGATTTTTGGTTTTTCGTAACTTTTTACAATAAAAAACAAAATCTTTGCTAGAAGAGAAACATTAACTTACATTGTCTGCTAATTATTAAGCATGTAGGGTATTAAATATAGTCAATAGCGTTGTAGTCTCTTTTTTTTCCGTTCACTACGTGCCGTTGAAAAGCCAAGCAATGAGTAAGCGTTTATCTCGCAATCAGAAAGCATTTCGCTAGACCACCACCACATAGAGTCAGATGAAATTCAGTTAGACGGCCGGTCGGACGAACGGGCAGATGGCAAATCGTACGGACGTTTATATGCAATGTTAGCACATTTTGCTATGATAGCCTTTGTATTGAATCGGCTCTGTTCGAGACTCGTTTCGGCTTTGCTCGGTTGATGCGTCATCATTTCTTCATCGTTTGCTGTTTCGCAAAGAACGAAGGAAAGAAACAAAAAATATGAGTACTCACAGTGGCGGCTTGCCTGTGTTGACTGCTGTCGGTTCAACACCTGCTAAGTTCATAAAGAACGCACCATGTTCGTCTGCACGAACGCCCACATTACTAAAAACGTACCGTTCGGCAGTGTTATCGAGCGTAGCGCAGCCTAAGAAGTATGCATGCATGCATGCACGTGTGTGTGTGTGTGTTTGTGTATGTCAAGAGAGATTTTGTTGTTGTTGTTGTTTTGCTTCGAGCATTTATGCATTTTACGATAATTATTCGCATTAATGTTTGTGTTTTGTTTGTTTTCCGTCTTTAACCAAAATAGATTTAAATTCTTTGGTTGGTTGTTTTCTTTTCTTTTGCTGTTATTATTATTATTTGTAAATTATTTTTGCCAAATGCGTATTTTTGTCTGTTATTGTTATGTAAATTGCATACTTATTGCAATAACTCACATTGTGTGAAATGTTTGAAAGCTGCGCCGAAAGCATTATAAAGTGTTTCTTTTGAATTATTGTGCACAAGTTTTTTTTCTTTCGGTTCTATACATAAAACACACAAAAATAAGTACCCACCTAACACCCACATTTCTAAAGAGGAAAAAAGAAAAAATAATTTAAAACACAAATCAAATTTTGATTAGATTTGATTTTTTTTGATGTGAACTTGATTGTCGCTTTAAATGTATCTAACAACTGCGTATCTAAATAAAATGATATTAAACGCTTGAATACTTCGATTCCAACTGAGTTTCTGCTTTTGCAGATGGACGACAACATTTGTGGCGACATCCTTACACATACATACGTATAAGTATACACATATGTGAGCCAAGCATGTGTGACTGTGTCCAAGTGCGTAGCTAACAATATGTGTGTACTTGTTTTTACAATAAATGAGCAATCGTTGCATGCGTAACCCAAATATTGGCTGCCGTAGATCAACATGAGTCAGGCATGTGTGTAAACAACAACAACAACAAAAACAATGCCACGACAATTGAAAACTGTTTGAAATCGAAATAAAAAAGAAGCATTTCTCTTATTGTTTTGTATTCCAATAAGAATCTGTGCCCAGGTCTGTTGCTCGTGGCACGACGCCCGTGAGACATGAGGCGTGGCGTTGGCCAATGTAACCGACAATGTTGATGATGATGATTCAGCGTAAAATTCAACGTTCACTAATAATATTCAGTATACGACATGTTAGACGCATACAAAATACAAAAGCGATATATTCCTCATATATGGCATCGTTTAATTCGTGTATGCGGATTACTTTGTCATACATTCGATACATATGCATTTGTTCTGATCTGATTCGTATAAAGCAAAATTGTTGCGTTAATTAAATTCAAAATAAATTAGCTATTTTAGTGGAATTCGTTAATTTTATTACTCATCGGGCGGCCACGTTCTTCGTGACTTGTGTGTGAACAAATCGTGTGCACGTATGTGTGCGTGTGTGTGTGTTTGGGTGTATGCAAGAGTGTCGCATATTAATTGTGCTCTAGCGAGACTGTTTGGCTTTTTACTCAGATGAGTCGGCGAATGCGGGGCTAAATTTTCTTTGGTCAAAATGACGAATTCAAAAATATGAAAGCAGCAAAAAAATATTAGAAATAAAAAACAAAAAAATGCTTAAATTTATTTTGAAGGTATTTCTTTGAATTTATATCATCTGTTCATGGTTTATGATAAGTCATTTTAACATATTTTTTCATTTATCGCAAATTTGTTTAAATTCGAGCAAATGAAAAAGAAAGTGTTATATCTCAAGATTTTGGGAAGCAATGTTAAGTTTGTCACCTTCATGACATTGCGATACATTTGGATATCATATACATTATAAAATGACATCTCAACAAATAAGTTTTTAAAGGTTGGTTCTATTATTAAGTTCTATTAAAAATATCAAAAAAATTTGGCAAATGCATTTTTTGATAGCTTATAATTTTCAGTATATGTTTTGGACGAAAACAATTTAATGGAGCGCTATAAAATAATATTGAGTCCACGTGGTAGCGCAAGTACATCAAACTTACGAGGGTGGTTTGATAAGTCAATGACTTTTTGAATTCCTCGTGCAGTAACTTCAAATGCAACACTGTTTCCGTCAACTACCTTCTATTATTAGAGTACAGTCAAATTTTGAGCAAGCTGCGCAATTTAGTTTGTGTTTGACAGCCATTGGAAGCAGACAACCTCGTGAATTTTAAATCAAATAGAAAAAGTGAATTTTTTGTGCTCATTAGCAACATTATGTTTTGTGTAAAAAAATCATCACTGAAATGAAGGAAAGCCCTGAAAAATACTATGGGCACTCTGTACCATTCATTTCAATCGTGTATTTGCTGACAATCTTTCTTATCAAATAAAGTTCTTTTGATTCCTTTCTATTCTTATAACATGATGTTTAAAGTCGATTGGTAAAGAGGTATAAGGATTTAAAATTTTAAGATTGGAGAACCCTCTCTAGAGGTCGGTATTAATATATTTTAAGTCTAGATGTGCCAGAAAACTAACTTTCAAGCTTTAGTCTTCTATCATAAAAAAAAGATCAGTTCCAGTGAAAAATCTCTTCAAAATTTTGTCGCTATGGGGAGAGATTGATTGATGGCTAAACAACTCGCCATATTTTGAATATATATACTTTGTATAGAGGGAAATGTTTCCTTCGATGTGCCCCAAACTTTAGCATAAGGTTATAATTATATTCAAAAGAGAGTTAACATTAAATATTGTCCAGAAAGAATGAGATAGATATATCAAACACATTTTTTTTTAATTTGCTAAAATTTAAACGCTGATATGAAAATGGTATTATAACAGATATTTTTTAGTTTTAAGGTTGCTTGAGATCATACTAAATTTTGTTTAGTTTCCTGTTTCTTTTTTTGTACTTTAAATACAGATTTTTATAGCTGTCAATTTATATGAAAATTGACTAAAGATGATTGCGAGTAATGTTGTATCAGTTTGCTTACCCACATTGTTACTGCACTCACTGCTACTTAGATCGAATGCATTCTGTAATAAGAAAATCAAATAATAATTCATATATTTTATGATTTCATTAAACACTTACAGGTTCAACATCAAGTTTAAGCGGGTTCATGGGATTGGGTGCATTATTTATAATAGCACTGCGTATGGTGTCAAAACGCTTAGCCGCTTCAGCTGAAGGCGTCAATTTGAAACTATCATAATTGGAGTCTACACAGCCATTGCTTGTATCGTAAGTGTTTATATCAGACTCTTCCTCGGGTATTGCCTCCCAGCGATTCGTGCTGACAATTGACACATGTGGTACATTCGAGGCGTGCGACCGTGGTTGAAATAAGCCGTTGTTACCATAAGCAACACCCTCAGTACCATCTCCGTTACCGCTGGCACCGGTACAATTGGTTGGTGTCGATCCACCAGAGGTATTTGTGTTGGTTTCCACATCAGTGGGCGTCATCTGTGTCTGATTCGAGTTTGTACTGCTATTGGATGTATAAAGGCGACTATTCAACTGCTCATCTGTCGTGTAAGAGTCATCTGTAACAATCTATAAAAATTTGCATTTTAAAAATATATATATGAATTTTGAAAAAACAATTGTAAAAAATTTAAGTCCGATTTTTACTCACTTGTTGATTTATAAATCTATATTCTAGTGGTTGGTCCGCGCCCGGATATGCGGCAGCGATTTCATTCATTACTTCTACAACGTACTTCATGGATGGTCGTTCTTCTGGAGCTGTCTTCCAGCACGACGTCATCAGCTCTTCTATGGGCAGGGGACAGTTGTGCAATAATGGTGGACGTTCACCTGACGATGTATACAATAATCGGGTTTAATATTTATATTTGACGTACATTTGAAAAAACAAAATACCTTTGTGTATTTTCCACATAATTGAGTAGGTGTTATCAATTTCTTTGAATGGCTGTTTACGTGATAAAACCTCCCAAAGCACAATTGCCCAGCTGAATATATCACATTTCTCTGTGTAATTGATACCTTCAAAGACCTGCGAAGGTAAAACAATTTATATAAATTGCTTATTAAAACACCTAGTAGTGAGAAACACTATCCACCTCAGGAGCCATCCAGGCGGCGCTACCCCTGTTATTGGTCATCATGGTTGACTTGTCCGCTACAGTGCCGAAATCGCAAATTTTGAGATGCCGACCTTTATTGGTAAGTAGTAAATTCAGCGGTTTTAGATCACGATGTATAAGAGGCTTTGGCAACATTGCATGCAAATAGGCGACACCCTGCAAACACAAAGAAAACATTGCGTAAACATATTAATCGCTGTTCATTTGTCGTTTGATCAAACATGCCTCTGCGCATTGACGTGCCCAGCTCATTGCATGTGCCCGCGAATATGCTGGCTGAACCTTGCCGTGCAGGAAGTTGTGCAATGAGCCGCCTTCCGCATATTCCATAATGAGGTATTTTGATTGTTGATCCGATGAGATGCCAAAAAGCGCTATTATGTTAGGATGACTGACTCGTGAAAGCTGCTTTACTTCCGTCTCGATAGCCTTTTGGTCTGCGCTGTCACCAAACTCTTTAACAGCCACAAGCCGATCACGCCACATGGCTTTGTAGACGACGCCATATGAGCCGTGCCCAACTTTCTGTAAGTGTATGACATTGTATTAATATATGGGCACATCATCACATATCAGTACTCACCTCTTCGAGTAAAATCTCGTAAAAATCGACATTTGGTGTTGTTATGCCTGCGAACAACGCTACGGCTGTAGGCAGCTCTTTTTCTTCAGAAATAAGTGTAAGACCGGGCTCCTCGGACATGCTTTCAATTGTGGTGATTTTAAGTTGCAAGTTACCTTCCTCAAATGCCACAACTTCTTCGTTCTGTTCCTTCGTCGCTTGTCAAGCGACAAATCCGACGACGCTTCTTGGCTCTGTTAATTTTAAGTGTTTGCTGTTTTCTCTGGATCAAGCGAAGTCACTTAATTCAGTCAAATTGTCAAAAAGACACATTTTATTATCAATTTTATTAATTTTTGTAAGGTTCTACTACGGATTATAGTATCATGAAGCGTAGTCCCTCTGGCAAAACGCGGCGCCTATTTACGTAGCTATCACGTCAATTAGTTTTATACATCAGTCAAGTAACTAAATTCTTTAAACTCCTCAATAAATAATAAAAATAAATAAAGATTTTCAACGAAGTTGCGCCGCGGAAGAAGGCCCGAAGAAGGTATGCAGACTACAGCTGTTCACTGTTAGCAGAATGTAAGCAACAGTGTTTTTTAACAAAGGCGAGAAAGAGAGGGACTTGAGAAATTTTGCAACACAAAAGGCAAAAAGAGACAAAACATATGCTATGGACAGCATGTTAATAGCTAACAGTTGAAAAAGAGTCAAAGACACGATAAAAAACTAAATATTTGAGTGCTGTTATAAATACAAATAATAGATTTGCTAGATTTGCTTAATCACAACAAGTCTTTAAAAAAACACCATTCGACATGGTATTTCCGAATGTTGTAGACTACAGCCTTACGTTGTATTAAAATGACGCGAAAGAAGGTCTGCAGCTGGTATAAATACGACGGACCCGTCGAAACGGCGTCGGGAGAAAGCCTCTTGCGCGTTTAAATGGCGCATTTGCGTCTATGTTTATATGGAAGAAGAAGAATAAGGCTAAAAGCAAAGCACAGGCTGGCTCAATGTTGTTCATCCTCTGTGATCAGTGCTGCCACTTCTTTACTGTCTTGTAGAAAAATAGCACAAAAATTGATAGAGGTGTCCTTACTATGACTGTAAGCTAAGCCCAACAAGCAATTGCACAGATAAACACCAACCAGCAAAAAATAAATAGATGTATGTGAAAAAGGATATAACGAATTACTAAGATTTGCTAATTTTTGCGAGGTATTTTTAATAAATTTTCTGGCAAGTGTATTTGATTAGAAGAAAAAAAAAAGTGGCACCACTGTGACTGAAGTGCGCCCCAACAGGTGTCGCTTTAAATCGTCGAAAGAGGGCAAACTAGTGTGTGTTGCGGAAAGCGCACTCTACAGCATTGGATTGCAATAAAAAAATAAATGAGTTGATTAACGGGCTTTTTGAGTTGATAAGAAATGGTTAGAAATGATTATCAGAATTTAGTTTGGAGAGAGATAGTAGAATGCACCAAAGCCTGTGTCAATGCATTTTATATAAAAAAGAGCTTTACTGATGATAATTATATAACAATCAGCTAGCGAGTTTTTGTTTTCTAGAAGCGCTCTTCTTATGTGAAGTATAAAATATTATTTTTTTTTAGTTTGTTCCCAAACTGCTTAACTTTGACCAGAAGAAGAATCGCTCACGAGCTGGTTTGCTCAAAAGAATCATAACTGATTGCAAAGCTAAGAAACAAAGAAAAAGAAGGAGATTTATCGCTGGAAGAGCTCAAGGCTATACCAAAAAGTGATTATCAGAAGAAGCGTTGGTATAAGTGTATTTTGTCTAAGGGCGATAACTTTGTAGGAAACAACACTAATATTGATGAATAAATTGAAAGCTTATGATAAAAATATAAAGTCGTCTTACTTTATGAACATACCTTTTACTACTTATTTATTAAAGTAACTACATTTTTAAAGTGAATATGTTTAATAAGTTAATAATTTTAATGTAATTCAGAAAAACATTAATGACTCTCATTAACTCAACGCATTAGCAACGCAAATGTCACTTTTGGCAACAAGTTTAAATTTTTGTTATTATTACTTTTTATTGCATGAGCAGCAAAAATATGCATTGAAAAGTAGAAAGCCAAAAAATATAAATTTCAGCGCATGAAAGCATTAAAAATAGAAAAAAGAAAAAAAGAAAAAACAAGAAGAAGAAAAACAAGTGTATCCATCACACATGCATTATGTATGTGGGCATGCAAATGTTGAGCAGAAGAGCGGGCACGTTGAATGAATGGACTTTGCATACTGACTGCCGGTCGATGTTAGATGCTGCGCCAGATCCATGCTGTCCGACCCATACCAATTTAAATTCAACTGCAGATATTCACACAAGCGAAGCGCTAAGATTTATTTATAGTCAAGCAAAGGATTTGTTACAAAGTCTAAGTGTGCGTGCGTATGTGTGTGTGTGTATGTATGTGTGAGATGGGGGTTATGGGTAGAGCGTGAGTTGTTTGGCATTTGTCGTGTTTTTTTTTTGTATTTCTTGCTATCCTTTGCGTCTGCGTCCGAGTGTTTGCATAACGAAAAGGAACTTTATTTTAATTTTAATGTGGGTGCTACAAAAGTAAAATATCTAAATAAGCGTATGAGTGTGTGTGTGTGTGTGCGTATTCGAAAGATAAAAGCATTGGACACTCACACACACACAGAGACAGACACATATGCGCTGAAGCATTTCAGGACATGCTTACATATATATACGCTTACATTTAATGATATGCAGAAGGATTTCAAATTATTTTCTGTATCAAAAAAGTTTTCCTTTTTATTTTGTTCAAATGCGTGCTTATTTGAAGTCCCTTTTTGTTTATTGTGTGTGTGTGTGTGTGTTTTTTTTTTTTGTTTTATTTATTTTTTTTTTTTTTGGTGTTTTGGGTTTTTCGTAGTACGAGTGAGAAATCATTTCAAATGTTGTTTTCATGTCTTTTCTTCAGTTCGGGTTCAGTTAAACATTGGTTTGGTGCCCTGAAATCTGTTCGGGTTTCTTTTCCTTTTTTTTTTTTTGTCTTTAGTTTTAAACTTTTGCATTATCAGTTGGCATATGTATCAAAATTCTGGCCACAATGCTCAGCACTCTTGTAATATAAGGTATAATCTAAAGCTGAAATACTACTTGCAAAGTTAAAGCAAATAACTTTGAAGCAACATGACCCTAGCGTGTCTCATCATTATTGGTCGTCTGTCTGTCTGTTTGTCCGTCCGTCGGCTTGATTCAGTTGCCTGTTACCGAGGTGGCCATTAATGTGTTCGCCGCATTTTACAAATTGGCTCAATTGCGATTTTATGTCACACAAATTCACTATGGGTGACGGCGCAGCGCAGAGGGGCGACACTAACGCCATATGTGCTCAATCGTCTACACACGTACACACACACACACACGCACACATAAAAAACTTGATCGCGTCCGATACACTATAATCACATAGAGAGCACGGCTATCAATGTCATAGAGAAAGTCAACTTAACGAAAGTCCAATTGGCAACTGACTGACCATCATTGCCGAAAAGAACTTGTTATCCTTTTTGTTGTTTTTTTTCTTCTTTTTTTTACACACTCACACATTCCGCATTTTTATCATCATCGTTGTTGTTGTTGTTGTTGTTGTTGGGTATCATAGCACGAAATTGTATTACACCTCAATAACAATGCCAGGACATGACCATATCCTGGACACGCACGCAGCCCATGTATGTACATGTGTATGTGTGCCCTCAACGACGCACGATTCGTTTATTGTATGCCATTTCCCCCCATTTGAGAACCGTTTTCCTGCACTGCCCTGCCCTGCCCGGCCTGCCGCTCGGCAAGTGTTTCTCAAGTGTATTGCTATACGAAGATACGTGAGTATGTCCTTTTATTTTTTTTTTTGTTTTTTTGGTGAAATTTTTATGGCTATTATTTCTTTGCCGGGTTTTTTATTTCGACCGTTGTTCCGTTCCATTTTTGCCCATGTGCGCCTTCATGCTTAATTGAATGGGTCACTCTCATGATTGGCAATGTTCGGTCTTGCATTTCTTCAATCGCCATCATCATCATCATCATGGTCGTCGTCGTTGGCTGCGTTGTCAACATCATCGATGTCCTTGTTGCTCAATCGGCCGTTCATCGTTTTATTTTCACTTATTTCGTTTTTGCGTGTCTCTTCATATATAACTTTAGTCAATTGGCTTTATTTTTATTTTTATTTGGTTTTTTGTCTTCTTTTTTACCGTCATCATCATCATCATCATCATCAGCAGCATCATCATCGTTGCAATCATTGGTTGCCACGTTGTCCCCAAATTGTGTCCGGAAATGCTCAATTCAATTTTGTTCTCACACTTTCATCTCCGACTGCTACAGTGGTATAGAATGGCATCTGTAATATATATTACAGTTATTTAGTAAGATTTATGGCACCTTTTTGCATACGTTTGGCAAAATTCAAGTATGATTTGAGTCCAGTGTCATATATAGTTTTATATTTGTATATATTATGTGCTCTTTAGTTAGTTAGGATAGCAAATTCCACCATTTGTACGGAAATTTGTACATTTTCAACAAAGTGTGACAAAAATTTTGTGAAATTCTTCCACTGTCGTATAAGCATATCGCTTAAGTGCAATGAACACGTTCCACACATTGCTATCATCGTATGTTGAAGACTTCTCATGACATGTCCGCAACAAAACACTTCCTTCTGCTTTACAACGCCTGGCAAAACGAAAGGGCAACGCTCAAGTTCATTTTATACGCTGCTTACACTAGATCATGTATTAAGACTATATATATAAGACACCATGAAGTATGTAGGGCAATGATCATGACGTTCTCACGAATGGTTCTCTTGAAACTATATATTAGAGATAGAGGCTAGAAAATTGTATGGTAGACTCCATTTTTAAATGGATAGTGTCAGCTGTACAAGTTTTTTGTAGATTTGGGTTGAGTCCCACAAAGTGTGGAGGGTGTAATATTGTCGAGTGTACTCAACTGATTCTTTGCGCTTTTTTATGTTCATTATTAAGATTATATGATGTTGGAATATTATACATGGCTTATCCCAATTTCTTCTTTTTCTTCTTTATCTTCTGCTATTTCTGGCGCGTTCTGGAGTTATTCGCCGTGACAATGAAGACACTAATACTTGTCATACTCGTATGTATGTGCATAACGTAGAAGGAATTTTTTGCATTCGATACACGAACGCATTTTTATATCTTTTTCGTTAGCAAACTTTTTATTGTGCAAATTTGTCGATTTCGTTGACCAAGCCGCACAAACGGCACGACCAAGCTGCTTTGGCCCATTAAAAGTTCATAACTGAGTTAACTAACACGCACGCACTCGCATACATGCACACATACATGAAACAAAAGGGGGCCAGTAAAGACTAAAGTTTTTTTTTTTTTGCAACGACAAATTCGATGAAATTCTTTATACTCTCAATGAAAAAATAAACAAAAAAACTAACTAACAGTGTTGCATGTTGGTGTTTTAAGGAAAGGGCGGGAATTTGGTTTGTTCAAATTTCTACATTTAACCAGCACTTTTCACTACTTGAAAACTAAATCTTAAACGGTTTCTTTGGTTATCTGATTATAAATTCATTTCAGCTTAAAAATCAATCGTTTCTTTTCATTTCTTAAGGTTTTCTAATACGAGACGAAACAGTTTGCTTAGCTTCAGACACATTTCCAAAGCAACACCCAGTGATTTCAACCTCTCCCCCGGTGACTTTGCGACCTAATCTTTTATTATTTGCATGTATCTTTATTATTTGCATGTATCTTTATTATTTGCTCACTGCTGAAAGGTACATAAGTCTTCAGTTATGCGTTTTGTTTGCCAATTGTATTTTTTATGCCCTATACTCACTATGTCAGGGTATATTAAGTTTGTTTGGGAACAAATGGCGTACGTGAGTAGTAAGAAATTCCTCCCTCACATTTTTCCTTGAATAATTTCTACGAAAAGTTGCTATAACTTTTGAACTGTAAGAGATACGAAACTACGTATGTAAGTACAGTTAACTTCTTCCTCAAAAATTGTATGCCACTAAATTCTTCGCCAATCATTACTACCCACCAAAGGTCTTCAAACTAAATTTATTTTATAAACTACACATTTTTAAAGAGATTTTTTTTATATTTTGAATATGTCATTTGTGCAGTGTATTTAATTGTCGAGTATATCTAAAGTTTTTTATTTTTATTTATTACAATTCGAATTTCTACGCATTAAATCCGTCTAACAGTGAGTTTATAAGAAAATATGTCGAACATTTTATTGATCAATGAAAACAAACCATAAAAAGGTGACTTAAGCTCCCATGTGTGTAATCAGTGACGTTCATGAATTGACCAATTTGAATTCATTGCCAGTTTGCGCATTTATTGCCAGTTAGTCTATATGGCCGTGTCTGTGTGTGCGTGTTGCGTAAGTGTGCGTTTGATTTGGTACACGTGCCTTTCGAAGCATAAATTCAAACATGAAATGTTATCATTGCGCTGAAATATGTTGGACACCTTAAATAAACTCAGACACTTCAAGATTCAAAATTGCTTAGAATTTGCTTAAGCATTCGGCAGCAGTTAACATATTAGGCACGTTTTGAGCACGTTTTCTTGACATTTGCTCGTTATTAAATGTGTGATATTTTTATTCTTTTTATAGAACCAGTGACCAATTAATGGATGCGCAAAAAGCAACAACAAAAAGTGTGACAAAATGTTAAGAAAAATTTCACGGAGGGTAAAGTATTGCACAGAGACGCCTCCAGTATTTCTCATTACCAACAACAACAATAACAACAACAATTGCAGCAGCCTCGGCACAAGCCCATCGACAGAGCACTCGTTACAACCCGAAAGAAAAGTTGCATTGTTAAGTGGCAAGTGCACGCGGCAGCAGCAACAACAACGACAACAATAAAACCAGCAAGGGTGGTATAGTCGAGCATAATCGTCAAAAAAACTGCAGTCCCCAGTGCACGACTTTGAAATACCCTTTACCATCGTTTAGAACAGCAATTTTCCTGCGAATTTGTTTTCACTTTTCTAGAACAATTGTTTATTGAATTATTATATTATCTATTATATGACGATCGATTTTTATAAACACTATGTTCCCTAGTCTTTTTTTCGTTGTACACAAAACCAATATGCCCTTAAAAATACTAATAATATAAAAGAGCGGACTAACAATAAAAACAACAACAATTAAAACAACTGTTGGCGGAAGTCGGCACAGGACTTCATCCTATATCACTCATATCACTGCAGATGTGAAAAACGCAACAAGATTTTGTGCAAATACCTGACAATGACGAAAAGATATATATACTGACGCATTGTTATATACTTTGTTGTTGTTGTTTTTTATTTTATATTTACTTTTTGTTTCCTTTTGGTTTTGTTTGTTTTTGTTTTTTAGATTTCTTGTTGATTTTTCTTTTAATTGTTGCGGATTTGCATTCTGACACATTTGTCAACCTCAGCAACAATGACAAAAGGGTAACCTCCGAGTCGTGTACGGTGTTATTTACAAAAAACAACACACACACACATATATAAATATATATGTTGTTGATGTATGCGTTGAGCTGTTGTCTTTGTTGATGGTAGTTAGAAAGCTTAGCTTATCCCTTTATTATTTATTATGCGCGTACACAGATATGTCACACAGCCGCACACACACACATACAACTAAGTACAGGTAAGCAAAAATAGACACACACACACACACACAGAGTGATGGCCCAAAGGCGTAAGTGAAGCAAGTTGTTGTGTGGGGCAGGCAATTGCTTGGCTCTTTGTTGTTGCCACTTGTGTATATGGCACATGGGGGCGGGATTAAGGCGTGTCATAATTCATTTGTCAAACTGCACTAACAAAACCAACAAAGCCGAATGGCAACATAAAAAAAAAAAAAAAAAAGAAAAAAAAAATAATAATAAAACGACAGAAATAAAAAAAAGTATTGCATACTTAACAGGCAACTTTTTGTATACGAGTGCACGTGTGCTTCCCATTGTGTGCTTGTGCGTGTGTGTGTGTGTGTGAAGCAACGCTTTGAGTGACATGTGTCAAAACTCGAAAAACTACGCGAAATTTGTGTCAAAAACCCTTGTCAGCGCTTGTAGTATGAACGAACACTTGACAATTGAGACACCGACATTGTCATCGCCATCGCTGTCGCCATCGTCGAGGGAAGTCATTTTGGCGTTCCGGCATTCCGGCATTCCGGTGTTCTGGTGTACCTGCAAAACGACCTTACAACAACAACAACAATAACAACGGCATAAGCGACCCCGTTGTGAAATTGAAACGTGCGACCGACAACTAAAAAGTCTTAAGTGTCAACTTGAAGTTGTCGTTTGTTGCATGTATGCGAAGTGTTCACATGATAAGCAGACACGCCAACTGTTTAATGCTATGAAATCTATCAAATTATTGTCATGTTTTATGTATCTAGCTGAGAACACTAATAAAGAGCCCTAAGATAAGAGATACGTTCCATTAAAAAAGTGACTTTTGTATAAAGATCTATTGATTTCTTACAGTGCACATAGGATTATTCGATCACTTTTTCTGGGAAACATAAAGTGACTTTTTAGGTTCGTTCGGAATGCCAAACACTCCTTTAAATCTTTCTTCAATCTTCAAAACAAAAAGTTTTTCATACAGCGACTGATTTTGTTAATTTTCCTGTCTTCTTTTGTATGAGTTCGATCATGTCCGTTCCGACAAATGTGGTGACTTATAAGCTAAGATAATGCTATGAAAAGCTTGAAAATGCTTAGTAAAGGTCAAGACTTTTTCTAGAAAGCAAAGAAGTTTGCTTTGGTAAAAGTATGGATACCAACTAAAAAATACTTTTAAAAATATATGAGCTCTTAACATTTCTTTGAGATGAAAGTTGTTTCTCTTCAGTTTTATATTTGATTCTTTTGTTAGGGATAGCATTCAATGCTCTCATGCTTTGGGCTCGCTTATTGACGGACATCATCTATCTACCTGAAGACAGAAGATTTCATTTCATACTTGTATCATATCCAACGGGACAATGACTTTGAGAAGTCAGCCGTTAGTGATCTCTTCTTTTTGACTTAATAATGATTAGAGGTTTCACTTTTATGATATAATAAAAAATTCGTAATTAAATACTAAAGGTATATTAGTATGGTTAATTTTTTTAAGTGTTGTTTTGTGCGACCATGGTTGCTTTGAAAGAATTTCAGTGTAGTGGAAGAGGCGCTGTTTCTCTTAAGAAGAAGTGCTGTTGTATTCTTTTTGACTTTTACATAGCATTTTATATAAATACAAAAAAAAAAACAAGTAAAATATGAAAAGCAATTTGAGTAAATTTTTCCGTCGAGTGACTTTTTTTTTTTTTTGTACGCTTGGTTACTTTTTACTTACGCGCACCAAGACTCATTTCAATACTCATGCCAGTGCCACCTTAGCGTTCTACGCTACTAATTTTGAGCATCTTGAGCTGCCTTGAGTTTTTCTTGACTGTCGCGTTGCTCGCCTTTAGTATATAATATACATAGCTCGACCATAAGCACGAGAGCACAAGTTATTTGTTGCTTGCTCTTTGAGTCAGCAACGTTATCGTTTAAGAAAAAAAAAAACAAAATAAACAAAAAAGGATGTGCGCAACGAGGACATCAATGACAAGACGTACACGTCGAGGCGCCGCTGTCTCTGCCGCTGCCGCAGCCGCTGCTATTGTCGTCGCCACCTCAACCGCTTTCAGATTTCGAATATTTCGGTCGCCCACGAAACCTTGTCAGTGGAAGACCATTCGCGTTTAGCCACAATGAGTTACTGTGGGTAAGCGCTTTACAGGGTGCCGCTGCCACCGCCACTGCCACTGCCATTGCTGTCGCTGTCGCTGTCTCTGTCGCACACAGTGTGTCGCGCATTGCTGGCAAATTACTTATACAAAATGTTGTCTTTTCTTGATTAACAGACTTTGGTATTTCTTTATTTTTTTGTATTTTTTTTTTGTATCCTAAAGTGACGTTTTATAGATTTTGTATAATTTTCTTCGTATAGCTTGTAGCGACTGTTGTTATGGACGCCATTTTGCGCGCTGGCTGCCGTCTTAACGGTATGCCGGTTGCTTATTGGTCGTCTTCTGACGACGACGGCGGTTGAAGTTGATGCACTCAACGACCGCAGTATATAATAATTCTTGTGGTTTTATAATTCAACCACATTTTTCGTACACACGCACACACACACGCACACACACTGATACGCACTTAAACACCCTTTAGCTGGGTGGCACTCAAACCACAAATTGGAGGGTTGGAAGTATTAGAAGTTCTCGCATATAAGTGCGACAGAAAAAATGCAAGTAACAAACTCCGCCCTGACAATTTGGGCACAGCTTAGCGAAAAAAAAAACACACACACACACACACACATACACATACCGTAAGAGAAATACCCACGCAGAGGGTTGTGGTTTGTGTATGTAGGTTAAGATAGGTGGTACAGTTCGGTTATGTCGGTGCGTCTCGGTCTTGGCCACGACGAGTGCTCATAGGTGCCAATGTTGTATTGTGCCACGAATGAGTCAGCAACAGAAAGTTGGTGCCACAGTAGTACCAACAACAACAACACCAGAAGACGCAACGGCTGAGGCGTCAGCGATAGCAGCAGCGAACCAGACACAAATAATGGGTTGTCTTTGGCCACAAATGGCAGCCGCAAGTCGGTTGATCGATCGAGCGGTAGGGCGCATGTAGTCATTGGGTAACGCCACCGAAACGCCAATAAGACTAGCAACTTACATACATATGTATGTACATGTTGTGCTCTCTTTCTTACGTGCCTTGCCGTCTCGTCTCGTCTCGTCTGGCCTAATCAAAGGCATCATTTACCTACGCGTACCAAGCTCAACGCTTCGCGTATATATGAGCACATTTCTTTTTGCCAGCTCTTTGAGCATTACTGAGCAGTCCGCTGCAATACCGTACAATGCTAAGAAAGTTCTGCCATGGGGCCAACGTCGGGAAAAAAAAACAAAAAAATACCGCTAACGTCTTAGGGGTTGGTTTTGAGCAGCTTCCCTTTTAAGAAATTTCTCCAGTTTTTTTTTTGTTTTGGTTCCAAAAATTTTTCCGTGCCCTGCGCTGGCGTTGAGTCAACTTCCAGTCGCCGTCGTTGTTGCGAGCATTGACACCACCCATGGGGTGTGACAACATTCGCATTTTTCTTAAGCTTTTTCATAACTTCTCCTGCCGCGCCACCGCCGCCGCCGCTTGTTATGGGGCATGTACGCGCCGTAGGAAGTCATAGGAAAAATACTTTTTTTGGAAGAGGAAATTATTTGAGTGACTCTGGTGGTAAAGGAAAAAAAAAAACAAATACTCTTTGCTGCCCCTGGAACGCGTATACGAAGGGGTGTACATTGAGACAAATATCCCCTTTGCGGGTCAGGCAGCAATGTCTTTAAGAAATTCACCATTCCTGCTCTCCACAAGCCAACACAACCCCTCATATTGCTGAGCGGCAGCTATTCTAATATTTTTTCACTCAATTTTTTTCCAGTATGCTGACCTCCGACCCCCAGCCGCCCCCCAACTTCTTAGCACACGGAGGTGTTACTCTAAAATTGAGTGTCTTATTTTTTGGTACAAGTTTTTTTTTTCCAAAACGCTCTTCTGCTTTGCTGCTCTCCCGCTTGCGAGTTCAATGTGATCCGGACCACCTTCTACCACGCTGGCAATACAAAATGCCTATTTTGGTGCTTCGTCGTCGTCGTTGTCGTCGTCGCTGTTGTCGTGAACATTATCGTTTACTTCTTGGCTGTGGTGACGATGACGTTTTTTGGCTTCTGGTTTCGGTTTTTGGTCGGGCGCTGTTGGTTGTGTCGGTTGCGTCGTTAAGGTTTTGTCTCTGACTCTGACTCTGACTCTGCGTTTGAGCGTCTAGCATCTCGAAAGTCTCGAAGTCTGAGTCGCCTTAGCGCCGCCACCAATTCGTCTCAACTTGTGCCCGAGCCAACTCAGAGACATTTTGTTGAGTCGCGTTTACATTGACTCGGCTCGGCTCGCATCGCATCGGTTGTTGCAACGGTCGGTGCGGCAGTGGCAGCGCCAGCGCCAGCGGCAATCAGGCTGAGCCGGGTCGACTCGGCTTGACTGAGTTTGCTTCGGTTGTGTTCGGTACGCTTAGGTGAGGGTTTTTGTTTTTTTGTTTTTGTGTTTTTCGTCGGTGCGGTATTGAGCACACCACAAGCGAAAACCGCTGCTACTGGTTCTCGCGGTAAATGTTAAGCCATGAAAAAGAATTATATACGAAAACAAAAAAAAAAAACAACACACACACACACACACAAAAAAGTGGATGTACACGACGACGCAGAGCAGTTGGGGCATTGCTGCTGCAGTCGCTGTCGAGCAGCTGCTCTGGCCGCCATAGTAGTCTTGGTAACTGCGGGGCGGCAATTATTGTGCTCGTTTCTGTCGTTGTCATCGTTGTTAACGTCTTTGGCGCTGACGACGACGACGACGACACGACAATGATTATGTTGATTGTTGTTGCCAGTGTGTTGACTGTCACTGGCACATTCCCACTCTGGACCACACGTTCGCACAATCGTCGTCGTCGTAGTCGTCGTCGTTGACGTCGGCACCCAAGCCTTGACGTCGCCGTCGATACCGATGCCGTTCTCGACACCGACAACGACACCGACACCGACATAGACACCAATGCCGACGTCGACTCCGTTGCCGACGCCGCTGCCGACGTTGCCGCCGACGCTGACTTCAGCCACAGCTCGTAGTGGTCGCGTTCATGGTTACCGCAAAAAAATAGTTTAATATCTTCGTGTCGTTTGATTCGATCGCCAGCCAGGATAATTGCCCGCTTATAATCGCCTTCGTTAGTGTCACCACTTCGATTGCGTAAGCGACGGATTGTGATTTAACGGAAACCACGAAAAAACAAAAATAACAACAACAAAAACAATAAACCGTATTTTTTTTTTATTTACTCAATGTGCCGCAATTGGCTCAAATACCGCGTTTGTTGTTAAATTATATAAAAAAAAAAAAATATAAAAAAAAAGAATTGTTTTTTTTCTTCAGCTTCTAAAACCGCAGTGAATGACAACAATGTGCAGTGTGTTTGTGATATAAATGTATTTAACATAATATATATATATAAATAAATATATGCAATTTTTTTTCATATTATAATATTTAATATTTGTAAAACGGAAATAATATTAATAATAGCAAAATAAATTAATAAAAGTAAAAATACTTGAAAAGTGTTCACGCGAAAAGTTCAACGCGCTTGTTGGCAAAATACAATTCATAAAAGTCAGGTTTGTTCAAAGTACGATCGCCAGTTGGCGTTCAACACAAATACCATAACAGATCAATCTGTGATACACACAAACACTTTTGATTGCTTCAAAGTAAATTAATCCCTTTGTAAACTTACGTGATCTCACATTACTAAAAAATAATTTAAGCATTTGAAAAAAAAATTATGAAATTCATCTCTTCACTTTTATTATTTATGTATAATAAAATCACCCGTGTCTGGATTTCAGTAATTTTATAGCGTACCGGTAGTTGTCCCTCGCTAAAGCTTTCATAACATAATCACATAATGATCTATTGACCGTTGGTTAAACCGATTGGCAAGCAAATTTTTAAACATGATCGTATTATTTATTGCTGATTCGTCAGTCATCATATTTATAACTAAATGTCAGTCATGAGCACAGCGGATCTCCTGTTATTCAAACACTTTCTTTGAGCGACAATTGTCCGGTATAATTCTCAATCTCTCTCCTTTCAGATTAAAGTCAGGATCTTTTCAAAAATGTATAGTTTGTGCAAATGATCGCTTTCGATTAAATATTATGCTTTGTTATATTTGATTTTCTGTGCCATAAATCACTGCACTTATTATATTTAACTGAATATCGTAATATATGTACTTGTATGTACAGCACTACACCGCCTCACCAACACGCCGTCAGCATGGACATCGTTGTTTGATTTTCTACGCCGACAGCTGTCGACATGATGACTCTTTTGTAATATAATTTTTTATATTTTGTTTTTCTGTTTTTCTGTTTTTTTATTTTTTTATTTTAATTTGTTTGCCAGCTTGTTTTAATATTGTTTTTGTTTTTGTTTTGTACTCTTTTTGTTTTCATTATAATTTTTTTTATGTTTTGCGCTTTCAATTGACTATAAATTCATTTTTTGTTTGTGTATTTTGTTACGCTTACTGTTGTTCCATGTGCAAGTGTGTGTGTGTGTGCGTGTGTGTGTGTTGTTGTTTTTTCATATTTTTTGTTGGTCTACCATTTGTGCCGCAACTGTTAATTTGCCAAAACCCCAAGCACCGCGGATAAGGCCAGTAAACTGGCGGTTCAATCATAAGTACGAGCATGAGGTCAAAATGTTTCGACCGTTCTAAGCGTCATTGGATGGATGAGCGACCGCTTACGTGCGAACATCTGCACATCTATTTGCATGTGTGTGTGGGTTTATTTGCATTTGTTCATCATGACCAACACAATATGGCCAACAGTTAAACTTTTTCGCGTGTTATCTGACTTTTTCCTTCAGGCTCATATTAAATCAGATTTTTTTTTTATTTGTTTTTTAAATTTTTTTTTTTGCACGTTTTGTTTTGTTTTTTTATTTTTACAAACTCGCGGGGAACTTTTGTGCTTAAGTTGAGTGTTGTTGTTATTATCATCGTGCTGCTTTTTGTTGCACAAATGTGTGTGTCTGTATGTGCCATAGATTAAGGCCTGTTTTGTTATTTTTTTTTTGCTCATATTAACCGGGTTTCACTTCCGTAACTCCCACGCCACCGGGCCGACCAACATGCGTTGCCATTTGTTGCGCTTTTTATTGGTTAAACTTCAACCAATTCTCTGCGTTGTGAACGTGCCTCATGCCTCATGCGCCGCCTCATACGTCAGCAGTTTCAATGAGCTCGTATACGGCGACAATTATTTGACACCAACAACGCTTTTCTTTTTTTGGTTTTTACTTCAACAATTTTGTTGTTTTTTTTTTTGCAGAACACCGTTTTCATTATCTCACGTTTGTCAGCGTGTTATGCGCCTTTGATTATACGATCGAGTAGACCGTACCGTAAAGTTTATCGACTGCAACTGTTCTACTTGAGCTTCTTTGTCTGCTTATTATTATTTAATATATTTAAATATATTTGTCAAAATTATTAATGAAAGCAAGCTAAATCAGTGCTCAAAGCTCATGTGTGTGTTGTAAGCATGCAGCAGACCGCTTTACGGTATAAAAATATGTTGTTGCATACGTTGGCGCAAAAATGACTACTCAAAGTGTTAAAAATGACCGGAAATTGTAAAAAAAAAAACGTGCGCAACGATTGCGCAAAATTGAACGAGCGTACATAACAACAACATCAACAACAGCAACAACAACGAAAATTAGCGAACAATTTGTATGGCATAATTGTTGAAAAAAGAACACACAATAAATGTTAAAATTATGACACACGGCACGCATTTAACAGGATATTTTTATATACATGGACGATTTTTTGTTATTTTTTTTTGCCATGTGCAGAGAATTATTCGATTTTGTTGTTTTTTCGGTGGCCAAACACAAACAGGAAACAGATGTGCACGTCTGTCTGTCTGCCAATCCGCTTGTCCGTACATTTGTCCATGCGTCTATCCGTCTGATTGTTGGTCGTTGCCTATGTGTGCGTGTGTGTGTGTGTAAGCCATAATTTTCACAACCATTTTTGTTGTTTTTTTAAGTATTTCCATCATATTGTTTTTTTTTTGTTGTTTTACGTTTTTCTGTGCAAATAAGCGGCACCTCTTTCGCCTTAGTTTGCTCTTTGTTGTTATTTTTTTTTTCGCGATTTTTTATTTTTTCGCCATTTTTTATGTGTGTTTTGTGTTTTATTTTTTAATATTTAATTGAGTTCATTTGTTGTTGATTGCTTAATCGCAATGCGAATGCAAAGCGAAACGGTTCGTCACAGTCAACGCTCAACGAAGAAAGTGAATTGCGAAATTCTAACAAAGCAAATACAAATCAAATCAAATCGAATCGAATCGTTACAAAACGCATAAACATCAAAGACGCTTTGAAGTTACCGTTTTTCTATTGTGGAAACCCTTTTTGGGCGCTAGCAAAGTGACGCGTCATTGTTAGAGAAAAGCAAAAAAAGCGTTGCATACTTTTGTGCGCTACGTAGTAAACTTTGATTTAAAAGTTCAAAGAGTGCAACAGGTTCATTTCAATTTGTATTTCGACTTTGACGTGCCGCAAAACGTGACTTTATGCGATTGTGTATGTGTGTGTGTGTGTCATTGTGTGTGTGTGTTAGTGAAGTTGCTTCAGTTGCCGCATTCTTTTACGCAAATTAATAATGACATTGTGCACGTCTCAAGCATTTCGAATTGTTCTTTTCTTTTTCATTTTAATGCAAATAATATAAGCAAATAATAATAAACTTGAGTCAGTCATGCAAATAATAATATTTATTTCAGCGTTTAAAATAAAATGCAAATTTCGAGTGAAGTTACATCGACAACAAATCATCATCAACACCATCAGCAGCAGCAGCAACAACAACAGCAACAACAACACCAGCACCAGCAGCAGCAACATCAAACACACCAACAGCAACAACAACAGCAACAGCAACAACAACAACAGCAACATTCTACTGCCACAACGACGACGAAGCGTAGAAGTATCGCTGCCGCCGACGCCGCTGCTGCTGCCAATGGCGGCTCAAATAACAGCGGCGCCAACAGTGGCAGTGCGAATACCAACAACAACAGCAGCAGCAACAACAACAACAACAATGCCAAGAAACCTATCGATACAAGTCCATATTTGACACCAGAGAATCTTATTGAACGCACAGTTGATGTTCTGCTTGCTGAGCATCCAGGCGAATTAGTGAAGACAGGATCTCCACATGTGGTATGTACACAAACACACACACACACACACACACACACGCAAGTAGCATTGTTGACATTATTCGGTTTATTTGTATATTTTCAATTTGTGATTTTATTAAGATAGAAGTCAATAAGATAAATTCTCATGTTAGATTGCAACCGATCTATTCTCACGCCAATCACAAGTTAGGCACAAATTGTTATGTGTTTCGTTGTGTTCTGTAACAGTTGGTCTTAGTTGGTTTTGCAGTCACTATTTGTGATCAGCTGTGACAAATAGTGACGAGTCTTAACTGTTAATGAACTTCGAAAGTAACATTGTGACTCATTGAGATTCGTGTGTGAGAATAGTTCGGAGAGTTTACGCCTTGAATGTACTAATGTTTCTTGGCATTTCAGGTGTGCACAACACTGCCAACGCATTGGCGCTCAAATAAGACATTACCGATTGCATTTAAAGTGCTCGCGCTGGGCGAAGTCATGGACGGTACGATTGTGACGATACGTGCCGGCAACGATGAGAACTTTTGCGGTGAACTGCGCAATTGCACGGCAGTGATGAAAAATCAAGTGGCCAAATTCAATGATCTCCGCTTCGTGGGACGCAGTGGGCGTGGTAAGTGAACGACAAACATTTCCAAATTCCAAATCAAATCAAGTCAAGTGCAGTAAATCCAAGTGAAGTCATGTGCTAGCAGTCTAAGATGCTTTTGACGACATCACTTCAATCAAACAACGTCGCAGTCATTTTTTATTTGCACATTGTGATTGTCATGCAGTTGGAGCCCAGACACAAGACACAAGACACAAGTCTGTGCGTGAAGCTTATCTGCATGACCATTTATTAAAGCGCTTAATAGATTCAACTGCAATATGGCCGGAGGTGTCAAAAAAATAAACAAAAAATTCTTTCACTTTACGCTTGCGAGAGTACATTCACTTTGTCATGGCGTTTGCAACGCACAGACGGCGACGGAGATCTGCCATCTTGGTCTACGTCTGTGTCTGCTTTAGTGGAAACTTCTTCAAGAGTATTGAAGGTTTCAAATTTATGTCCAGGCATTCTAATTATAACTCAGAATCATCTTGATCTGATCTGATTATATCATACATCATATATAATTTTTTATAATTATTATTTATCATATATCATACATCATATATCATATATTATATATCATTTTTCATATATCATATATCATTTTTTATAATTATTATTTATCATATATCATATATCATATTTCATATATTTCACTATAACGATCAGTGAAAAATTGTCAGTCAATAAGTAGAAGACTGTAAAATGTTATATTTGTTTCCAATTAAAAATGGGCGTGGCTACGCCTCTTTGCGTTCATTGTAAAGACTTTGAACAATGCTTTCATGAGTATTTAAGCATCAAAATGCCGAAAGTAACTTCCTTTCTGGTTTGTTTTTTGTTTCTTGTTTTGCTGACAAGCAATTTCTTTGCTGTTCTGTGGCGTTTTTTTTTCTGTGCGTCACTTGTTGGTGACATTGTTGTTGCTACTGTTTATTTCGTCAATTTATCACGAACGCAATTTTAAACTCAAATCGACGGTGACAGACAACAGCCTGTTATAGATTCTTTTCCTTCTTGGTTCTTTTACTTTTTTGTTGGTTGTCTTTTTTTGTTTTTTTTTTATGTTATACTTGTGCTTGCTTCTCCCTAATGGCGGCGTGTGCCATCATCGACCATTGCCACTGCCATGGCAAATTAAATCAGCGTAACTGTTTATTCAAATCTCAAACATGGCTAAGAATAACAACAATGCGCAAAGCAACAGGGATTTCCGCCTCAAAGTAGACTACATGCCTCACTTTTCACTTCTTTATTTTTTCATTGCTGCCTCATTTTTTTCAGCTTTATTTTCAGCCAAGTGATTTTTCTTAAGCTTCACTTCAGCATTATTTTTTTGTTTATTTTCCGGCGTTTTTTTTTGTGATTTTTTGGTGGCGTTTGACAATTTGCTCATTAAGTTTGTCTGCCCTTACGCATAACCGCCATCGACTTTGCCTTTGCCTTTTCCTTTGACTAAGTTGGCATTCTTTTTTTTTTTATTTCAATTCTGTATAATTTTTTTTTTTTTGCACGACAACGTCCGATTTAATGTGCTTTTGCGACGACCCTCTTGAATGCGCCTTTTCTTTCTTACTTTCTTGCTGTTTCCGTCTCGTTTTTTTTAATGCCTTTTTTTTTCTGCATTTTAAATGCTTCAAGTGACAAATAATTCCTTGGGATTTGCCAGCAAATCTTTTTTAAACAATTCAGTTTGAACATGCGTTGCGGATGAAAATTTTCGAACAAATTTACAAAAGGATTACTCGGGTCAGTCACAGACCCTCTGTCCGTCTGTCAGTCCGTTGATCTGTTTGCTTGTCATTCGGTATGCGGAGTCAGAGTTGTTGCTGAAGTCGTTTCTAATTACTTTGTAGCGCATTTGCTTAATTTCAATTAACGAAAGCACAAGAAGACGAGCTCTCGGCTCTCGACTAATGCCACTCATGTTGTCACGGCTGCCGTCAGCTAGCGGACATTGTCAAATGTATGTATGCATGTACATATATTTATTACCTTAAACGCACAGACAGAAGTCATTTATACATGGCAAACATTACGATTCTTTTTTTCAATTATTTTTTATTTATTTTTTTTTGTGTTGTAAAATAATTGCAAACAATTTCTTGAAACTTCTTCATTAAATTTAATTTGTCTTATTATTTCAATACATGAACAACAACAACAATAACAATAAGTATAGTAGTACGGCAACACTTTCATCAACGCTCGCTTGAGAATCCATTTGACCGGAAATCCATAAAGTTCATATGAAAAAGCAATTTGCCGTACGTGCACTAATGAATTACAATCTCAATTGTGCCGTCGACTAGAAAGCCATGTTGCTGTTTGTCTTAAGTGTGCGTTGTGTTTGTTGTTGTTGTTGTTGCTGTTGTTGCTGTTGTTGCTGTTGTTGGTGCAATCATTATTGAAGAACATTGAATTGACGTCGGCATGGACACTCGTATATCGTGTTAAAATCATCTGCATTATTTCTTTGTGTGTATACAAAATGCACAAAGTTCAAAACTCACACACACACACACACACACGCACACCCAAATTTTGTCATGAAGGGCATTTGGTCGTGCATATGAATCGAACCGCATGTTGTGTGTGTGTGTGTGTGTGTGTCTTGTAATGTGATGAGTTTGTTGCTAAGTAATGCACACATGGCGTATACGAAATCTGAAGTGCATTAGTGCATTAGTGCCTGCCTGCTGCTTCATACAGCCTATGAAGCTTAGTAGCAGTTGTTGTTGTTGTTGTTGCTGTTGTTGTTGTTGGTTCTGCAATAATTGCAAATAGATTTTGAGGAGCTTGCATACTTGTGTCTTCCCGCACCAATTGTTCAATCTCATCATTTCTCAGAGCCCAACAACGCGCATTCATGTTCATTGTTCTTGTTGTTCTTGTTGTTGTTGTCGTTGAGCGCTTTGTGTAAAACATTTTAGGAATTTGCATTTACAAGTTAATTACATCCGAACGGTCGTTATTGCCGTCATTATACGCCATAACCACAATAACAACAAATCGTTAATGCACAAATAACTTGTCTAGGAAAAAAAAACCATGCATGCAGTAAAGGAGCCATTTTCGGCTTTGCCGACACTTATGTGCGCTTGCAAGCATTAAATTAAGTCGAAAGGGGTTTTAACGTGAGTTGGCTTAAGCCCACGTTGCCAAGCACAAGACGTCGTCCTTAGGTGCCTATGGTGTCCCAGGCGTTTTTCATTCTTGCAAGCACTGTCCCAATTATTCATATGTTTTTAAAGAGCCCATTTTCTTATATGTCCTAGAAAGCCATTGCAAGCATACTACATTTCATGTTACAAACTTCTATTCAGTCGGAAATTCCAACTTTAAGTTTTATTCTAAATGTCTCTTATACGCTTTCAAGATCAGAGAGAATATATAATATTATATTATATTATAATATATTATATAAGGTTTGAGTTTCTTTTGTCTGTCGATGATCTTATCGGTTCTCCAACGCATTGCACTTTTAAATCCTTTTGTAGAAATACTAAATAAACCGTTCCAGTCTAGAAAGCGCTCAAAGGGTTTCCAATTGCAGACGCCTATCATTTAAATATGCTGCTGTATACGCGTTCCATAAGTTAATAATATAAATTACAAATTTAATGCGTCTTCAAAGTAAGAAAAATAATAACCAAAAAGAAAACAGACTTTTACAAAAAAAAAAAAAATATGAAAAAAAAAAACAGTAAACAACACAAACAGTATGGCAAGAAAAACAAATGAGAGAAAAGCCAAGACAGAAAAAAGAAAAGAAAAAAAAGTATATATAAATTGCTTAAATAAAGGCAAATAATAATGAACCCAACAAAGTTGTGCCTAACAACCACTTTAGACACACCTGCCACTTCATTCGCAGCCGTCGTTAGCATCGCGTTCTCCCTTGCCCCCTTGCCCGCTCCCGAGCCCTTCAAACACCCCTGCTGCCAATCAAAGAAGCGCGCATCCTGTTTGCGTTCTCCGCTTATAATTTCCGCTCGCATTCGTTTATTTTGCTTTGCCACAGTCTTTTTTTTCTTCCCTCCTTTGGCTTCTTGTTGTTCTTGTTTTTATGATTTGAATTTATCTGTGCTTTTTTTTTTTTGTGTTAGTTGTTTTTTTCCTCACTCAACAAAATGTTAAAGAAAAATGTGTGTTTAAAAAGGCAAATTTCTTTGCTGCTGCGACTTGCGGACTTCTTTAAGTACTTGCGCTTCGCCTCTCAAGTGGCTCGCTCCCGTTTGTGCCCAGCTTCCGGCATCCATTAAAGTTCATTAAAAATTTACTATACACGCTATACGACGCGACTCATGAGCACCGCCACACGCCCTTCACCAGCAGCGCCTGCTCTTAGTCTAAATGCGTTTTTATTTTGCTGCCTTCATGTTTCTTTCACGCTATTTGGTGTATATTTTTTAAAGCATGCTTTTAGGAGTCGTCTGAACAAACAACGTTGCTGTTCCATTTTCCATAGTTTCGGACTAGTTTTCAAGTGCCGAATTTAGGGATAGTCTCAAAGTATATCGAATATTTCCCTTAGCAAACTTGTACCCAACTGTCGAATTCGAAACTAGTAGAAGAACTAATCAAAGGTGGCGCTTTAGCACACCAGTTTAAAAAACAAGTGTTTAGTGCTTAGTGTGTTGGTCTATCAAACCGAAGATATGAGGTTCAATGCCCAGCGCCACCAGATTTTAAATGTTTATTAAATTAATGTTTATCAATTCAATTATTATTATTAATAAAAAATAAAATAAAATAGATTTTGTATATTGTCGCATATACTTTTCTTATTTGCGACTGAAGTTCTTACAGATCAATCTTGAGGTCTCAACACTTGAGCACAGCAGCGATTCGATTCAATTTTATTGATTAAAAAAAAAAACCATATAAATAACACAAAAAATAAAAATACATGGTTTGTGAGCATAAGCAAATAATCGTAATTATTCAGAAGGAGAAAAAAAAGAGCAAACAGATTTGCAGCAAAGACGTAAAAGAGTTACAAAGCATTGAATGAGTTAAAAGACTTTTAAGCAAATGACATACAAAGTAGTTTAATGTGGGAGCGAACGAGTGGCGGGGGGGACGCACGAAAGGGTTGCGCGTCTGTGATATTCTTGTTGTATGCTTTTGTAGCAACAACGGACGACAACGGCAACGACATCGATGGCGATGATGCTGATGAGGCATGAGGCATGATGATGAGTACGTTGTTGGCTGGTGGCAAGGCGCGGGTGGCGATCGGTAAGCGTTAGTGCTAAAACCGGGCACAACAGGGTAAAATGTGCCCAACAATGTTACCAACAACAAATCTAAAAATGAAGTAGCAGCATGCAAAACAACCCCCTCAGTCATCTATAAGTTCTGCTAAGGCATTACATAAATTTACACACAAAATATCATAGGGAAAAATGCTTAAGACTTTTAATGAGATGAGGGCGAATTTTCATTAGGATGCTTTGCGATTTACTTAACGGCAAGGCGATGTTTAAAGAAGACTGTTGCTGTTGCTGCTGTTGCTGTCGTTATCGCTGTCACTGACGCTGCCTTTGTTTTTGTCAGCTGTCGTTGTCGTCGCTCACTGCTATACATTCGCTTATGGGCTGACGGTCGAGCTGGGCCGCACTGGGCTGGCCTGGGCTGGGCTGAGCTGGGCTAGGAAAGCGTTTGCTTTGGTGTTGTAACCTCGTTAAGCTTAATTAATAGCAGCAAAGTGATAAACACCCGGAAAAATGGTGGCTATGCGGCGACGTGTGAGTGTGAGTGAATGAACGGTTTGGGTTCAAGGGGTTTTTCTACACTCACTGATCTGTGCGGTATATATTTGTGTTTGTGTGTGTGTGAATTTGCCAGGTACGAAATCCTTAAAGATTTCTGTCTGCTCAAGTAAATCATCGAAGCGGCATAATGAACAAAATGCCAGTCAACTGCAGGCTTTGACATTTGACAGATTTGTTTTGAGAAATGAGCAAATAACGAAAAACGGCTTAAATATGAGGAGGTGTGGTTTTGTGTGCCTTGTACATTGAAG
Source organism: Phortica magna (assembly GCA_037044515.1). Classification (NCBI taxonomy): domain Eukaryota; kingdom Metazoa; phylum Arthropoda; class Insecta; order Diptera; family Drosophilidae; genus Phortica; species Phortica magna. Next base: position 261,626 of record JBAMBP010003344.1, on the reverse strand, counting down.
CAACTCAAAGCACTGAAAGCCAAAATAGCGAACTTGTCTGCTCTGGGCAAAAGTTTGTTACAAACAGAGCGCCAATATTTATGCCCTTTGTCTTATAGTATATAAAGGGGTATATTAGTTTTGTGCGCATAGAAAAGAAGTTGTGGAAAATCATATAAATTATAGATATATATTTTGAAACTTACCCGTTTGTCTGACAGACTCGGAAACTACTAGAGATAAAAACAAAATTCCAGCATAGTGTCAAGAGATTCAATCATAAAAAAAAACATGCCTAAATCGGACAAGTCTTATCTCTGAAACCAATCTGGACTGATCTAGAAGAGTTTATAGATGATTTTGCATGGAGCAAATAAGTTGTGGAAAATCATATAATTTTTAAATATATTCTTGAACATATCCGTTTGTCTGACAGACTCGGAAACTACTAGAGATAAAACCAAAATTCCAGCATAGTGTCAAAAGATTCAATCATAATAAATCGGACAAGCCTTGTCTCTGAAACCAATTTGTACTGATCTAGAAGAGCTTATAGATGGTTTTGCATGAATGATTGGGATGGTTTGAAAAATGGGCGTGTCTTGCAGGTTATTTTGAAGTCGAACACTTTCAACTGCAACCTAAAAGGTTTTGTATGCTTTCTATTTCAGATCTTCTGAAATTTCTTTGGCAAATGAAGCGAAAATATTATATTTTTTGAAATTTTTATTTTTTTTGCTGAAAGTCCTCAAGAAATAAATTGTAATTTTGCATTGTGCTAAAGCTCCATTTGAGTAGCTTGCAAAATGCAGCGTAATTGCTGCTCTTCAATCTATTTTTATACATATATGAAAGTCATCACTTATAAGATTATTTGCAAAGGAAATGTTGAAGTTTGTCACAAGAATCTTAAATGATCTTAGAGCGAATTAAATGGCGAGTGCACTGAAATTCTGCTTAATAACATTATAACTTGTGCAAGTTGCACATGTGTGTGTGTGTGTGATGGCACCACATCAGAATACACATGCATATGTTGCAAGCCTTTGTAGATGAATATGACAATGCATAAGCGTTATTAAGCGTTCGACAAATAATTGCAGCAACGTTTCACTGTTTATTCATCTCTGTAAGTAATTGCATATATGTATGTATGTGTACATGTATATGCATGTGTGTGTGTGTGTGCGCGTCTTTCGTATTGAATTCCTTATTTGATGAGACAGAAGCAAATGTACACTCAAACATTGACAGTCGCACAAATATTTGCTGAGGGACAAGTATTCGCAATTAAATTTGATTTAACAAACACACACACACGCACACACACACACACACACACGCACACACACAATGAGCAGAAAAAGTATCCAATTTCGAAATTACTTACGAATCATTGTTGAATTCCTTGAAAATCCAATGGAATTTAATTGAAGTCATGATTTTACAAATTCAAGCAATTTATTTCAATACGTCTTTGACTCAACGAATAAATGATTGAATGAATGAATGAAGGAATGAATGAATGAAGGAATTATCCATGTATGTGTGTGAAAGAGAAGTTACGCATGCACATAAATAAATCAGAAATACATTAACACTTGTTCAACAAATATAGAAACACGCACACGCACACTCGTGTATGTATGTGTGTGTGTATGTGTGCATGCGTGAAAAAGTGTTTGATGTTGAATTTTTAATTTTCATTAACATTTCATTTGTCGTTTTCCTTTGCGAGTTTTTACTTTGTGCTGACAACTCTGGAATTTAGCGCTGCCAACCGACCGTGTGTAACTCGACTCGATTAACTTATTGACTGGGAATACTTTAAAAATCTTAAAGAAATATAAGCACACCAAATATAAAATACATTTATATTTTTATTGAGGCCAAACTGCAGCCACCGACCACCGCCCACCGCCCGCCCACCTGCCACAAACGGGTTAAAACTCTTTCGAGCGCAAGAACGAACGAACGACCGAAGGAAGGACTAAAAGAATGTCAATCCGTACGGTCGGTCATAAAAGATGTATTCGAAACGAAAGTCGAAAAGTCGCGCGTGAAAAAAAACAACAACAACAACAACAACAACAATAAAAAATAGGGTGTAAATTTATGAATTGTAAAACGGTAGCAAAAATAACTCGTCGTCGTCGTCGTCCTTGTTGAAATGGTGTGAGCGCTGCGAGAAGGTGTTGGCGCGCAGGGAAAGTGATACATAGTGCAGAGAGACAAATAATTCATAAGCAACGACAACAACAACAACAACAGCAGCAACAACAACAGCAGCAAAAAACATAAAAGAATAACAAGAAATTTTAACGAAATAGAAAACAAGAGAAGGAATTGCAAATAATTCCCAAAGAATAAAATAAACACGCGAATATTTATGACGGCAAAAAAGGATTCGCCGCAGGACTCAATGCACATAAACACACACACACACACACACACAGAAACATACAGCAAGTGTCGCACAATAATCCTTGCTTGACAGTGCGCGAGAAAGAGGAGCAGGAGTGGTTGGTGGGTTACTGGGTTGGGGGGCTTGGCCGGGGTTCCGGGCCTGTTTTGCCAATGTCTCTTTTTTTTGAAAAATGGCGGCATTTAACATTTTAAAACGGCGACAATTGTTTCACTTGTGCGACTTTTGCCAGCAAAGCTTTTGTTGCGCTTGTTTTGTTTGCTCATGTGTCTCTGTGTCTGTGTGTGTGTGTGTGTGTTGTTTTGCATTTTGTCGCTTTGTCAAAACACACCCATACACATTTACAAGCAGCCAGTGAATGTACGTCACCGCACACGCCCACTGCCGCCCACCACTGGCACCAACAGCCGTCCGTCTACTATGACCGAACCGAAGGCGTTAAGCTTAATTTAAATATGCCCAAAGCCGGAAATTAATTAATGTACAAAAGTCCAAAGGACAAAAACCGCCCAAGTTGATAACTCACCCACGCTCTCTGTGTGTGTGTGTGTGTGTGTTTGTCCTTGTCTTATATATGACAAAGCCGATATTTGCAACTAATAAGGAAATTGTGAGATATGGCCATGTTGCATTTGCCTTTGTTTGCCGGCATTTAGCTTAATCGACTTGCTGATGCGCCCGAGGCGCATCTCTGCTAAGTGCATATTAAATAACCGTATCTTTAGGTCACAGCTCTCTCTGTGTGCTTGGGATGCCTCAGATTTGCGTGTGGTCAGGAGTCATGTGTAGGAATTCAGTAAAGCAATAAGTATTATTATCTATAAATGTACGCATGAATTTTCAGGGAATTCAACAGTTAATGAAAAAAGGAAATTAAATTTCTCGAAAATCAAGAAAATACGCGTGTATTGCCAATAAGCGAAGCTGACGCCAACGCCTCCGCACAGAGCAGAGCAGCGGAGAGGAGCTAACAAGCCTTCAATTATGGTTTGACGCAGTAGACAGAAGGCATAAAGCCGTAGCGCCCGTGGGCACGTGCTTAGGCCAGTCGTCGGCAGGGGTGGGGCACGCAGACAGGCAAACGTATAAATAGGCAAACAGGAAGCCGGAAACGACGTTTATTAAAAAGGAAGCGTAAGAAAGCAGCAGCGAGCAAAGGCATGTGTTGGCAAAATGTCGCAAGTGGCAAGAAAGCCCTTGAACAAGCAACAAAAATACAAATAAAAGAATTCAAGAAGTTGGGCAAGAGGAAGAGGCGGAAAAAATATGTCCGCGGGCCTTGAAATTAACAAACTGAACAAAGAGCAAAGCAAAGCAAAACAGAGCAATGCGCTTGAAAGCGTTTAAGGCGATTTAAGCGTAGCCCAATAAATGTCACATAATCTCTAAACCGTTCATCGACTCGCATCGACTTGACTCGCAGCGCCTTCATTGCCCAACGCCCACGCCTTCAACAGCCCCAGCTAAGCGAGCAGGGCGCTGTGGCAAGAATTTATCGCGCGGCCGAAAAAATAAAAAATAACAAATTTATTTGTTGTTCTTGTGCCCTCTGCTCATTTTTTTTTTATTTCCTATTTCGTATTTCGTATTTTTATTTTTATTTAGCCAATTCAGATTTTAGATTTGCTTTTGTTCAACATTGAAAATTTGGTCATTATTTGGTTTTTTGGGTTTTGTCAAAAGATTCGCAATGATTTGTGCACTGATTGGAAACAGCATGAAAACTTTGGCTCACCGACCGACCGACGGAACGACGGAAGGACGGCAGGACGCTTGCTGCAGCGGGTTTGTGCTTAAAGAAAGATATACTTTGCGTTGAGTTGGCATCTTTGATTGTTGGCATTTTCTTGTTGTCACAACTTGTACACTTTAAGGCCAAACTTTGTGTGTTTCCTTGTTGGTCCTTATTAAAGGACTTGTTTTATTTTATGCTACGAAATTTAATAAAGAGAAAAAGGGAAAAGGTGCAAGCAAACTTTTTATATACTTGAACTACATGATATATACAAACTATCAAATCATTTCAGTATGTAAAAGGATGTATTCAGGATTGTGAGATCCCAGAAAGTATAAAAGTTCTTGATAATTGAATGACAGAAAATTTAATGCTGATAATTATTTTTCAAGTCATTCAGAATTTTTGTGCACATCACATGAAGTGCGGTTCGTATAACAAAGGTTCCTGAGATTTAATCCGACCACCAGAAATGTTCCTCTTCTGGGGTCTTCCGCTCGTAGAATATTTATTGAATGATCTAATTATATAATTGATTAATTATATAATGATTTAATTCTATTGTATAATTGGAATCTATATATATTTTTATGGAACGTTTTTCCTATAAGAATAGTGAGCGTATATAAGCTTCGTCAATGCCGTGCGTGACTTCCCGACTGATTTGCATACATTTTAACCACAATTCATTGAATGCAAACTTTGAGCGCCTTTTTGTTAAAAAAAAAAATTAATGTTTTGTCTGTTGTTGTCGTTGTTGTTGTTGTTGCTGTCAAAGTTCTTAAATTAATATTAAATTAAACGAACCATGAACGAACTGTAATGATTAAGAAAGTGGCGTCTACACTTTTAAAGTGGCGTCAAATGTTGTCTCTCTGTCACGCCCATGTGCACGCCCATGCTTCATCATGACCAACAACGACAAAGTAAAACAAGAACAAAAAACGAGAAGAAAAAAAAAAAATTAAATAAAAATAAAAACAAATGAACATAAAAAGGCGAAACGAACCAAGAAAACCAACAAAATGAAATGAAACTTTTTTAATTATGCGTCCAACAAACAAAGCGGTATACGTGTTAAAAGAGGGCGTTACGTGGGTGGGGCGGGGGCGGCGAGAACAGTGCTACGCTGCGGGAAGAGCATGTCAACAAACTAACAAAGACCAAACCGAACTGAAGCGAAGCAAACCAATCCTGTCGACTTGGCGCGACTCAAGACGAAGCCAAGGCGACTGACTATGAAGGCAGCGAGCATGTTGCAAGGCAAGTTGAGTCAAGTGAAGTGAAGTCAGGCGAGTCGAGTCGACTTGAGTTGAGTAAAAGAATGAAACACAAAGTAGCTGCGACAAAGCTTAAGATGACGGCACACGCTGACTATGACGTTGGTGGCGCTGATGGTGGCGCTGTTGGTGCCTGGGCCTGTTGGTGGCGCGGCGCCGGTCATTGGAATGAGCGGAGATAAGCAAGGACGCGACGCATAAGCAAAATTGCGAATAAATCTGTTGGCATTTTTGGAAAGCCGTACGAAATTAAAGCGCAAACAAACTTCAATTGACGCAACAGTCACGACGGCAGACAGACAGAGCGACAGACAGACAGAGCGACAGATAGTCAGAGAAGATACAAGATACAAAGTTAGACTGAATGAGTGTGTGTGTGAGAGAGATAGGTAGAGAGTGGCATGGCGGCCAAAGGGCGATGTTGTTGGGCGGCTGTTGGGCGTGTGTTGGGCGCGTCAACCGTTGGCGGCAAAGAACTTTGTTGCTAATAAGATGAAAACCATTAAAAAGACAGCGTCAAAGTGAAGCAGCCAGCAAGCGAAGGCACACTTTGCTGCACGTGTATGTATCTATGTGTATGTGTGTGTGTGTGTGTGTGTAAGGCAACGATGATATCTAAAAAGCCAAAGGCAGCAACAATGGCGACAAAGGCAACGGCGAAGGCGGCGGCTGATGAGGCAATGTCTAAAGTGCACTCATTTTGGCAACAAAGCAGAAATTATCACTTTTTGGCAAAAAAGAAACAACAACAACAACAAAAAAACACAAGTGTGAGCAACAATTATTTAGCAGCATTAAATGAAAGTTAAGGCAAAAGGTTTGCTGCCACGCCCCGTCTCGTCTCGTGCACGAAAGTGATTTAAAAACAAAGTGTTTCAAGCGCCAAAAAAACAAAGCGGAGGAAGAAGTTCTTCTTGTACGGCGATAATGAGTGAGGAACAGTCGAGAGTTCAGACATCGCACGTCACCCAACAACACACACACACAAACGAAGCGACTGTGTGTGTGTGGGTGTGTGTGTGTGGGGTGTGTGTGTGTGAATAGGCAATTAAGTGCAATATTTTAGTTGCCACTGTTGTTGCCGGAGCTGTTAATGTTGTTAGTCGCATGCGCCATAATTATAATTTGACACAAGACAAGAAGTCTGAGGTTGACAACAAAATGACATTTTTAATACCTACACACACACACACACACACACACACAAGCAAGACTTTTGACTTGACTTGATTTCATTTTAATTTTCGCCTTCGCTTTGGCTTCAGCTTGAGCTTCAACAACAGCGCGACAGGCGACAGTGACGATGATGATGACGATGATGGCGTTGGCATTGCCGGCAAGGACTGCTCATAAGTTTAACGCTTTTCATGTTGACAGTGCCGTGTGCTTGTGTGTGTGTGTGTCTTTGTGTGTGTTTTTAATGCCAAGTTTCATAATATTTGCCGCACAAGTTTCTTACAAGTTTTTGCATTCGAGCACTTTGAAGTGCGGCAATTAATTAAAATGTACTTTGCTATTTTTTGATTTCTTTTTTTTTGCAAATGTCTCACTTATTGGTTTATAAGCCAAGAAAATGTACACCAAAAAAATGTTACGCATAGATTGATGATGAAACATGTGTTGCTGACTGCATGAAATGAATTTTTCGCAACGATTTTGCGCTCAAAACGGTAACAACATGTGACGTAAAACAGCAAAAAAAAAAATATAAAGCAAGTGTCATAACCATGGCAAATGTAGCTGCAAACGTATATGGCGCTGGCTTCTCTGTGTGTGTGTGTGTGTGTGTGTGTGTGTCTTTGGCTTGTTGCTGCCGCTGCTGCTGCTGTCTTTTAATAAAGTGCGCAACAGTGTTTCATAATTTAGTATCAAAAAGTAATAACACCCTCGCCTAGGGCGTCAAATGAAAATTGATGCTAGAACGCCCTTTATATGCCACTACGCCTCCCCCCGAACCACGAGCCACGAACGCCGTCTCTGTTTCCAACCACTTTGATGCTGCTGGCGCTTTTTGGCTTTTCACTTATATTGCTGCCACTGCCGCTGCCGCTGCTTTGTGTCGTTCGTTACTGGGGCAGCAGCAGTTGAGTGCCGAGTATGAGTACTGAGTCCTGTGTCCTGAGTTTGAGTGCTCTGACTGAGGCGATTGTAACACTTTTCGTGCACAAGTGGCTTACAATGTCAAATACTAATAACATTTCACGACAGTTAAGCACATTTTGCACTAAAGTTCAAGTTGCTTTAAAACTACATAAAGCAAAGTAACGCTTAAAGTGAAAAATATACAAGAAAAAACTAAACACATTATTAAAGTATGATTATGTGTCTTGGGTGGTTGTTGTCCATGCTATTGCAAGACTGTACCATATACACCTGTGTTTGGCGCTTGCTTGCTTTGTTTGCTGGTAAGTGACGTGTGCAAATATGCTGCCAAGAACCGTGAACAGTTATGTGCAAGTATTTGTAGAGAAATGGTAGTGTGGTGGTAGTGAGCAATGACCAATGAACTTTTACCAGCCGAAATACGAATAAATGCGCGAGGAAACAGTTAAACAAACAAACAGACAAACAAACAGATAAACAAACAGATAAACAGACAGACAGACAGACAGAGAGACAGACAAACAAATATATTTGGGTATGCAAAGCGTGCTTTATGAATATTTGAAATGCATAAATGATGAGTTGCAAAGGAAAGCGGAAGGAAGCCGCGTCGGTTCGACTGTTACATGTTGTTGGGCAGAAAATTTAACCAGCGTTGTCATAACAGCAGCGTACGGATTTCTAGCAGACCAACCGACTTGCCGACTTGGTTAAGCGTGCGTGCGTGTGCGTGTGCGTGCGTGCGTGAGTCTGAGTGAGTGTGTGAGTGTGCGGCATTCCTTAGTCACACTTTCGCATTACCGTTGCAGCAACCAACGCACAGTTTTGTGCGATAGTCCGTTGCCATAGCATGCCACGGCGGAACGATCCGAACCGATCCGTACCGTACCGAGCCAAGCCATTGCGTTGGCATGAGTCTGGCATGCTATCATGCACGCAGGGTTGCAATAAACTTACAAATTATTTATCTTTGCTATGCTTTGACTGTCTCTGTGTCTGTGACTCGTCTGTGTGTGTGTGTGTGTGTGTGTGTGTGTGACTCCGGCGCAAATAAGGGAAATCAGCAAAATTCATACGCTTATTCATTGCAAATTTTATGTCTTCATATTTGTGCAGCCAAAATACATTTTTGAATACTATATGAATATATATGTATGTATGTACGACGCGTCTTCGTCATGTATCTTTCGCACAAGCGAAAAAAAAATCTCAACCCACGCGCATACATTTCTATACATACAAGTGGATACACAACGTGTATTAGATGCGATACGATGAATCGGTTTGGGTTGCGGTATGAAAACTCCGTTGGGGTTAATTTCATATAGTTCGATGCGAAATTTTCACTTTATTTTCCATGAAAATGAAATTGCGAACATTTCGCGATTCAATATATGCGTGTGTGTCTGTGTGTGTGTGTGAAACAGTGCAAGCGCATAATGACGTTGTAGATGGACGGGTTTGGTGTTCGGGGGGTCGGTTTTACGCGGTGAAAATAGAAAATCCATAAATTCACAAAATAATTGCATCGTGCCCCAAAAGCGTACCGGTGTACGAGCAGCCAAGTAAGCGACGTGTCCGTATCCGGGCGGTCGGAGGTCGTGTAAAATGCAGCTCTGACTTCAGACCCCCACCCCCCCACGGCGCTACCAATTCCATTTAGCATGGGCATCTGCTGTTGTGTTGGCGATAAGGCCAATTTGCAAAAGTTCAACCTGCGTGAGCGCAGCGCGTTGCATGTGCGGACAAGGCGTGAATTTTGCAAATAATGCGGTTCACAAATTTATGCACATTCACTGTCAATAATTTAGCAAATATTTTCTATCACTTTTTTGCATTTTTCTGTTGTTGTTTTTTTTCCACGCTTGCAAAACGAGTATATTCACTTTGCCATGCTGTTTACAACGGAGAGAAGGAGATCTCTCCGATAAAGCTGTGTTTTAAATGCAGGAACTTTCTTTGATACTATATTATATAGCTGACATAAGAACGATCTCTCAAAAATTAGGTTTTTGTATGAAAAAAGTTTGGTGCTTGAAACTCATAACTGAGTATTCTATAATTTACAACCAGCATCTTTTGGTACAAGCATAAAAGTGTATCAGCTAAAGGGAGGCGTGACAGACACTATAAAATATATATATTATTGTTCAGTCTCCAAAGTGAAGTCGTTAGTTGTTTGTCCGTCTGTATGAACTCTTCGGTTTGGTAAGTTTCATTCTCGTAGGTTATATGGTACCCGAGTCTTTGCCTTTGAGTCGTATGTCAAGTATTATACAATGCAACATAGGAGTTTATAATATTAAATTTTTTTTTAAATTATACTTTCTAAGAAATTAAAGAAATAAAAATCTATTTTAATGCTTCTTTATTCATGTAAGCCTTATTTTTTGTACTTTGTTTTTTTTTGCAGGCAAAAGTTTTACACTGACAATTGTCATCTCGACAAATCCGATACAGACAGCGACCTATAGCAAGGCCATCAAAGTGACGGTTGACGGGCCGCGCGAGCCCCGCTCCAAGGTGCGTCACCAGGGCTTTCATCCGTTTGCCTTTGGGCCACAGCGCTTCGGCCCAGATCCGCTTATGGGCGGTTTACCATTTAAATTGCCAGGTAAGTGCGTAACCGGCGCTCTCTCCCTTGCCCTCGCCCTTTCGCTCTCCCATCACTTCACTGAACTGTGGCAAATCATAAAAAACATATATCGTTATCCCTGCCAATGCCGTCGTTGCTGCCCAATTTAAGCTGAGCTGTTTAAGTAGACTTATGTTGTTATTATTGTTGCTTTTGTTGTTGTTGTACGCAAAAACAAAAAAACACAACAAAAAAAAAAATAGAAGGAAACAACAAAAATCGCCCCAAGTAATTTTGTTGTAATTTTAGAACCATTATTGTTGTTATTGTTAATGGTGTTATTGCCGTTGCCTTTGTGGATGCCCCAGCGACTCATGTTGTTGTTGTTGGTACATATCATGCTCACCTTTAGACATGTGCTTGGTTGAGGCTCAACGATTTTACATGCCAATCAAACCATGCGAACGTCATGTAGATTTTGTCGTCGCCGTCACCCTTGCCATCGCTTTTGAGCATGTCATTAGGTTATGTAAAAGAGTCGCTTGCAAGCCCCAACGAAGAGTATCTTTAGCGGCTTTTCGTTGTTAAATCAGTCGAATTGATTCGAGGTTCGAGCCAAGAGCCGCAAGCATTTTTTGCACTCTCAAAGGATTAAATTACCAGAAAATCTACTAATTTGTGTAATATTGATACATAATTTGTGCACACGCTTAAATAGGGTTTACCGAACCACCATGGTATCCAATATACATTATAATATTGATAGTGATAAATATGTTGAAACTTCAAGCAACAACTGGATGATAGTGATAGAGTAATATCCGTGTGATATATGTAGTTGGCAAGTCTTTAAGCGATTCGGATGACAAAAGATCTTGAAAACAGCATCTCTTTTTCTGCTCAAACTCTCAACCCAGTTATTTTTATGTTATTCAAGTGTTTCTTATACCTTCTTGATTTATGCCACATTTTCTTTTACCGATCTGCTTGAAATTCTTGAACAATGTATATATGATCCCATAAAATATCTCTACCATTTATATTTCCCATATTTTTCTGAGAATTCGTGTTTTATATTTCAGGATATTCTATTATCGACCGCTTTTAATAGTTTTATAATCGATTTCATGTTCGTAAATATAAATTTTGTTAGTCCATGTGATTTCACTTATTGATCCGAAATCCAATCCAATTGTCCGCAACGTGTCGTCTCATTTGTTGGCATGTCTTCATTCCGTTTGCTTAAAACGAAAGTCATAAATTTTGCCGCGATTTCATTAAATTTTTGAAAAATCAAACCGTGGCAGCGTCAATTGGCTTGCCTTGCGGATTGCTTGGCGTGATATCTCAAGCCCGCTGTCGCCGACAATGTCTCGCTTTCTTCCATCGAGCCGTAGCGAAAATATTCAAATTTAATGGGCACAGCAGTTGCTGCTCATTTTCATTTCCTTCGCAGTCGGGGGGGAGGGGGAGGAGTCAGGCAAGTTAGTCAGTCAGTCAGTCGTCATTATCCTCAGCATTGTCAGGCCTCTTGTGCCTGTTTTGCTGTGCCTCCGCCCCAGCCCCACGCGACTATCGTTTCTGTTACTGCGACCAGGACTCGTGGTACATTTCGTCTCGCTTCGATGTCGTTATCCTTGTTCACAGCCTTGTTAATGTCGCATTGTTGTTGTTGTTGTTGCTGCTGTTGTTGCTGCCACCGTTTAAATGTTATTGTTGCGCACATTAAGCGTTCGCTCTTAAAATAATTTCAAATCGCTAAGAATGCTCAGCCTGTGCAAGTGTTATTGTAATATGGTTTGGGTTGGCGGGGGGGTTGCTTGCTTATGTCTGGTAGCGCTACACACACACACACACACACATATGGCAAGCCAGTTGTTTTTTGTTGGCAGTAAGGCATGCTATCAAGCAAGCCATAGGTTAGGAGATTTGGGCGTTGGGCTGTGGGCGGCGGGTGGTGGGTTGGTTGGGTTTGGTGTCGTGTCGCATTTGAAACAGAAGAGCACATCGCGTTGCATATAAATTTCATTTTGACTCGTTAAAGGATTAAAACCATTTTAATGGATTTTCCAAGCTGTTGTCGTTCCTTTGTCTCTTCTTCTGTTGTCTTCAACTGTTGTTGGCATTGTTGTTATCGTTGTTGTTGTTGTTATCGTTGTTGTTCTAAGTGATTGTCTCGCTGACTGCGTGCTAAATGTCATCATTCGCCCCCTGCCACACGCTGCTCACAAGCAAACCTCCGCCTCCCCCGTGCCATATTAAGCATTTCTCTAATTATTATGACAGCATGTGTTTAACGTTCTCGCTTCGTTCAAAACACCGGCAGGAGGCAAGGACATGAAGTTGTGCCAAATTTGCTTTTCGATCAATGCAAAATACAACAGTTTATTTGCGCATTTTTTCGGGCAAGAATTTTAATACTCTTCACAGAGTCAAGGAGACAACTTCGACCATATAAAGTATATACATAATATTATCCTAATCAGTGCGCCAAGACGATTTGATTTAAACATGTTCGTCTCACGTATGCCACAGTTTTGTAGTTATCGCGCTGAAACTTTACACTGCATCTTCATTTTTGTGAAAAGTCAAATTATTTTTCAGGAACGAATTCGAATTTTTGGCATTTTTGTAGAACCATTAGATCTTCATTAAATTTTCTTAAATTTCGTAGCACCTTTTGGATATTTTATTAGAGTTGTGGGCGCGTTGAAAAACTAGTGATTAGCGTAAATAAGTGAGCTAAGAATTTTGGAGCATAGTCCGTATTATATAAGATTTTTAAAAAATATACTTTGCAATAAATATTTAAATAATTTAAATTAAGCTGAATTTTTTTTAAGTAGTTCTTTTTTGTTTGTTGCAACATCTCACGCCGCAATATTCATTATTAATGCCTTATGAAATCTCATTCGTTTGACCCAAAAATTATAATTTCAATAATGAAGCACACGGCAAAGAAAATCAAAAAACAAAAAACAACAAAAAAAAAAAAAAGGCAGCAAAAGGCAGAGAATTTACCATTAAAAATCCTCAAAAATTAGCGGCGGCGGCTGTCAGGAAAAGCTGACGAAACGACGACGACGAAAGATTGCTTTGAACTTTATTTACTTGATGACGAAAAGGGTTTAAGGGCTTAAAAACATGTTGGGTTATGAGAAAATGCGCGCGTGTGTGCGTGTGCGTGTGTGTGTGTGGGAGTATGTTTAGGGCTGTGGCATACACAATGTAATTACACATGTATGTGCCATGTGTGTGTGTGTGTGTGTGTGTGTGCTCATGTACTTCAAGATGCGCTCGAAATAAAAGAGGATACACTTTCGCACATGACGTCACTCATTTATTTTTCAATTTTCAACTGTTAAAGCTTTTTGTAGCTTCTTGTCTTTTTTTTTTGTTGTTTTTGTTTTTTGGAAATATGAGTAAAACAACAACGTACCCCTTTTAGTGCTGCTTCTTCTTCTTGTTCTACACGCACAACGTACGTTTTTCGCAGCCATCAGTCGTCGGAAAGAAGGCAAAAAGGAAGTTGGGTTTGAGTGTAAAGGATGTTCGAAAAATTTTCCTTCGCGTGCGTTCGCGTTACTTTTTCGTTTGAAAATTAATTCCAGTTGAAAATTCATTTAGAGAATTAACACACATGCATGCATAATTACGAGCACATACACACACACACACACACACTTAAACTTATGTGCGTGTGTGCGTGCGTGCGTGTGTTGGGTTTTATGACAAAAATTACATCAAGCGTAAAATTTTAATATAATTTTCGCTAAAAACGTATGAAAAAGTTTTCGTTTTAGTTGTCGGTAAAGCGGCACTCAACCCAACCGCCGTTGCCACCGCGCTACCAGCGCCGCCAACGCTTCTTATAGCTGAGTGATGTATCTATATACAGACATATGTGAGTGTACATATACTTGCGTGTGTGTAAAACAGGATATCCCACTCGGAAGTACGAAATTTTCCACATTCATGGCGTTGTCTTCCTTGCCATCGTCTCGAAAGCATTAACTCATCTCGACTTGACTTGACTTGACTCTCCTTGCCTTTACTCATACTCTATTTTCTGTAAGCTTCGACTCGACTTGACTCGACTCGACTTGACTCACTTGAGTTCGGTTAGTTGCCAGTCTGACTTGACTCCACCTAGCCCGAACGCCCATTGTGCAGAACGGCGTCGCCTTATGCCACGTTTTTGTGCGCAACCCATGGCTCTTAATATTTATACTGTGTCAGAGTATATTAAGTTTTTTTCTTTTCTTATATTTTATTTAATTTTTTTTTTTTTGTTTTTTACTATCACTTTTTGCTCTTCTTTTGCTAATGTGCTGCTAACATCGCCATTTTGTTATTTGTTTCAGCTTCTGCTTGCCACTTCTGCTTGCCCCTTCTGCTGCTGCTGCAACTTGAACTTTGACTCTGCTCGTTTGTCACTGCTTTCATTTCGAACTATTTTTGCTGACGTTGCCTTCGGCTTGTGCTTTTGCCACACTGTTTCTGCCACTGCCGCTGCCTAAGTCTTAGACTCAGTCTCAGTCTCAGTCGCATCATCATAGAAAACACTTCACATTTACATAGTTCTACTTCTACTTCTATGTCACGATATTTGACTTTCTGCTCCTTTTAATCATTGACAAACTTGCTTTGACATGCACTGTGGCAAATGCCGCCGAAGAAGTGAGCGGTCGGTTTCGGCCAACGTGCCACCGTGCCAACGTGCCACCGTGTCTGGTTTGGCGTGCGACGAGGGCGTGGCAGGGTGTTCTGCTGCTTTGCATTGTCGAGCTTAAATGTAATTTCTTGCTACGTCTCAGTCTTTGCCCCATTACCCCTTGCCCCTTGGACTTTGCAACGTTGTTCAGTCGCTCCGTCGCTCAACTTCTGTTATTTGCCCTTAATTCTTTTTATTCTTGTTTTTTGTTTTTTGTTTTTGTTGTCAGCTTTTACTAAAGTAGTTTTCGAAAAGTTTCTTTTTTAAATCATTTGCGTCCGTGAGTGTTGTTCAATATATGGTGCGGGGTGGGCGGCTGTTGGGGCGTTGGTTGTTGGGTCGCTTATAGCGCCAACAGTTGTGTTGCAATTGCGTCGACATTAGTTTTGCATATCCTGTCAACAAGCAAAGGATTTTAGACAACGTTTACCATACACTCTAACACACACACACGCTCACACACACACACACACACACATTGAAGCAGTTATGTGGACTTTGATCATATTTTGCATGCCCGGTTTTATTTTCTTCAGTTTTGCACTTTTTGCCATTTCCATAATTTTCTCTAAGCTCATCTTATTTACTTTTGTATATTTGTAAAAGTAAAATTGTATATTTTCAACAAAGTGAATTCATATAATATAAAATGCATGACAAGTCTGTGTATAATAATATAGTTTTATAGAGCAAATGACAGACTTTTGTTTTGATGATGCGCAGAGGCTCAGAGCATGATGTAAAACGATGTTTCCTTTGATATCTGAACATATTTGAATAAATATTACGTTGGAGTATTAAGAAGAATAGTCTTAAGGAGTATTAAGAAGAATAGTCTTAATATTAAAACATCAATTCATTGATCTATAACTTTATTACTATATGAGAAACTAAAGCGAGTGAAGAATGCTTGAGGCGCCGAAACTAAATGGGTTAGAGGCCTTGCCTCATAGAGCACATCGTCAGTAAGCGGTTATCTATTGTTTACATAAGTATGTCAGGCGATATAGGTGAGCTTCTATGAATACACACACACACACGCACACATACACCGTTCTTCCGGAACGCCCGCCCATTGGCAATTTAAAAGACAAGTGAGACTGTGCCACTGTCATTGTCACTGTCACTGACACACTCATAGTCGCCTGCCTGCCTGTCTGTCTATCTGTCTGCCTGTGTCAAGTGTCTGTCATAACGGTATTTATTTGAAGATTTCACAAATTGTTGTGCAAATTTGTTGCTATTTGTAATAAAACACCCTCCCGAACGTTCGCACGCATTTTCACAACTAACCTCATGCCAAATTTGTATGCGAATTTTTGCGCATAGGAGTGAGAACGGCAGAGAGAGGGGGGAAAAGCGGAAAGTTCACACGTAGTCAACACACAAATTTACCGTTACACAAGTTGTCAACAAACACGCACTCAATTGTTATATCAAGAGGGTAGTTAACCCGCCGAACGCACAAACACGCACACACACACACACGGACAGACAGGACGGCCGGGATGGGCTGGGACGGGCGACCACCTCGAAAATTCAACAAAGAAATTTTCGCAAGAAAGGAGAAACATATTCGCAAATGTTATAAATAATTTTAAACATGTCATGAGTGCCACTGAGGTGTCAGGGGGCGGAAGGTAAGTTGTGTTCGTTCGTTGTGTCTAGCATATGTTGCCGCACTGAAATTTTGCTGTCCGTCGCTCGGTCGGTCGCCCGGTCGGTCGGTTGGATGGTCGCTCTAGGCTGTCTCATCTCATCTCAGCTCGGCTTGTTTCGTATTGGAACGGCGCCCTGGCCCGCGTTAGGCATGACAAGCCATGACGAGGTGCGGGTCGGTGCGGTGCGATATGGTTTTTGAGGCAACGCATTTGTGGCAGGAGTACGTCGCAGTTGCCTTCTTCGTAGTCAGCATATTAGTGTCGCATTGACACGTAAATTGACATGAAATTGAATCAATGCTGTAATATGTCCTTGGGGGATGCTTGATAGGACAGCCTGCCTGCCTGCCTTTCTGCTTGCCTGTTGTGCCTACCCTCGTGCCACTCGTGTCACGCTCAGCAGTCAGCGTCCCTGTATAAGGTGACGACAGATTCGCGTATGGCATTTATGCTTGTCAATGACTTTAAAATTTCTTTTTAAATTTGGCAAAATTGAGCTGTTGTGCCCATCATTGCCACGTTCTCAAAACCGGGGTGGCTGAGCGTTGGTTATAGCGACGTCTGAGCGGTCGGACGACCTTTGATTGTTATGAATATTTTCACTCTGTCTTCTTGTTTTGCCATATGTTGACGCTTAACGCTTCAGATTTATTATTTATGGTCGTTTTTTTTTTGTGTTGTTGTTTTTTTTTTGCGAAGTTCATAAACTTTTCATATTTTTTATAGCTCGTAAATTTGACACACAATTTTTTTTTGCGGATTTGTAATATGAACACGCTTACTCGTGCGCCCATCTGCCTCAGTCTCAGCCTCAGTGCTATGGCATATCGAAGCTGTTTGGTGTTCGATTGGCAAAAATAACAACTTCAAATTAGACTCTTATTTTAACATCCATACAAGTCAGGCGGTTGAACACATTTCACTTACTTTGAAATCAGTTAAAATTTTGTTCAGTACGTGACAAAAAATGCGGTTTTTTAAATCACTCCTTACAGCTTATAATAAAGCTTATCAAGGACACAGCTCATATTTTTGGAAGTCATAAATTATTGACATCATTTCAATAAAGTCTGCAATATGTTTACGGAGAATATTCGAAGAAGTTTGAAATGAAATTTCGTTTTAAAAACTAAGAAAACTAATTTTGTACGCTTTTCTATCTTATTGTGTGCCCACTTCACATGAACAGTTTGGTTTTGCGGCTTGTCATGCTCGAGTCATACCAACGTCAGCTATCGCATTGACTGCGCACAGTTAGAAATCTGAAGTATGTAAAGAGCGGCATTTGGGAGTCAATACTGGAAATTTTATAGATGAACCAGTAACAAAGTGAAAAACATTCTGCGAATTCAAGCAAATTCACCTTAACTACTTGTAGTAAACTTGAATATCTTTCTTTCATAATCCTTAAAACATTTCTGTGTTTAAGCTTGTGCAGATATATAAAATTCTTGAACAACGTAAAAAGAGTAAGAAGCCGAAACGCTTTCATTGTCAGTTTGTGTGTGCATTTGGATACCCTGTATTTTATGTTACAAGAGTATATTAGTTCTGTGCCCTACTGTGGACCCATTGAAGGAAAAATCAATTTACCCGTCTTCGGAATTTCACCTCTGTTAGAAATATTATAAAGGTCCAATTTTCTCGGTTGTGTTTTGAAATGGAAACATAAAGTTTGGTGTGCAATAAGCAGTGAAAGTTGATCTTGAAAGTGAAAATATTAGTTAGAGCACCTTAGATTGAAAAATAGGCGTGGCCATTTTTCAAATTGAAGGGTATTTCATAGTCGATTTAGCTCGCTCATACCATCCTTACTGTTTTTTTATGAATACAGCGCACTTTTGAGAACTAAGGCAGTCATTTACTTGGGCAACTAACGTCAGCCAGCCTCGTACTCTGCATCGAAACGGGGCACATTATAAGGCACTACATGACCATGCCCACGAGAAATGTTAGCAAAAAGCACTAAAACGAAGCCCAGACAATTTCTCATTTTCATTTAATTTTATTTCACTATAAATTTTGTTTTTTATTCATACCCTGTACTCTTTGGGTGCTAGGGTATGTTGGTGCAGTGAGCTTCGAATGTGTATAAAAGAACCAAAAAGAAGCAAGGCAGACCCTATAAAGTATATATTCTTGATCAGCATTGAAAGATTAGTAAATTTAAGCATGTCCAGCAACGGATCGATCTTGAAATTGATAAGAAAAAAACAACTTCTTCACGTCTTGATGCTCTTTCTCTTTCATTATGCCGATCAAGTTAATTAATTCGTGTACCTACCCGCTTTTCTCCCTGTCTGTTGGTGAGGTATACCTTAGGTACAAATATTATAAAGATCTAACTTTCTCGTTTGATTTTTGAGATAGGACCATCAGATTTGGAGTGTACAATGCTGTCTTGGAGTATATCATAAATAAATGTTTATTGAATTAATGAACTTTTGACTAAAAAATGGGCGTTACAACGCCCTAAAACCATTGAGGGTAAGGGTATTTCTAAGTCGGGAAATCTCGACTGCACTGTTATGTCGAACATACTCGACCATACCGCCCTTACTAGTTATGTACTGCTGCTATGTAAGCAGTAGGAGCAGCAGTAGCATCAGCAACAGAAACAAAACAGCAACAACGGCAATAAACTAAAAACGCACATAGATACGTACAAACACACACACACACACACACACACACACACACACACACACACACACACACACACACACACACACACACATGCACACAAATACAATACATAAATATATATACGAAAAGATATAAATACGAAGACTTTGGGCAAATAATATGCAAAAAACTACAAAACCAAATAATGTGACCAAAAAAACCAACCAAAAAACCCGCACCGAACCCGCCCAGAAAAAAAACCAAAAGCAAAACAACAAACAAAAACAAAAACAAAATAAAATATAAAAATAAATAAGACATTAAGCTGACTCGTGTTGGTGCTCCAAAGGGGGCCACTGCGATTGTAAGGAAACGGCACCAGCACCAAAAATGACAACAAGAAAAACTGCGGCGTGGGCGTGTGTTTTCTAACTAAGGTGCGCCCCCGAAAGTAGGCAACACTCAATGCTCGCATGCTCTTTGAGTGACTTTCCACATGGCTATGAGTAGTGGCAAAACTCGACTCGACTCGACTCGACACGACTCCCGAGTCATACGAAGACGCTGCTGCGCGCCAAATTGACGCTCTCATGCGCAGTACTTTCTCTCTCTCGCACTCTCGCTCTCTCGCTCTCAAGCGGCTTTGCACTCTTGGCGGCATTGAGTGAGTTCCATGCTGGCATGCGCCCGTTTGAGCGCTTGCGACCAATCATGGCGGGAATTTGCTGGTTTGGGCGCCTGCACGTGTTTGTTTTTGTTTTTTTTTTGTTGGCACTTTGCAGCCATGGAATTGAGCAAACTCGTTTTGAGCGCAATTATTATGAGGTTGTGGTAAGTTTTCTTTTTTTTTGTTTTTGTTTTTGTTTTTTTTTTTGCTATTGTTGGTGCCTTAGATTTTTGTTGTTGTTGTTGGCTTTTTTTTTTTGCGTATTGTGAAAACATATTTTGTAAGACATTTTGTGGTAGCATTTGTTGCTCTCGAGTTTCCTTACAGAAGCTCGTTATTTTCTTCGTGGCACGAGTGCGTTGTGCTGTGCTCACACGAAAATTTGCCGTCGGTAAAATGGTTGGCCAGCGCAAGTCAAGAAGTTCTGCCGACGGCAAACTAAATAAATGTTTTGTGTATTTTTTCATTATACCAAAATATATGTTTCGCATGTGCGATTTTTGTGTTTTAGTGTGCAATGACAAAGGTGACTTTTATGTTAAAAAAAAAAATAATAAAAAAATAATAATAAATAAATTACAATTATGTTGATAACATTTAGTTAGCCTTTTGTGGCTTGCCGCTTAGACCGAGCTGTATTATTTTACACCACTTCACCACAAACGGTTGCAATTGCAGACACACACACACACGCACGCACACACATGGCTTCAAAGGTTAACATCGTCGTCACATTTGTTTAACATTGAGTTTTTCGTGCTGCCGCCATTTGAAGCTCGTCGAGATTTTAGTCTTTCGCTCAAAACAAGCAACCGTTGAGCTGAAGTGCTTGGATCAAGACGTAGTGGCAATACACTGTTTGCTTGCCGCTTGTATAAGTGTGTTTGCTTATATGTATGTATTCATATGTATGGGTGTGTGTGTTGTGTGAAGTGCATACATATATGTTTGAGCATGTTTGAGCGTGTGTGTGTGTGTGTTGGTGCCCACGACAACGGAATCGACGAATACCGTTACGTGGCGTGCCGAAGAAAACCCGACCCCAAACTGAGACCAGTCGTGGCTAACCCTTTATCGCACATAGGTTTTCCTTACAGGACCGCATATTTAGGTTTGCCAGTGCCAGTGCTGGTCTCGCTGTCGCTGTCGCTTTCGTTGTCTCTGTCGCTGTCTCTATCTCTGTCGTCTTTATGTTATTTTGTCTCAATGCATATTTTTGTCTGTCTGTGTGTGCATGTGTGTGTGTGTGTGTGCTTGTGTGAACATTATAGCCAAGTTTGTAATGGCAATGACAGTGGCAGTGGCAGTGTCAGTGGCTGGTTAAAACACTCGTGTATACTTGCACACACATTTGCTAACCGAAATCGACATGACGTTACATTAAATGCGCCACGATATGCTTGCCTTGCCGACTGCCTGCCTGCCAGCCTGCCTGCCAGCCTGCCTGACTGTCTGACTGGCTAGCAGCTTGCCTGGCTAGTTGCCTGTAGCTGCTTGGCTGCTTGTGTTCCTTCGCCATTGCAAAAAAAAAAACACTCATTCGGTCTTTTGCTCTCTTACAATTATTTTGCTTCAGTTTGATTATCGTATTGCGGCATCTTAAAAATTGTATGCTGTCTGCCCCATTCTCTGTTCTCTGCTCTTGCTTTTGGCAACACCCACCGGCGCAATGGATCCCTCTTGCATACACAAATCGCGAACCGAGGCTGAGGCCTGCCGTCTTCATGCGTACATTTTTGTGGGCTGTTACTACTGCGATTTTTGGTTAAAACTTATGGCAAACATGACAATCACACACACACACACACACACACACATAGTGGTCATTGTATTAGGTGTGTGTGTCGCTTATGTGCCGTTAATGGTATATAGAACTCTTTGTGGTTTTTGTATAAATTCATTTCGATTATTTAAAAATGTATATTTTGATCTATTCATGTTCCAAGCTTCTTGGATCAGTGAGTGGCTTATGGAAAAATACACCGTTCTCAAGAACTTGGATGTTGCTCTTTCACTATGATCGAAATCTCTCGAACCAAAGAATAAAAAAATTTAATTTTAGTCTTGAGTGTTATTTACTGTCCAAAAAAAAAAAGCTTATATGCTCTGCTTGAATCAGGTCTCCGATCAGAATTCCTGCCGGTTTTCGTATGATCCGAGTATGAGGAAAGTATCTTCTAGACAAGAAAAGCGAGTGGCTTTGATTACTTAATGAATGCCTCGTTTTCTCTCCGTCTGTCTGTCTGTCTGTATGTGTGTATGTGTGTAGGCGCAAGGCGGCGCGCGGGTGTACGTGTATTTAAATAATCATTTCTGCCAAGTTAACCGAGTCGAGGTAGACTGTGCCAACGGCACCGAAAAAGACGATGTGAAAGCAAGAAAGGCTGGTGCCACATTTTCGGTGAAATTTTGGTTGCAAACTTTGGCAAAACTTGGTCGAGCCAGTGTATGTGCGAGCGAGCAAGCGAACAAGCCAACGAGCGAGAGAGAGCGAAAGCGAAAGTTAGGAGCCGCGCGGTATTGGCAGGAGCTTGGCAAATTGTGTGAGCAGGAACGTATGAGTAGTTTAGAAGTATGTACAGATACATATACGACATTGGATGACGACCAAGACTCTGTGGATTTTGGCAAAGTTTTTTGTTGTTTTTTCTCTACTTTTTATTTGGTGTCTCATAAAGATGCGAGTTGTCTTCTAAGCGGGCGCAATAGAGCAATAGAACGACGGGAGCCCACTGAAGACCAACAAAGGACCAACGGGTAGAGCGGCTGATGGCCTTCGCCTAGAGCACGTTTTGGTTGTTTTTGGTTAAAATTGTTGTAGTTGGTGCTGAAGTCGTTGCCATTGTCGTCGTCGTCGTCGTTGTCGTTGTCGTTGTCGGCGTCTTCATTTTAGGCGACCGCGTTTAGTATGTGTGACTGCGGCCTGGCATTGAGGCTGCCAGCGCACACTCAGACAGCAACGCACATGTAGACAAACACGCTTATATATACACACTCCTATATACACACACACACACACACACACACACAGACACTGAAATAAATAGTATATTAGAACAATGTGTGACGCCACCTGCCGTTCGATTCAGTAACTATGCTCCCGAGTTGACTTTTTGTGGGGCACCGAATGTGGGCTGCATGGCGGGCATAATTTTAATGAATTTAGTTAGGAGCAACTGCTCTAACTTGCTTGCATGCTAGCTCTTTCCCACACACACACACACACACGCACACACATTTTCTTTGGTATATTGCAGCGTCACTTGCTCTCTGATTTGGCAAGTGTACATTAAGAAGAAATTCTTGTGTGTGTGTGTGTGTGTGTGTGTGTGGAAGAAAATAATGTCGTTAGCCGGCGGCAAACAGCAACCAAAATGTGCGGCAACATTTTGGTCTTGCACAGTGGGCTATGTGTGGTCTCGGCTCTGTTTTTTGAGTGACTTGATTGGGCACAAACTAAACTGAACTAAACTGAACTGTACCTCTCTCTCATCCTTGAATTGTGTCTTTGCAGGTTTCGCCCATCATCTTGTTGGCATACACAGTCATCTGCATGCGCCAGACTGGCGAGCGCATATGGCGCTTGGCGCACGACCAGGTTTTCCGCATGCAGCGTCACCCTTCTTTCCCCATCAGCACGGATCGGCGTTCTCAACGGCACACGGCGGTCTTGTCGGCGCGCTCGATCGGCCCGGTGCGACTGGCATACGCGCACTAAGTGGCGGTTAGTATACACAAACAATTGTTTTTGTTGTTGTTGTTGTTGGTTAATTGAGTGTGTGTTTTTTTGGCCGCAGCAGAAACGCAACAGCATCTCAGCCAGCTGAGTCAATTATCGACTATTGGCGCCGCGCACAGCACCACAAGTCCCGAGGGCTCGCCCACGACGACCACAACAACGAAGACGGCCGGTGGCTTGGCGCGACCGCCTTACATCACCTCACCGCCGCTGACAACGACAACGAGCGAGAACGATAACAACAACATCGATGCGGGCTTCGAGAGCGATAGTATTTCGGTGACTGGCTCGCCGCGTAAGAGTTCATCCTCCTTGCATGGCGGCGACGAAGATGAGCCGTGCAGTAGATCGCCACCGCCGCTCAACGGCGACGCCAGCTCGGGCATGGGCAATGACAATCCCGGCACTGGCGGCGCCTTCACGGCGCTCATACAACGCAATCCGACGCTACGCAAGAGCTCATCGGAGCTCTTTGGCGGCTTTGCAACGCATTTTCCGCAGGCGCATGGCTTTAATCCCGCGCTGGCCGCACAGCTCTTTCTGCAGAGCCCATTATTGCCGCAGCCGAGTCAGTGGCTCTACTCACAGCTCTACGGCAGTTACAGTGAATTTCCGTGGTTTCGTAATGCCACGGCGGCCGCAGCTATCACTTCGGTGGCATCAACAGCGCCCTCTGCCGGCGGACCAACGCCCACAGTAATGAGCGCAACAACGACACCGACAGCGACGACGACAGCGACAGCCAATGATGGCATGAATCTGGTTAAGCGTTGCGTTACACTGATCACGCATAATGCACAGGACGCAGAGAACGCGAATCCGAATGCCTCGCCACCGGTCAGCTCGACGCGACGCACGCCATCGCCCGTGGAGACGATCGATTTGGATGATGTGAGCACGACGACCACGAATGCATCGAATGCCTCGCGGTCGGCCAGCGGCAGCGGCAGTGCTGTGGCAATTGCTGTTGCCGCCGGGGGCAGCGCGGTCTCCGGTTTTGGGCCGATACGTACGCGCACTCCCAAGCCGACAGATGTGTGGCGCCCCTACTAGCGGCTGGCGGCGGTGCTCGGCGGCTACTTCTCGAACGGTGGCCTCGATTCGCACACGCATATGCCCACATACGAGGAACCGGTCGATGCGAGTGTTGAGCAATTCAGTGAGTGATATACCATACTGTTTTTCGTTTCTGGAAATGGACATAATGCTGGATGAGTCACTTTGAATTGTTGTTGTGAATTATGCCATATCCCAGTTTTTTGGAAACTTGTGAAAAGAATGTCTTTTTTTTTTGTTTTTTTTTTATATATATATATATGAGATAATTAAAAGAATAATTGAATATATAAATAGCAATTTTTTTTTGTATAGAAACAAATATAAATAACGAATAAAAATGCATACATGCACAAGAGGCACACATATCGAATTTAAACTAATTAGCGTGCAACATTTAATTATTAATTGAAAACTGTAATTTGCGACAAATTCAAATTTAGCAACAAACGAAATACAGTTAAAAGGTTAATCAAAAACATTACCTGTCAAATTGTTTTTGTAATTTTTTTGTTTTTTTTTTGTCATAAAACAGAAATAAAACATTATGTGAATTACAGGAAACAAAT
The DNA here is from genome assembly GCA_037044515.1 of Phortica magna. Classification (NCBI taxonomy): domain Eukaryota; kingdom Metazoa; phylum Arthropoda; class Insecta; order Diptera; family Drosophilidae; genus Phortica; species Phortica magna. The sequence continues at coordinate 236,498 of JBAMBP010003344.1, read as the reverse complement.
AATGAAACGAAAGTTATTTAATAATTAGTCATTAAATTGAACTCTGTAAATATTTGTAGTTTAGAATATTTGTTTTGAAATCAATAAAATTTAACTCCTTGATTCTAACAAATATGTATGTATTTAATGGGTAGCAAAGTCGATCGACCTTATTGCGAATCGTTCTTGAAAGTCGTTTATTTAAATTCTGTTTATTATATATTACATTTTACCGACTGTCTTGAGAACTCGTCGTCAAGTGCTATCAGATCATCTTTATCACATCAGTTTTTTGTTACAAATATGCAAGTTCAGAACGGTCGCCTTTAACTCGTCATAAAAATTCAGTAATCAATATAATATATCTGACAAATATTTTAAGAAAATCGGTAAAAAAATTACGAATTGATTAAATATTTTATTTTGATGATTCTTCAGAGGCAACAATGATTAAATATTTTATTTTGATGATTCTTGAGAGGCAACAATGATTAAATATTTTATTTTGATGATTCTTGAGAGGCAAAGGCAAAAAGGGTACTTTGTGGTAGGCAGTTTTATATATCCGAATTCTAAATCTCTAGCTTGGTTTCTAAAACTTGGTTTGTCAATGTCTTTGAGATTGTGATTCGATTAAGTGCGAAGTCTGCTGGTCTGCTTGGTTCCTTAACAATTCAATGTAAGAAATCTCAGAAACTAACTTCTTGGCCCAAGATATGTCCAGAGTAATATCTCCCACCAGTAACTTAATCGGTTTAAAGTTGTCTTAAAGCAAAAATACAAAGATAAAACAAGTTTTAAGGTAAGCTAAGGATGACTTCATTTATACAATTGCCCTTTTATTAATGCCCAATGCGTCATGGATTTATGTTTGTCGACGAGCATACTTGAGTGTTTTTTACACTAATTTATTCCATTTGTATTTTGGCAAATTCATGCTAGTCCAGCCGATAGAGCGAGAAGAGATAATCAGCGCCAAGAAATGCTTTTAGGAAAATTAATTCGCCTTTTCTTTTCATTTTTACTTTTTGTTTCGTAAATTAAGCAAAGTTTAACGAACGGATGGGCAGTAAACCGGGCAAAATGAAACTTTGTATGAAAGGTCGTACCGAAATGGGATACTCTCTCTAATTATACTCAAACATGTATAATTTTTTATTTTGAAATTTTTATTTATTTCGAAAATCTTTTCTAAAACTGTTCTTTAATATTTTGTTCGGATACGTTCAAGTTTATTTTCCACTAAAATCTTTATACAGTAAAATCTCCTAAAAGTATATCCCATATACCGTTTTAAAATCTGTAAAACAGAAGTTAACTTATTTTTTTGCAAGCAATAATTGGCACAAAAACGATATGCGTAGGGTATAAATTGAAGTAGCCAAATGACTATGGAATCTTGGCTCGGTCAGTAGAAAATCTTCAAAAGGGCGCAAAAAGTTTATAAAAATGGTGTAAGTTAAAAGAAATTCAGCATGATTCATAGTAGAAGGAGTTGGAAAAAGAACCCGAAAACAAAAAAAAAAAACAGAAAAAAGAAATGTGAAAATGTCTCTTAGCGGATTAATCATGTTTAGACTGTCCTATTTGGGGGATTAGACGCAAACTCATTAGCAATTAGCACAGAATTGCAGTGCCGATGTCTTACAAGTTGATAGTAGATTTATGTAAGTAAGTACATATGTATATATGAACAATCGGCAGCTCGCAAATGAGCGTAAACAGTGTCTGTCTGAGTTGGCAAATGTTCAAATTTAGTAAAAATGGTAAAACAATAAAAGAAGTCATTTCGCCTCCTGTTTCTTGGCCTCTAGTGTGCTGTGATGGATCCGAACAAACTCTTGTGCTAAATTCCACTGACTCGTCTCTGAACAATGTGCTATTTTGATCTTTTATACGCGAATTCAGAATCTGCCACAATCCATGTTCAAATTGAGGAAATTCGCCTCTTTGAAAAATATGAATTTTTTGTTGCGTTGACAATACCAATACAACAACAATAACAGCAACAACAATATAAGTCAATACAGTGCAAATTAAGAGCAATTTATTAATTTCCAAAAAGCACGCACACTCACGCAAACAATTTCACGCCTGTGCTCATGTGTGTGTGTGTGTGAAAATGTGTCTGAAATTAATTTGGTATCCTGCATTGAAAGTTATTTTGATTGATGTATCTGAATCACTCACCCACACCTGCACATGCCAATGAAGTGTACGCGATTGCCGTATAAATTTTACTGCTCGCGTGTGTGTGTGTGTGTGTGCTGATGTGTGGGAAATTCCTGAACAAAAAGTCATGCTAAATTTATTATGTATGTACTTTCTCTAATGACGACATAATTAGCAACACAAAGTGCGAACATCACAGCACATCTCTCACTCACTCACTCACTCACTCACTCTTACTGCCATTGTCACTTGCCCTCTGCCTATTTGCCGTTACCTTACGCACACAGACATTATTTGACATAAATTCTGCACTCAGCCATTTTCTTGCCTAACATCAATTTGCCGCAGTCGATGATACACGACGGCACCAACGTCATTGCGAAATCATGAGGAGGCGCTGATAATGACATAAAGTTAAATTGTCTGCGTTCCAAAGAAACGCGTGCGTACCGCCGTAAGTGTTGTGTCTGTCGTTGGCATGTTGTGGAGCAACACATGTGGAGCGGGCGTTGCACGTTGATGAGCGTTTAAAACGTTAATTAAAAGCTCATCATCGAAATTATCACACATGTGCAGCGAAATATTTTCAAGTGATAATAATAATTTCCATAATGCTGATGATAATGAAGATAACACAATTTTAAATAATCTTTTGACTTATATATATATTAATTTTAATAACCTTTTAAGACTTTAACGGCATGCTCAGTATGTCACTATCATATGAAGATGTTAACACAAAAGTGTTGTGTGTTTTTTCTGCTATAACAAAAGACTAAAATAGGCAAAACGGTAAGCACAACTTTAAATCGACGTCTGGCAAATATGACAGAGGCTCGTCTGTTGCCAATTATTTATTGAAGCACTTGTCGTTCGTTGTGCACACGTACTTTAAGAGGGTAGCGTAGGCAATAAACGACGCACAGCCAAATGAATATTTCTATTTAATGCTTGAACGCAAATGTTACCAAATTTGTTATACGAACGTCTTTGACGTCAACAATCAGCAATCAAGAACGCCAACCGTAGACCGTCAACCGTCAGCATCGTCGTCATCGTCATCATCATCTGGGGTAGGCGGTTAGCTGATCGCTTTGTGCAGAGCGCACACACAAGACACAAGGCAATGTCCTTCAAAGGTGGCAGCATGGCATCACCGAACCGTCACACTTTGTCGCCTTCGTGTCGCCCGGCAGGTTGTCCGGGCAACAATTTATTAAGCCCAGCGCACCAGTGTCAAGTGAAGTTAACTCGCATTGAATCGAATCACGTCTAGAGTCGAGCTGAGTTCAGTTGAGTTCAGTTGAGTCTCGTCGAGTTAATCTTAAGGTCTTCTTTTATTCATTGTTGTCATCTTTTTTACGAACGTAAGGTGAGATTAGGTGAGGTGTTGCGTTTAAAGAAGATGAAGAAAGCCTGACACGCTCACATGACAGAGGTCACCAAAGCAACCGACCATGCGACGCATACGCAATTAAATTTCTAAGCAAGAATCACAGGAACGTTTCTAAATTGCGTTGAGGAAATCAGTTTCCTTTGCTTTGCTGCTCTGTTACATTTTATTTTTATATATCCTGTTAGTCCTGTGTGTCAGGGTACATTACCTACACCTTGAGACTGTGCGAATGGCAGGGGGCTTGTAAGACCCTATAAAGTATACATGATACAGACGACTTTGGAAATCGTTTGTCATTCGAACACACTAATGTTGCTCGGCAGTTATAAGAGTTAAGGACTTGTAGCTTGGAGCGTAGACTCGTGAAGTTCGGGAGTTATTAAATTTGTACAACGCTCACTACTTCTCAGCCGCCCTATAGACAATCTTGATATTTAAAGCAATATATGTTTGGGCACATCTGTGTAGCGTGTTATATTGTCGCATATACTCGACTATACCGCCCTTAGTGGCTTAATCACGCCTTTGTAAGCTAAAGCACCGAAAATCCTGTACATTGAGCACATATGCGCCATATAGTGTCAAAGGTGAAATGAAGTCGACCAGCCATTTGAAACCTCCAACCATCTTTCAACCACCCACAATTGTGCGCCTTTCTTGCGTCCGCTTATTCATCAAGACCAAAGACCAAGTGTTGATTTGCTCTCAACGCCACAAGTCTTGCCATTGCCATTGTCATTTTAAGGGTATTTTCATCTTAAACGAGTTTTTATTATTTTTTTCATTCATTCGTTTGTTTGTTGTGAAAATGAAATCGGCAGCAAATTTAATTTTATCTAACTCAACTTTTCGAATGTGCGTGTCTTTAGTGTGCATGTGTGTGAGTGTGTGTGTGTGTGTAAATGTAGCTTTTTAGTATGTTAATTTTGGTGTTTTAATGTCCCTTTGGCTTCAAAGAACACAGCTGTTTGTCAGTTCCAACTCATAAGTCAAGTTAATTTTGTATCATTTATTTGAAATTTTCAACGGCAGATAAATTTCTTTGTAGCCTTTGGCACCAATACAAATACACACATTGTGTCGCACATGTGTGGCAACACACACACACACACACACACATACACGCCCATGCTGGCACTCGCTAAAACATGTGGCAAAAGGTACATACATATAGTGTAAGGGATAACGAGTTAGTTGAAAGTTGTTACACGCTTACCCTTTGAGATGTATCTTAAAGTGGCAAATTGATAACCTTATCCGACTGTCGGAAAAGTCTTTTAACTCGGTCATTGCTGTTTCAAGTCGTTTCACGCACAGAATGGCTTGCTCTTCAATTAATGAAGTTTTATGCAAAAGAAGTTTCTAAAATTATAGAACAGCCAACTTCACACATCTTTCTATCTACTAAATTTTACTAAAGTGTTGCTCAGACATCGTGTGACCAATGCTAAATTATTACAATGATCTTATTTTTTGGAAAACATCGCGTACTAAGCAAAATCTGTTTGAGACATGTAAAAGTTAATAGAATTACATGGACATTGGTTTGGTAATTCGAACGCGGCTTCGATTGGCTCAAAGTTAAATAGTGGCGATCTGATCTGACAGTGATGTATTACAGTCTAACGATGAATAGCGAAAATTGAGCAGGCAAGGGCACCTGAGCCGTTGTGTGTGTGTTGGTTGTTGCTCAAACAAACAAGTAAGTATATTTAAAATGGCATGAGTCGCGAACGAGTACAATGATTCATGTATCGAATGACTGACTCATTATTGCAGCGTCAAGTTAAAGCATCAAATGGAACGTACAATTATAGAGAGAGCTTGCAACGCATTTTCCAAAATAGTAATTTCAAGAACAACAATGAAATGTAAAAGAAAAAAAAATTTGGAAAATATAAACGAGACCCACATCAAACTGACCTTACGGCGTGTGAAAGCCATGCCATCCAGGCATGTCCTGATGCTGTCGAGAGTATCTTTTTCGGCGCTTAGTCGTCGTATAACATAGTGGGGGGTGGGGCACGGCAGGCCGGCGAAATGTGGCAAGACGCACGGCTGAATGGTTGGATGGCTGGAATGTTTTTTGTGTTTGTGTGTTGGACAGACGAGGTAGTCGCACTAGAGGGTGCTTGAACCGAATTGAAGCCAACCGACCGAGGTCTCATTATATGTCGCGCCTAGTTTCGCGTATAAAAATGTGCGCAACGTTGCATAATTTTAGGTGCACTGAATAGACGACGAATGCGGTGCGGTGCGGTGGGGCACGACGCAGTGTGACATGGCGGATGGTCGCTATTGTTGCTTGTCAAATGCAGCTCGGTAAAGTTGTCGCTGTACGGCATCCGCCAACCGCCAGCTACTGTCACCCCTTACAGCCGTTGCCCATGCCCACGACCCACGGTCCACGGCCCATTGCCATCATCAGTCTATTTTGTTTAGTTGACGTTGCCGCTGCACTGAAAATTACATGTTGCTGTCATGCCAATGCAAAGTATGCGCTCTTAACTCGCTAGCGTTTGCCTTGTCCAACCCCTTGCCCCTGCCCACGTCAGTTTGGCTTACTTGACTCGCCCTTCGCACCCACTGACCATTTCGACGAAGCATGAATGCGAGCGTGCGTTCGTTCGTTTGTTCGCTCGTTGGTGCCTGCCTGCGTGCGTGCGTGCGTGCGTGAGTGAGTCGCTCTGTGTGTGTGCGTTGGGTTCTTTTGCCCGGGTCTAGTCTCATTCGTTTCACTTGTTTCATGCAACTCGGCTTGGCTTGGCTTGGCGTGGCGTGGCTTGGTTTTGTTTTTCTGATGATATTGCACGCGAAGTTATCGTTGACCGCAACGTTGCATGTTGTAGGTGCGCCAATGACGCTGATTTTACCAGTTTCGCTTGCTTCGCTTTTTGTAAACTTTTCCTTTTTTTTTTGTTTTTTTTTTTCGTTATTTTTTTTTCCTGTTTTTTTTTTTTTTTTTTGTTTTTGCAACCGCTGCTGATGCGGCTGCTGCGTTTGGCAATGGCGTTACATTACGTAACGGTACATTATTAACAGTTCCTGTGACAAAGCATGTTCCGCTTGGTATGTTGTATAGCGCACACTGCCGTCACACCCGCACACCCGCACATGCCACCACCATCGGCGAAACACTAGCACATTTCTAGATCGCTCCAAACGCTGTCACGAACTCCTCGGTTCATTTTGTTTTCTCTTGTAAAAGTTGCATTTGACAAAATGGTGTGTCCAACAAAATGTTTTGTGGTCGTTGTTGGTCTCTTTGTTGTTGTTGTTGTTGCTATTGCTTTTGTCATTGTTGGTATTGCAACTTTTGTTGCGTTTCTGATATTCGTATTGTTGTCATTGTCGCTCTTTTCATTTTAAGTTTTATTAAGTAAATTTAAGTTTTTGTTTATTGTGCACCAAATGACGCTTACAGACTCATGCTTTCATTTAACGTTGCAGCGCAAATTACTAAGAATTATTTGAATTCATTTTTGTTGAGTAAGGAAGTAAAACTTTGATGACTTTTTTCAAGTAAGTTATCCGTCTTAAGAGCGATCTGAAATGCATTTAGTATTAGCAATCTTTTTGACCTATGAAATTAATTCAAGCTTTATTTTAATATAATTAATTTTGTTTCTTAATTATTTATAATTTATATACATATAATTTTTCGAACTCAGCATGATATATTAAATAATTGTCTATGTAAAAGTTGCTCACAACACTTCGACCGAAGAATGTCATTACAAGATCTTCTCTGTGGATCTCTGTTAACAGTCTGTTAACCAACTGTTAACATTCACGCACGCCTTAATGTCACTGAGTGTTGTCTGTAGCGCTTCTAATGTGCATTTTCGTCGCATTGAATGTGTGTCTGCCACAGTTAGTTTATATTAAAGATGAAAGAGTCATTTTCTAAAACGTTATTGAAGCTTAATGAAATTTGTTTTGCGATTTTTCGCATTTAGTCAAAAGAACTGTTCGCGGTCAAAGGCGACGTTTGCTTTACTGACCCTTTGTCCTATGTATGTACACACACGGCTATGTATGAATGCATTGCATGGGGTGTGTTTGTATGTTTTGTTTGTTTGTTTGTGTGTGCGTGTTTGTTTGACATTTGCGTATGCGCCTCCAACGACCGACGTGTTCCCTTCCGGTACATGAATGTCGGTGTTGCGCTGCGATGTGCCATGCGATGTGATGTGATGATGATGATGCGTCGTGTCGCCTTTTTAATTGCAAGTCATGGTAAACATCATTACGTGCTGATTTCGTGTTCGCTACTATTGACAGACCACCGAATTTCCCCTTCATTTAGTCGTTTCAGCTGTTATGCATATCCCTTAACCAGTCTGCCCCCTGCCCCACACACTGACAAGCCAAAGCGGCTCATCAAAATGCGGCAACAACTCAATCGTTGAGGGGGCAAACAAGAGATCGAAACTTTCAAAAGGTTTTTCAAATATTTTAAATTAGCATTTGTGCAACCAATGGCAAGTGGCATGAGGCAAGTGTATGAATGCCAGTTAGTTCGTCAAGTAACTTAAAGGTTGAACGGACTTCTGAATGACCGGTTTGACTGTTAGACTGTTAGACTGTTGGACGGTCGGTTTGAATGTTGCGGTCATTTTGATTTACAAAAAGTGGTTTTGTATGCGAAGAGTTGTGTCGGAGGGAATTGCGTCTTCGACCATATGCTCATTTCCTGTCTTGTATAATATTTGATTTCCGAAGATGTTTTGGTCAAGACAATGTCCTTGTTGTTGTTGTTGCTGTTGTTACTTATGCAAATGTTGTGTACAAGGCTAACGTCTTCTTTAATGTCTTTTTGTGAACTTGGCAGGCCAAAATTAATGATGTGCTCTGCTTGACAGGATTTGATTAAAAATTGAAGCACTTGTCACGCCTTCAGTCAACAGACTTGACACGTTGTCTGTTGCCGTAAGATGACGCACGGTCTCTGATAATGGCAAAGTTATGGCAAACGGCAAAGATGTTGGCGTGTTGGAGTGGACATGGACCTTGATGATGATAGTGGTGGCGTTGGCAATGGCAATGGTGGTGGTAATGATGGTCGACTAGCAACAACATGCAACACTTAGAGGGTGCGGTGTACACTAAAGAAAGACAAATGAATAAATGATTTCCAAAAATCAAAACATAACAAAAACAAAATTGAAATAAAAAAAAAAAAAAATGAATTTTTGCATGGCAACAATAAATTTTCATTACGAAAATCGTTAGAATACACACCGAACTGACATGACACGCACTGTGATGCGGGCGATTGGTTGTGTGTGGTGTGGTGCGGGGGCGTGAGGCGTCTGTTCTATGGCTATGTTGGCAGCAACTTCATTGTTTGTGATCTGAAATCCTGTTGGCTTCCCACACGCGATTTGTTGACTTTCGAATAGACGCAAAATTAATGATTGATTTCCGTTGATTTCAACGCATTTATTTCGACATTTTTTTGTTCCTGCGGCGGCTCGTCAACAAAATTTGTTTCTTTTCACATTTGAATGCATCCAATTTAAAAAGGAAATTTCAAGCCACAAGCTTAAATAGAAAATTCCTTAGTTGGCAGGCGCTTTGATCTCACTAAACAAGTTTTATTATATTTAAGTATATATTCGCAAAAAAATGTGCACTAATCAGGCTTACATAGTTCTTACTTAAATTAGAAAACGCTTCATACGTTAAATGGAGCCTCAATTGTTCTCTAAGGAGTTTTGAGCCTTGAAACACTTCTTGTTTTTGTTAATATTATTGATATTTATTTATTGATTCCGCAATTGTTATTCGATCTTTCGGTGCGTGGTTCTGTCATAAATCAACCTTGAAGCAGCCAATTGGCAGTTAATTTTTGTTTCTCAGCTCGGTTGGTCAAACATATTTGCTTGTGCATTTCCTTGCCTGTTAAGTCAAACACAATTTATAACCGAGTTCAGCGTAGAAAAAACATTGATTAGGCTGACAAGACAAATCTTCGACGCACCTCATTTCAACACACCGCATCGCCACCCAGCACTCTGCCACCGCTACCGCCACCTGCCACAGCCAATAAGACACCTTTCCGCCAACAAGATGCCGCATGAGTGTATTTTGCGCAAATATGTGTGTTTTTATACTCTTGCAGAAAGAGTACATTGACTTTGTCATGAAGTTTGTAACGCACTGAAAGAGCCATCTAAGACGATATAAAATATATTTTATCTTGATAAATTCGACGATACAAGTACAAGTCGATTTCAGTGCAAAGTCCTGCCAGAGTTTTAAAAGCTTTTTAAATATATTTGTCCAGAACTATCTAGATCAGACCATAATAGCATTTATGTATGTATCTATCTGACTCTGAAGACGATGTATAGAATGCTTGCAAGAGCATATAAGTATCGGCAAAGCCGAAAATAACTTCGCTACTCGTTTTTCTTTGTTGGTTTAATTTTTTTTCTTGATTGTGTATTTATTTGCTGTTTGCCATTCTTTGTTCAAGAATTTCCGTTAGCCGAGGGTCGGGTGGCAAAAAGCCAAGTCAGTCAATGAATTATTTATCAGGATTTATTTGAGGGCAAGTAAAACAAATGACCTTACAATCTCACCTAAAGCAACAACAACTGCCCAACAATGGGACATACTAAATGACTTAAACAGCGACCACTAGTTAAATAGGGGTGAGGGTGAGGTTGATGTGAGACCTTAGAACAAAGAGCAAGCGTTAAAGAACACGCATCTAAACGGAAACGGAAGACCTTAAAAAAGTGAATAACGAGAAATACACAAAGTATATTAAGCTAAGCTACTTGCGATTTCCGCCTGTGGAAGCCGATTAGCCAAGTCCCAGACGCCAACTCACATACAAACGAGTCGAACAAATTTATGACGCCATTGGGGACTGATTTCTTTTAACCTTCCTTCCATTCTCCTTTTGCTCGCTACCAAATGCTCTTGTTATCCTTAAGTGTGTGCTTGGTTTCTTTTCTACTTTTTTTGCTTATATTTTTCGTCCTTGCTTTTAATATATCGTGCCAATAGGCAAGACCAAATGCTGGCAAAGTCATATAATCGAAATTGGTCACAGGTGGCCAACAGCTTGGCCAATAATTTAATAATAGACTCTGAAATGCAACAGCTGCCGAAATAATGAGACGTTTTTTTCACTTTTACTTCTCATTTTATTTGATTTTTGATATTTACGGCAAAAATTACATAAACTTGGTTGATGGAATGCCAGAGCACCTGAATTTCCTATAAAGTTCCATTAGAGAACTGTCAATCTTCTATCTATCTATGTATATAACTAACAGCGCCCTCTATACGTGAATTCGGCAGATTTCCTTGAGCTGGTTAGCTTTGAGCAGAACTTGAACTTGAGAACTTGAGTAGAAGGTCCAGCATGGCAAGCGGTCTGTATGATGCTCTCACTATATATCTATCTATTTATCTATCTATCTATCGACCATCAATAAATCTTTATTTCTAAATTGAATAAATCAAAAATGAAAAAAAGTTCTTATACGCTGAGGTTAAGGTGAAGACAACGTTAGGGGTTATTGGATAAAAATCACACCACTTAAGAAATTAATCAAAGTGTAAACCAAGAAAATGATTTATTGTCGAGCAAATAATTTCGACATAAAGGTAACAAACACTCACAAAATCATAAATAACGTATTCACACACACGTAAGCATACGCATACCAACATGCAAGAACATTGAAACTGCACAGGACCTTCGATATCCTTGGTGTTAACAAGTCAAAGAACAAAGCCGAAAAAAAGTACAAGTATAACCGCACATCGGCGCTGCGAGAAAGATAAATTATCTTGCGTCTGTATGTGTGCGTGTGTGTGTGTGTGTGTGTGTTGTAGGCCTCAAAGAGTTCACAACGTGCAGAATATTTGCTCACGCCATGTTTGGCATTGCGGGTCCAAAAATTGCTTATTGAATGATTAAAAGGTTTGGACGATGCACGAACATCTTTTCCGCAGACAGCGGCGTCGTCGTCATCGTCCTTGCTAACTCACCGACTTGCGTATTCGCCTTGCGTCAACATATTACACTTCGCTTTTTGCCCCCGTCATTCGCGTGCTTACATCATAAATCATCGATGCGTGCTCCACGAGCTGTCACTCGCGTCAAGAGTATGGGCCGACCCCTGATCGCCTTCGCCTTCGCCTTCGCCAACGCCTTCGTCGCTCTTCGCTGGCATGGCCGTCGCGCTGTCAACATATGAATTAGTTGTTGTGTTTGCCGCACGGATTCCTTTCACTACACACAAACACAGACTCGACGAGCCAGTTGAGAACTGTACGGACCGAGCAAAGCGCCAAAAATGCCGACGCGTGCTGACGTGCGTGAAATTCCTTGGTAAAGGATTCTATTTCAGGCTCAGCGCTGTCATCATATTTGCACGGTCTTGAGAAGAGTGAAAAAAAGAAAAAACAGAAACCAAAAGTAAAGAAATGCTGCACAGCATTTGTCAGCTTTGGGATTCATGTTACTCGCTGAGCAATTTCAAATTTCCTTTGACCATTTAGTTTGCCAGCATCATTTGCGACATACCTTTGACAATGAATCTCCCGAACGTGTTCTTACATTTTATTTTTGTTGTTTTTGGAGAAAATTAAAATCGTGCTTAGCTACTTTGGTTGATAGAAATCAACGTGATTGCATATGCGCTTCTTGTGGTGGTAGTCAGTTTTATCTCACAACAAAATAAGGCGCAAAAAATTGAAAATATGTGTTTAGATACAAAAGTATAAAAGCGTTTTATTTTACCTTGTTATACTCTTGCAAAAAGAGTATATTAACTTTGTCATGAAGTTTGCAACGCAGTGAAGGAGACATCTCCGACTATATAAAGTATATATATTCTTGATCAGCACGACGAGACGAGTTCAAATAACGATGTCCGTCTGTCCGTCTGTCCGTCTGTCTGTTTCAATGCGATTTCCGGCCAGAGTTTTAAAGTTAGCAAACAAATTTAAACGCAGAAAATTTTCTTCTCCTTGCAGGTATTTGGTATGTAAAATTCAGTTTGATCGGATGATTATAGCATATAGCTCCCATAGGAACGATCGTTCAAAAATGATGTTTTTGCTTAAAAAACCACTTATTTTAGAAGTTATCGACTCAATATTTTGCACAAAAACTTTTTTGACATCAACAAAGATACCGTGCAAAAATGGTCAAGATCGGGCTACTATAGCATATAGCTGCCATAGGAAGGTTCGGTCAAAAATTATGTTTTTGCTTGAAAAACAGCGTGTTTTTGGAGTTATCGACTCAATATTTTGCACAAAAACTTTTTTGACATCAAGAAAGATACAATGCAAAAATGGTCAAGATCGGGCTACTATAGCATATAGCTCCCATAGGAACGATCAGTTAAAAATACAGTTTTTGTTAGAAAAACTTTTTTGTTCTCTAATATAAGCAAACCAAACTTTGCTATTACGTGTTTTTATTAATGCCTGACTAAAATCCAGAATTTTATAAAAATTGGACATAAGGGCGTGGTACCGCCCATACAACTAAAAACTTAAAAATGAGACTTCTTTGTAAACAGACGAGATACAAGATTGAAAAATGTAGTGAAGTTTGACTACATTGCCTTCTTAAAGACAAATTAGAAAATGGGCGTGGCTACGTATATGATTCTTATTGGAAAATTAAGAAAGGATTTTCTAATAAGAATAATTGTGAAAACGTTTGCAAGAGTATATAAGTTTCGGCATAGCCGAAAATAGCTCCCTTACTGGTTTTTTTTTTTGCTAATGTGCGTGACTTTATTTCTTACAATTTTACTCGCCGATCAGCCTACAGAGTTCTTGAAAAGGTTCGGGCATTTTCTGACTATGCAAAGCCTGGACTGATGCAAGTGTAAAGTAATTCTGGTTCATGCCTTATATAAGAAGGCTAAAAAATTATACAGATTTCTAACAAATACTTAAGAAATCATCTTTATTGCAATAGGAAAACATTTCACATCCAAAAATGGATATATCTGCCCAAACTCTGTCCTACTAATCTATCTGCTGTACTAAAGTCTGGAGTATCTCTAAGACTTGGAAGAGACTTGTGATATATATCACTGATATATTTGTGTTATCTATCACCTAAGCTTTATTCAACTGATGGAATCAACGTTTAATTTAAGAGTGTAGAGTATATACACAAATGCTTAAGCAAAACGTGACAAGTCGCGAACAAAGATCTATTTTGCCTCCAATTGCCTCAACCTTCCGCCGCCTTCTCGGTCGGGTCGATATGCCATTGTCGTCGTCGTCGTCGTCGTCGTTGTCGTCATCATCGTTGTTGTTATTGTTATTGTTATGTTGTGTTGTGTTTTCTTTCGCCTTTGCTAAGCGCCCATTTTTGCAGTTTTTAACGCCAACACAAGATTTAATTAAACCAAAGACTTGATTTATGAACGAAAGGATTCGACGACGTCCTGTGCCTGTTCAGCAGCGCAAAAAAAGCGAATGCCAACTTGCGGCCGTCGTAGCAAGAAACGACGATTACGGCGACGACAAGCAAGCAAGCAAATGGAGCGAAGCAAGAAGTGAACGGATTAACGCCAGTCCTTGTGCTCGCTCGTGTGCCTGTGTGCGTGGGTGCGAGCGAAAAGGAAACGAGCAAGGCTTGAGGGCAATGGTAGCGCCGCCGCTGTCGCTGCTTATGACTCTCAGTAGTAACTGCTTTGTTGCTATTGTAGTAATGAGTGTCGGCTACAAAACGACGACAACAACAACAACAACAAGCAGCAGCAGCAGCTGAAATGATTGTTAAAGCTTGGGCCAAACGATTCTTGTGTATAGAACGGCGCGGCGACAGCAAGCCTCGTTTATATTATTTTAACCCTGTGCCGGAACCGGAAGTGGCAAGTGTCTGCTGCGGAGTGAGGCGCATGGCGGGCTTGTCGGCTCATATTGTTTTTCTATGTGAATTGTGGTGTCGTTTTCATGTATCGATCTAAAATGGATTTTCGTTTTTTTTTTCCTTTTACATGTTTTTACATTTTCTCACATTTTTACATGCCTTAAAGCGCATTCTATGCTATCCAAAATATATGTGTAATAATTTTAAAGATCTTTTGGTGAATTTTAGTGTATTTGCAAGTAATGTTTATTCAAATTAAATTAATTAAAAATGCAGCATGAGACAAGCGACATAACAACAATGAGCACATTTTAATTAGCAAAATCAAAAGCGTGTCGACTTTTTCCTTTCGTTTTATTTTCCTTATTATACCCTACAAACACTGTTTTGGAGTATATTGAGAGGGGCGCAAGCTGCCATAAATAATGTATAGAAATGTTCAGGACGACAAAAAAAAAGGAGATCAATTCGTTCGTATTGTATAATCGTTCCTGAAAACTAAAAGAGCGAGAGACCTGAATTTCCGTGGTTAGACTTGTGCAGATAAAGTTTGTTTGGATATCTCGTAAACTGTAGAAGATCGAAACCACTAAAAAAAACATATCCTTTACTGATTGTCAACTCTTCAAGATCATCAACTGAAATTCTCAATAAATCTATTTTTTTTTAACAGATTTTCCTAAAACTTGGTTCGAATTTTTCAATAGACAATGTCAGCTATAGAAAATATGCGCAGGGCATAAAATTGCCGTGTATGCTCGACTGTCCCGTCCTTAGTGTTTCTTTGTTTTTATGCCTTTTTCAACTTCTGGCCGCAAGCCGCTATCTTTTACGACCCAAGGTCCCTCCGCCTGTCGAAGCGCCGTCACCCGTCACCCTGTAGCCGTATCAACGTCCAACTGATGAACACAAATTGCCTTGTTGTTGTTGTTGCTGTTGCTGTTGTTGGCGTTGCTGTTTGGCATTTGTCTGTCATGCGAAAAATTTTAATAAATATAAATTTCTTCATTTTTAAGCAAAGAAATCTAGTTACTGGTGTTGTTGGTATTTTTGTTGCTTTTGTTGTAATCGGGAATATCAAAGAAGTACTTTCGAAACCCCTCTCAGCGCCAGCGCCCTTGTCTTTGTTCATTGTGTGCTAGTCTTTAATATAAGCTTGTTGTATGTGTGTGTGCAGTATATATATTTATATGTGTGTGTGTGTGTGTGTGTGTGTGAGTCTTCTCCGCAATCGGAATTTAAGTTGCCATGGCTGCATTTATTCATTCATTTATTCACTCATTCGTTCATTCATTTCCGAAATGCTGCCGGTCTTATAGCTTCGACTGCTGTGCTGCTCAGCTTTCTGTATAAACCTCAATGACAGCCACTTGAACGCATTTCCCTCTCAAACGCCATCGAACTCTGCATTGCTCCACTCTACACTCTACACTACACTACATTGCTGTCCTACAATGCCGCACAATTTTAGCACTAATTTGCAAATATTTTTCCTTTTTGTTGGTTTTTCGAAAAGATTTTTTTCTACTTTTGCAAAAGGAGTATCGTATATTAATTTTATCATGATCTTTGTAACGCACAAATGGTAAGATGTTTCATAAGACCATCTAAACTTGAACTGCACACAAGTCTCTCTAGGTTTTATAGTTTCCGGTTGGATGGACAGACGATCTCTCTCAGTCTTTAATGCAGCCTTTGATCAGATCATTGTTGGTGTTGCTTATAGCATATCTCCATATAACCATGTTTGAATCTTATATACGCCAATGTTTTACTCATGATCCAGCCATGTCTTTATCAATGTTTAACTTTCAAGTGGCTTAGACAAAGTCAGGAACGCAACCAGATTAAAATCTATGCAAGCCAATAAGATTGTTTGGTCTTCTCTGACTCTCCATGCTAAGTGCAAGTAAATTCGTATCTTTCAGGCGTTATTATCTTAATGAGCGATCTTCCAGCTATGTTAAAATGATCTATGATATGTCTTAGATTGTCTCAAAGTTCAATTTATATATTTTTTTTTCATACTTTTCGTTGCCAATAAAACCAAAAAAGGCAAAGGTTGTTTTTTCACCACCAGACGGCAACTTAACGATAAATGGGCCCCTTCAATACTACATCATCTACCATTCATGCTCACATTTTGCTACTCCTCCTGCTTCAACACCATTATCCTTCATTCGCTTTCATCATCACCACGAAAACACTCACACTGAAAATTTCGCAGTTATACTAATTTTAAGTATTGCCATCGTAAATCTTTTCATTAAGTTAACTTTTCATAAGCTGCTCATGTTGTGGTTGTTGCTTTTGTTGCTGTTGTTGCTGCTGTCAGCAGTTTCTTCTTGTTCTTCTGCTTCTGCTACGGCTTCTTGATTTTCATCTTCTTATATTGCGTTGTTGTCTGCCGCCTCTATTTTTCTTTTTTGTTATTTTTGTTGTTTTTGTTTTTGTGTGTATTTTCGTTATTAGTCTGATTAATTTGGCTCTTTTCATAAATTGCCAACAGCTTTGCACAACAAACTTTCAACAACAATCGGCAAACAACGCTTCAACAGCAAAACATTCAACGCCATTCAACGTGTCCTGCGTACCGCATCTTCAGCCCACCAAGCCCAACACAAGCTTACGCCGCCCTTGAGGCAGCCACGAGGCATGCATTCAGTGCACACACACACACACACAAATAAACAACAAGCCAAAATGTAAAAAAAAGCACAGTGAAAAAAAAATAAAAAAAAAATTGTATAATAAAGGAAAAGGTTTAAGTTGAAAACGCCAAAGTACAAAGTCAGAGTTTTCAATTTTCAAGTGTGTATTCGAGTGAGTTCGAGGCAGCTGAGTTCGAGGAAACACTTTGAAACCACATCATACATTATCCTAATAAAGGATAATTCATTAGTGTTTTAACTTTTTGGCGTTTTTGAAGTGCGCATTTCTGTTGGGGGATGCTTTTTGTTCTGCTGCTGTTGTTGTTGTTGTTGTTGTTTGTACAACATTTCGGTCGGCGATTTTGGTCAACAGCTCAACTTGGCCTCATTTTAATTACTGGCCAATTTCTTTGGCCATTTTTACGTGACGGCTTACGGCAATGCAAACCTTTGTTTTTGCTTTAATTAACACAATTTTTATTTTGCTGCAATACATGTTATTTTGACCAAAAGTCTTATAAGCCATAACATTTTTAAAGTCCTTGTAAATTTTTTTTGCCTTTTTATTTTGATTTTTATTTTTTGTTATAATATTTTTTTTAAATTTTTTTCAAGTGCCTCTTTAATTGAACTGTAAAGTTTGTATTCTATTAAGTTTATTGGTGGCGCATTTTCCACTCCAGTGGTTTGCTACGCTTTCTCAGCCCATGTTCGTTCGTTGCATCATTTGAATTTTTTGCGTCTATTAAAACACATTCCATCAAACAGACTCCGTGCTTGTTAAAATGTACAAACTACAGCAAGGCCACGTCTACGTCCACGGCCGCGGCGCAACGCAACAAGATGCTCGAGTTTCGCGGGTGGTGGTGGTGGGGGGCACACGTTGGCTGAAAAATGCCACGAATGTTTATTAATAAAAATTTTTCAAAATCAATAACGAGTCATAAAATAAACCAAATAAAAACAACAATAACAACTGCTGCTGCTCTGCTGCTGTCCTGACACACACATCCGCTTCCGCAACGTACCAAACCGAGTGCTTGTTGTTGTTGTTGTTGTTTGGGGAGTGAGACTGTATGAGTGGCAAAGCGTAAATTTAAGTTGATCATCAAATTGTATAAATTGTTTGAGGTATTTTTCATAGATTTATCGAACGAGCGAGACTTACTTATAGATGACTTAGTTCGGAGTAAAATATATTTTAATTATTTTCTTGCAAAAACATATTAAAAGTAATATTTGGCATGTTTCACTTTTCTTATGTTGCTTATGTGTGTGTGTCTGTCTGTGTCGCTTCCATAATTGGCGCCTCTTCAAGACGAGCACGTCCTTCGGCATGTCAGCTTGGCCTTTTGCACTTACGTCTTGCTCTTCGACCGTTGCTCTTTGCTGTTAGCGGTTGCCAACCAACTTGAACGCCAATTCGTTTCAGCTTGGCAAACTATTAATTTTAAGCATGCTTCTCTTGTAACTTCTCCTAAGGACTTCAACCGTTGGCTCCTTGCAGTCTTTTTCAATATGTGAGAGCTTACAAATGCTTGAGCGAAACCAACTTAGAGTAGTTGATAGTTATATATACTAATCAAGTGCTTTTATGTGTGTGTTGTGTGTAGTATGAAGATATGCTTTATTGGCGCAAAGTCTCTAAAAGATGTTTTTGAAATCATTTCATTTGATATATTTTAGTTGCATATGATAAGACAAAAGTCATAATCAAAGTTAGCTTTTTGTCGTTGCACAAGAAGTTAATCACGTGTTTTTTTCCTGCCTTCTGTTTTATTTTTAACACATACAATTTGCTTTAAAATGCCAATTGGAATTATTGATTACACCAACCGAAGTGTACGTGTGTGTTTAAGTTGATATGCGCCATTTTCAGCATGCGTAGAGAAAAAGTGGGCTGAGTTTTTGGTTAACCGCAAATCATTTTTTTGAGACTTTCAGTAAGAAGCGCAAAGGTTGAAAACACCCTACACAACAAATTCGTACAAGCACACACACACACACACACACGCACACACACTCATACATGCATAAAGCATAAACATAACTTGTTTGTTAGCATACATTTGGGGTGAAAAAGAAATTTTGGAAAAATATCAATGAAAAGGAAACTTTGATGACAAAATTCACCACATTATACAAAGTATGCCTTGAGTCTGAGAGTCTGTCGACCACCGACACTGACACCGCACCCACCCTGCCGTTATAGTGTTTACACTCTCACGCACGCGTGATAAGTGTGAGACGACCGGCAAACTATTGCCGGCTCTTTCGCACACTAAAGACGCGCATATGCCGAAAATTGTCTTGAACAAAGTTTTGCGGTTAACCGCAACTTATAATTGGTCGAAATGCTATACGCATACATACACACACACACACACACGCACACACACAACTAATACAAATACAAGTCATATGGATTGTGCGCGCTACAAACGCAATGCCACACACATGTGAGTGTGTGGCAAGCGCTGCCGGTCAAATCAGTAGCAAGATGACATTACAATAATATTGATAATTGGCTCAAATATAACATTTCAATACAAAAAAATATAAATGCCAAATGTGTAATATAAGAAATAAAATGCAAAAAAGCTTTTCATTAACATTATGCAACGCCATCTATAGTAATTTCGACGCACTACGCTTGCTTGGAAAGTTTTCACGAAACGCGCTTCAAAAAAAAGAAAATGAAAAAAAAAATACGCAAGAAAAACTTTTCACCGTTTATTTTTTTCCATTATGCTTCGAGTTTCTTAAGCAGAACACCAACCCTTTCTTACTGGGGCCAAAAGTCCAAAAGGGGTGCAAAAGTTTCTCAGACTGTGCCTTGGCACAAAAGTCAGCGTCTTCGCTCTTCTTGCGCCGACGATTGTGCGCAGGAAATAGCATGCTATCTCACTCTGACACCGACGCATTGCCACCCTTGAGAAAAGTTGTCTTCGCCGGTGGAAAAAACTTCATGAGATTTTTCTTAAGAAAACTTTCTTGAAGCTTTCGTGCGCATTTTTTCGAAACCAAACGGAAAAAAATTGTACTCATAACTTCCAGAACAACAAAAAATTAAAGAGGCGAAAAAAAAAACTTATATTCACATTTTTATGCGTCAAAAGCCGCACACTAGATGGCGCCACCTTGTCCAGTTATCAAATTGGCAAAATTAAAAAAAAAACGGTAAGTGAAATTGTTTTCAAATCACGTGACGATAAAGTGGACAAACCGACCGTTGTCGGGTTGGGGGGGTGGTTGTGTGTTCAGCATGAACGTGTGGCGTCGGTAATAAATAAACATTCGTAATGAAAACTAATGAATAATGTAATCATTTTCCATTTTATAATTTTGATATTTTAATTAAAATGATTTGCAACTCGTAAAAACCACAAAACGATTTCAAATCATTTTCAGTCAGCGCGAAATGTATTAAAAATCATTTCATAATACAAAATACAATAATATAAACTAATATAATATTTTTCGTTGTTGTTGTTGTTATTGCTTTGTTGGCTGTTGTAATACACGAATGATGCGATGCGTTGCACAAAACGGCCAAATTGTTGTTGTTGTTGTTTGTGGGCATTAGATTTTTGACAGCACTTTGGCATTAGAAAATGACCGTTTTCTATAACAACGGATTATTTTATGTTTTAAAAAAAAAAAAAAAAAAAAAAACATTTACACACACATACATACATATGTACACATTTATGTATACATATATATGTTCTATGCTATATAATAAATATTTCCAATGCTATACACACACAACGATTGATCGGAAACCGAATTTTGCAGCTGATCCGACATAAACAAGCAGTCGTGAGTAACAAACTATCATTATGATATCTTAAGTTGAGGTTTGTGCGGAGGAGCTTATTTTATAATTTGGAATTTTTTTTTAAATTGCATAAAATTGTTGTTTATATTAATAATTATAATAATATAGATAATAATATAAATTTAATAATGTTTTGTAAAAAAATATAAAATTAAAAAAAAAATACTCTTCATGTCATAATCATAAGTTATTTATTAATAATATTTTCACTACCATGGTAGCTAAAAAAAATTTTAGTTTGGTAAAAGGAACAAAGTTAAATAATTTTCGGAAATAATTTAAAAAATCGAAAATTTTCAAAAATTCAGTACAAAGTGACCGAATGCCGTAGACAATGACGAACACACACACATAAAAATGTGTGTGCATGAGTTGAAAATTTGCGCGTAAATGCAATCAATTTGGTAGCAAATTGTATAATTCGACACCAAAATACATCTAAATACACATTTTTGTATTTGTATAAAATGTTACTGCCCGCACCGCTTGTGGGGCAAAGGGGCAACGGGCAACGGTCATCGGCCATGTGGCAATCATGTCTGATGCATCCGTGCGTCCGTTCGCTCGTCTGCGCCGCCAGTCAAAGTGATGAGAACGTGTACGTTTGTTTAGTATAATTAAATGTATGGCGGTTAGTGCAGCGCACACAAACTTTGCACAAAAATCTCAACTCGACTCAAATGCAAATGCGCGCAGTGGCCCAAAAAAATACAAAAACAAAAAAAAACAACCTCAACTGAAAAGTATGGGAATAAAGCTCCGATTGCACATTTTCCCGTATCCGGATGCAATGCTGTCCGGCCATTCAAAGTACGTACATATGTATCTTATGCAGAGTGCTCGTGTGCGTGTGTCTGTGCGTGTTTGTGTGTGTGTGTAGCGGTCGTCATACCCACAGGCCGTCCCACACTTGACACTGTGTGTATTCGTGCATTAAAATTAATTAGATTCAAGGGAATAATTCCAATGACAACCGCATGAATTAATTGATTCAAATCAATATTCGAAATTTTGCAACTTTAAACCGAAAAACGACAACGTTACTCTCGACACTACCCTTCCCCGTCACACTGTCACCCTTTTTGCCCGTTCTCTTTGGTCTGTCAAATGACGTGTTGGCGTGCCTATTTCTGCACACTCAAACACATGCACTGATCCGTTACCAATTGCTGTTCGGTCCTATGAACCTTCTCAGCATAGATAAAAATAGAAAACCAGCATGTGTGGTGTATATAATACCCTGCACAAATGGTGGGTGTTATTACGCTCAGAACCTAAAAAATATCCTACATCTAATTTTGCTTATTAAAATATTGCAAACATTTTCAAGAAAAATGGTCAATAATGAGAAATCTATAATAAAATTTGTTGCTAGATGATCTTTGAGTGGAAACAATGTGGGGGAACGGATTATGTAGCATATCTTAAAGAGGTATTTTTACTAAGCATGCAAATGAACTTTTAGGCTTAAGAGGTATTTTTACTAAGTATTCATATGAAGTTGTAGGTTATGAAATACTGGTTGTATGGCTCTGCTGCCGAATTTGAGATTTGTACTCGCCATATTTCAAATCTCTAGCTCTTATAGAGAGTTCTAGAGCACCATTGGTGAATATGGACAGACGAATTTTCATTATCGTCTTGATCATTCCTACTTTTATATACTTTATGGCAACTTACTCCACTCGTTCGGTGTATTACATGGCTTTAGGCTGAAGCAAACTACATGTGCCCTGACAGAAATTGTATACAGGGTATCAAAAAAAAAAAAAACATACAATTGCATCCAAAATGTGTTGAGTTGAGTTTAATTTGTTAAAAAGGATTTAAGTTTTAGTTTCTGTTTTTGTTTTTGCTTTGTATTATCGCGTTGGCTTTTTAGGACACATCATCGACCGCTCACACCAGGCATACGCATTGACTGGCTGTCTGTCTGTCCGTCTGTCTGTCGCTGTCGCTGTGTCGGTCAGTCGACCGAACCCTGGTAAATCTGTTACCCATTTTGCATGTTTTGGTAATAATTCATTCTAAACCGATTTAGTTTCAAATGCACCATAACCCAAACTGCGGCCGCATCCTTTCGCATGCAACAACAACAACAACAGTCCGCATTTAAATCGCATTGTTGGACATTTTCAATGATACGGCGTGTTTTAAGTGTTTACAATTTCATTTTCTTTTTTTTTGTTTTTCTATTTAAATTTCAACACTTTTGTAATGCCATGAGCCATCAAACTACATGTATATAAGTAATATGCACAAAGCTTGATGGCAAACGCTTCACTAAGCTTGTAATTTGTCTACGCATCTGTTTAACACTAAGCGCGCTTAACATTATCATTGCAATGAGACAGACAACTCATGCCTATTGAGTGATATCTAATAAAGCGATAGAAAATATCTAACAAAAAGTTGAAGTTCTTCGAATGTAAATTTGAAAAGTTCGTGGTGTTAATTGAAGTTTGAGGCATCAATCAATTTTGGACTCTTCATTCATTTTACACATTACACATATTTGCATATGTATGTGTAAGTGCATATATACTTAGATATGTGCATGTATCTTAATGTGCACGTTGCGCGCTTATAACAAATGAGCTTGTGTAAGTGCATTGGCATTTACATATATTTATATATTTGCACATGCATGCACACATACATATGCATGTGTTTGTGTGTGTGTGTTTTTGTGTGTTTGAAATAATGCAATGCAGTTGTAAATTCGTTTGCGAATTTCGTGTTTGAGCTGTCAAAGCGTGAATGCAAAAAATGCAGCAACATCAGCAGCAGCAACAGCAACAACAACAACAACAACGGCAGGCACAATAATATCAGTAATAACAACAACAACGGTCGGCAACAACAATAACATCGTCAAAGCAAAAAGCAGTGAAAACCGCATCGGAAAATGCTTTCATACCTTGCGAATGTGGCACCATGGAAAAATTTAACGGCGAAAAATATTTGCATATTCATGCATTCGTCACTGCCGACCTAACCGACCGACCTACCGACCGACCGGCTGTCCGTCCGTCCGTACCGCACTTGCCCGCACCGCTGAGCCTTTAACTTGCAACAAGCCACGACTGTAGCCATCGACACTGATGTGAACAACAAGAGCAACAACAACAACAACAATTAGCAGCGAACTTTTGACCGATTCGAAAAAAAAACAAAAACAATTACAAAACAAGAACAATGAAAGGTAAAATTTAAAGGTTAAAAAAACCATAGCAAGAAATGCGGCAAACGAACAAAAATCACTGCATTATGTGTACAACAACAATAACAACAACAACAATAACCAAAACAAAAAAAAGATAAAGTAAAACAAACAAAAGGACAAATAAAAATTATAAAAACAACAACAAAAATCATTTATTCATTCATTTTTTGGTAAACTTGTTTTGTTTTCGGTTTTGTTTTTGTTTTTTGTTTGTTATTTTTTTTTTTTGTTTTTGTGTTGTAGTTGTTGCTGTTTGCGGTTAACCCAAAGGATACTATGGCAGATATTTTCGCGAGTTTGTCGACCAACTGAGCCAACTGAGCGAACAGCGGCAACGGCGGCAAAGGCAAGGTTGAAAAAATGCCAAAAGGAGTCAAAATGAAGCAAACAAATGATGATGCTTCATTGGACTCAGCCAACCACACCCACACACATGTGTAACGGTTCATAAGCCCATGCAAGCAAATAAAGCGTTGACAAAATTGACAGTTCAGCCGCTCGTCAGTCCTTCTATTCAAATGCTTCACGCGTTGCCGGTTGACAAGTGCAGCGCTTAATTAAGTCGATGCTGTGCTGTGTGCTTTGGCCGTTGCTGTGATGATGTGCCCAACAAAGGTTTCATTAAGTTCGTCAAATTGCAATTCACTCACGCGCTGGCTGTGTATTTAACTAGCTACCTAGCTAGCCATCTATCTAACTATCTATCTCGCTACCTTACTACCCATCCATCTAGCTATCTATCTGGCTAACTAACTACCCATCTATCTGGCTATCCATCTAGCTACCCAACTACCCATCTATCTAGCTATCTATCTAGCTACCTAGCTACCTAACTATCCATCTATCTATCTAGCTATCTATCTAGCTATCTATCTAGCTATCTATCTAGCTATCTATCTAGCTATCTATCTAGCTATCTATTTAGCTATCTATCTAGCTATACATCTAGCTATCTATCTTTTTGCACATAAGTAATAATAATTTCAAAGTTGCATAACAAAAGGTTTGACTGTAGAAAATTCCATGTAGCATGTAATACAACCATTTTAGTAATAAGTATCTGAGTAATATTCTGCACGCCTCCGTCTCAATGCAGAGATCTTGAAAGGGTATGCGGCAAAGTGCCAACAAGTGCCATCAAATGAGCTTCTTCAATGGCGCTCTTCTTACTTTGCCTCATGTATGTGCGCTGATGTGCCATGACACCATTTTAATTAAGGCACAAATTCGTTTAACTGAGCAACACATATCCTTTCAGATACATTTTTGTTTGCTTTTTGCTGTTGTGAAGAAAAAATGAACATTAATTTGTTGCTTTTCTTAACAAACAAGCGAAATAAGCAACAAGCAAATGTCATCTTAGCACAATAGCAACAATATATGCTAATCATACAGTATAGCGGTGGGTGGGGGGCCAGTGGGTTGAGCGGTGTTGTTGGGCGCCTGCGGTCTCCACGGGATTAAGATTATAACTTTGTTTGTTGTCTTGTATGCCATTCATGACATCATATTAACATGTGTGCATAAATGAGATGTGTTAATAAATGTGAAACTGCCATGCCCCCTTCCCCCCATGCACCTCACAACCAGGCAAAACAACAAGCTTGTTAACAAACAACGTCAGGCCAATGTCATAACTACATTAGCACACTAACGCACACACACACTCACACACACACACACACACACACACACATACACACGTATAAATAAATAAAATAATACATTTATGCAAACATCTTCTTCGTCATAAAACTCTTGGAAACTTCTCAAAAGATGCGTCTCAAGTGGTTACTAAGTAGCTGCAATGCTTAGCTACTTTTGAACACGGACGTCAAGGATTTTCTCAGCCAACTCAACTCAACTCGAATCTACTCGAATCAACCAAGTGCGTATGTGAGACGCGCAAAGGGTTAATATGATATGAACATGTGAAATATGCCAAATGAATTTAAAGCTGCTGCCAGTGTGGACTCATACAGGTCCTTTAGCTGCCTGTGTGTGTGTGGGAGTGTTAAATTCTGTAAGCAAAAGTAATGCATAGAATTTTTAATTAGGCTTTTTATTGTTTCATTTTATGTGCGCGCTTGAAAGAAGAACTTGTCTGACTTTTTCTTGCTGCTCATGCTGCTCATTACATCATCGACGCTGCCACTATTACAACAGACGTTGGCAAGCGCTTTTTGGCAGCGGAAGTGAAAAAACCGTAGAGTTTGTATGTGTGTGTGTGTGTGTGACGATTGAGAATTGCAAGCAAGACTCGTCGCTTGAAAGATGATGCAAATTTCTTAGCTCATCTGTTATGCGAAACATCTTCAGCATGTTTATGTATAAAAATGGCTTAATTAAAAGTTGAAAACGTCTTAACAGCAAAGTGCTCTGCCGTGTGTATGTGTGTATGTGTGTGTGTGTGTGTGTAAAAGTGGAGAGAGTTATCTGTAGAAGTTAAAGTAATTTCATGTATGATTTTACAGGTGATTTTTATATTCTATTATCGTAGTATTTAACACCGCTCTATGAATCCCAAGGCCTCCCAATTTATGGGTGATATGTGAAGTTATCTATGGTAAAGTATCTATAGAAGTTTAAATTGCTCGGTTGTCTTTTAAGATAGAAACCAACTGATCAAGAATATATAAATTTTATACGAACGGAGTTGTCTTAAAAAATTCTGTGCAAAGTTATAATGGATTGCACTGCTTTGGGGAGCATAGAAATGGGCGTAGCCATGCCCACATATATTTCTCTGGCACCATATGAACCAACACGTATGAAAGAGTGCAATGAGTTGTGATCCTAGAGCCGAATTCGAAAAGAAGAAGAAACAAAAATAAAAATGGGCGTGGCAATGACCTAAACAGTTACTTAAATTAAATGTACAGGCACCAAGCCGCCATTACTAGTTTATTTCATGTCTCGACACGCAGACAGACACACACACACACACACACACACACACACACAAACGCAGCCATTTGCGGTTTTCGTGTTGGTCACACATACGAACAAAGTTATTTCTACAACGGTCTGCAACTTGTAATTGCATTGATTGTGTTAGTGAGTATTTTTTTTTGTTTTCTGTTTTTTTTTTTTTGCTGATATTCATTCGAAGTCCAACATAAATCGAAGGAGTCAATAGCACACGCTAACGTCGTTTGCTCATTTGTCACGCTCCACGTGCGGGCGGCACCTACCGTGACCGCTGTAATTCACGGCTACCGCGATCCATGCACGGCTTTGCTTTACTTAGCCGTTCCTTTGTCCGGCCAACTCGACGACGAACAAACGGACGACTCAGCTTGATGCTCACGGCGTGCTTCGCTTTGCTGGGCAGCACACACACACACACAAACACACACTTGTCTGGCACGTTGCTCAGCTAAAGGAGAGCTGAGCAGAGCAGAGCTGTTTTTATGGTGCCTATGAGCAGTTTTTCATTTGTCCTGTTGGGTTTGCAGCTTAATTGGATGCCACAATGCGAAATAAATTGAGCGTAAAATTACTTCGCATGTTAGCTTTAATGCCACGGTTCGCCATTTAACTTAATACACATTCGAATATGTCTGTGTGTGTGTGCTGTGTAGGTGTGGTGGTTGTTACGTGTATGTGTGGCTACATGTCGATATTGCCGTCTACTCTATATCTAATGTTCGACTCTATCAATTGACTCAATTGCTTTGCCAAGGGTTCTGCTTTTTAAATTGTGTCTTTTTTACTAAATATAATCAAGCTTGCAGCCACAAACACTAACAACAGAGACACTCATACGAGGGCGTGGCTTGGTGATTAAAAGACAAACTCAAAAAGACACTCAAGAACAATTTTTCATACGCTTTTTTCGTTAGACTCCCTTTTCTCACCAAACTAACCAAAGACACTAGTATTAAATTTCAAATCAATATCATATAAGGTCTTTGTTAATTGTTCAAGACTTAAGTTTGGCGGGAGACAATTTTAGGATTTTTGTTGTAATTTGTCGGCGGCATTTGTTGTATCAAAAATTTCGGGCAGCCTGAATAGCTGGAACTCGAATTTGCTTCAACTCGGCTACTCTAAACTACGACTTCAAGTGATCCGTTGAAAAGCGAAAGTATTAAGAAATATACACATGTTTATAACTCTTTGTTTTTTTTTTTTTTTTATTTTCACCATTTTTTGGATAGTTAAACATATTACACATCATCATAGAGAAAGTTCTAAAACTGTTAGACACTATCGATATTTATTAGGTAATGTTTATTTTGTTTTTGTTTTTGTTGTTATTGTTATATTTTTAATTGGTGTACATACATACGTATTTTTTCATAGATTTGTTTTCTTTAAGTTTTCTTTGGACAACATTTTTTTTTTTAATTAAATCGATTTGTTTTTCAATGAGTTGAATTTTCTTTAATTTTTAATTTCTCTTTTTTTACCACTTTGATCATTTTTTTTTTTAGTTATATACATTAAAAAAAAAAAAATAAAAAACATGGCCTACTCTTAATGCTAATCGTAAGTTTTTAGTTTCGTCTTTTAAGCATAATCGTATAGCTGAACTTTTATAGATTGATTAGTAATTGTTTCATTAACATCGAACATTAAATTTTTATATTTGAGCTTTTGGTTTTGGATTTATTTTTTGTTTCTTTTGTTTTTATTATAAATTTAAATATTTAGATTCTCTTAAATGTATGATTTTTTACTTTAGCTATTAAAAAAAAAAAAACTTGTTCATCAAAATTGCACATTTACACATTTAAACATTTACCATTTAATGCTTTCTTACGCTAAACGTCATGTATCTTTTAACCCTAACATAATATTTATTTATTTTCTGCATTTTTGTTTTTCTTTTTGTTTTTTTTTTGGTTTGTTTTTGTTTTTGTTTTTCATTTTATAATGTAGAACTCATTTGTGTTTGTTGTAAAATACAAAATTTGTTTGGTAACCGAATACAGGAAACGAATTTACGAACGTGGTTTACTGTGTAGGAACTCATATACATTTGCTCTTTGGTGCACTTCACTTCACTACGCCGCTGCCCTTCTGTTTAGCTACCCCCTTTGGGTTGCCCTTGCACGTTCTCATCAATAATACAATTGCTCACTATGCAAGCGGACCATTTGACCATGTTGGTTGTGTGTGGTTTGGTTTAATCAAAAATTTGTTTGTTTTCTTTTTTTTTTTTGTTGTAAAATTGAAGCATTTTGTTTATTACGCTACGATTATCGCACTTTCACTGTCATTGGCCTCAGCCACGTCGTGAGCTTTGGCTTTGGATTTCATCATCTATAAAGAAAGTCACCAAGTGCGCCGTCAATTCGTCAATCAATTTTGCTACTCTTTCAATGAATCATCGCGCGATTTGCCATCACTCTGACGCTCTTCTCTTCGTTCTCTTCGTTTAACATTTAACTAAGTATATTTTCTCAATTATTTTATTTACGCATACATACCATACATATATTGTAAACAAATTTGACTAGTTTAGACTTTAAAACGTTTGGAAAAACTTGAAGTTTTCACTTATAGTTATTTACATAAATTTACAATCTCAGATACTTTTTGTTTATTTTCTTTTTTTTTTTTTAAGTTAGTTTGTGTAACCCAAACTCAGCTCATTGATATTTGCCTCAATAAGTTTTAATTTTCTTAATGGACTTTTCAGTATTTGAAGTATTATTATTTTGTCTTTGGAATGACAGAGTTTGTTGTTGTTGTTGTTGCGCTTTTGAGCAGAATTCAATAAACGCTTTGAGCTCTTCTACAACGAATATTTTGTTTGCAACACTTATGTTCTTCAATCAATAAAAAAAAAAATAGATCAATAAAAATAAAACTTGCCACGCCTTCTGCGTTGGATTACTTTAGACTCGCCGCCATTTTGGATCATACACTTTTCATCCTTTTCATCAAACAATTTACGCCCCCCAAAATGTCTAACTCACTCACGTTCCTGCTCGCTCTTCCAGTTGTATGAGTGCTTCTCCTCCGTTCCCTCGAAGTGCATGTTCTCGTAGCACTATAGAACAGCGGAGCCGCACCACAACACCTGACCTCAATATGGCCTCCACACGCTGCCGCCGTTGTCAGTTGGATTATGGTGGCCGCGATGGGCAGCTAAGGCGGCCACCTGCCGGTTCGTGTTGCCATCCTCGATATTGCGCACCGAAGCGCCACAATTGCCGATCAGCGTCAGATCGCCCGGATGCGCCACGCCGCCGCCAGCCATGATGTTGTGCTGCTGACGTACGCCCACATTGCTGATGTGATCCATCACGCTCTGCAGTTCGCCGTGCACCGAGGAGTTGGGCGAGGCATGCGGCGGCAGCGCGTGCGAGTGGAAGCCATGCGCTGTCTGATTGGCTGCCGTATACAATTGCGAATAGAGCAGGCTAGCCGGCAGCACGGGATACAGGGAACCGTTGCAGCCAGTGCCGGCAGCGCCAGTCGGACCGCCGCCGACACCAACGCCCGCGCTACCGCCATAGGCGGAGGCGTGCTGCGACTGATTGACAATGCCGGGGAAGTTCTGATTAGCGCCGACCATCGGATTGTTGCCGGCGCCAGCGCTGGCATTAGAACTGGCCGAGCCGTTGTTTGTGTTGCCGCCGCCGCCACTTGCGCTGCCGCCGCCGGCACTGCCGCTGCCCAGGTTGGGCGTATTGGTGGTGAGCAAGTCCTCCTGCACCGGTGACTCGGCCTGCGATGAGTCGCTCAGGCTGCGCGGTCCGTTCTGGCTCGAGTGCACGTTGTAGTCGTTGTTGGCGTTGGTGTGGTAACGCGGCACGAGTATGGAGTTGGAGCCAGTGCTGCCGGCGCCGCCGACGCCGTTAACGGTTGAGGAGATGGACGTTTGGCCGGTGGTGCCGAGCAGGCCGTGATGTGACATTTGGCCGCTGGTCGAGCCAACTAAGTTGCTCAGATGCTGGTCAAGATCGCTGGCTGTCGAATCGGGCAGCACTGCAAAGACAAGACACAAGAGAAGACAAGACAAGAGAAGAGAAGAGCAGAGAAGAGCAGACAAAATGCAAGTGTTCGTATTAGTGTGACTTGGCTTGGCGTTGTGCCGGAGACGTTCAATGTACTCACTCGGCACGCAGTCACGATTGGTGGCGCCACTGAAGTCCTGATTGTTCGCCTGGTCATTGGAGGAGCACGTGAAGCCAAGCGCCGGATTGTTGAATTGCGCCGATGTGGGCGTGGTGCACGACGAGAGTCCGCTGCTGGCCAAGTAGGGCGAGTAGGCTGACGCGGCCGAGCTGTAGCCCCAATGTGTGTTGCTGGCACCTAAACCAAATTGGGACACATCTAGTTTTTGTTTGTATTCGTTTTACATTTCGATTGTTTTCAAATCAATCAATCAATCAATCAGAACAACGCGCAAATTAAAACAAAATAAATTATATATTGTTAAAAAAAAAGCATTAAGCAAATTTTAAAAAAAAACAGTAAATCCGGTCTTCAAAACTTATCGCAATTATCAACTAAATCTGCTTGTTGAATAGAAGATTCAAGATCCGTTGGAATTTTGATTCTATCCTAGCCTTAATGTAGCGGGACATGCCTAAATCAACTTATTTTTAATGCTGTTCAAGCGTATATATACCATGTAGGTGCACCCACATATACGCTCTCTTACTTCCGTGCCCCTTCTCTGCGTTACATGCATAAAAACGCCACAAATAACAACGTTTATTTCATGTCATGCATTAAACCAAATCGTAAAATCATTGCCATTTGTCGACCCTCGAGTTGTTCATACCGGCCCGCATGCAGTCGCATAACAACGGGTGGCACGGTGGCTCGCTAATTATGCGTCGCCATTGCGAGACACCTGCTGGCGACGGCCATTGTCAACGCCAATATCAACAGAACTCAAGCAAAACCGAACGAAATCGAACCAGAATCAAGCTGAAGTGTGCGTGCGCAAATGAAGGCAACCATTATGCGGGTTGGCTGCTGATTGCTGCACTACGGATCGCCTGTTTTGCGAAAATTAATAAGGCTAAGTCGAAGCTTATGCATGCTTTCAAATATTCTTATTGGATAAGCTTTCTTATATTTTATTTTATTACAAAAATTAGTCTTTAAGCTCAAATGTAGAAATTTTTAAATTTTTATTTCATTTTTGGAGTTGCTGCCTTCTGCGCGTTGCAAACTTCATGGCAATGTTCAATACACCCAACAGGCCACGCATTACCAACGACATTAGCGTCTGCGTCAGCAACAAGCGCGCATTCGATATTTTTCCCGTTTTTTTTTTCCAAAGCTATAAAAATGACATGTTGCTGGTCGGTCATCGATGACCGCGGCCCATAAAATAGCGTTGGCTCATGCATTGTTGTGCCATGTACAACAGCGACTCGTTTGAGGCTGTCGCAGAAGCACTGCTAAGCCCGCATGACCTGCTGATGAAGCCGCCTAAGCTGTAAAGACTGCACACACACAGACACACAGAGACACAGACACACCGCCCCCCAAAACCCAGCGCGTCCTTTTGCCCCTTGATGACATGACATAACGACATTTTGTTGTAAATGCAAAGCTCACCGTTCATTTGCTCCTACGTTCGCTCACCGCTCACAGCCGACCGTTGAGCCATCGCGACGACCGGCGACCGGCGACCATTCAAAGCCCATATATACATAATTAGGCTTAATTAATAGCCCATTCAGAAATTATTAATTAGTTTTTATAGGCGCGGCGCACTTTAAATGCCGGATATTGATTTTGTGGTGGCTTTATTAATGCTATTGGCTTAAATGTTTCTACCTTCAATAATTGTGTGGCTTTTTGCTCTGCACAATTTGGACATTTTTGCTTTTGCCTTCGACGCCAATCACAATTTTATTTCACTCTTTTTTTGCACCACCACCCCCTCCCTTTTTTATTTGGTTTTGTTTTTAATGTTTTTGCCTTTTGGTTTTTGTTGTTGGCAGCATACAAGCCGCTGTTGTTATTTTGTTATTGTTGTATTTGTTATATCGGTGCTTATATTGTTGCAAAGCGAGCATATTAGCTTTGTCATGAAGTTTGCAAGTGCACAGAAGGTAACCTCACCGTCTATATAAAGATCTAACTATCTGATCTAACCGTCTATCCGTTTATCTAACTGTCTGTCTGTCAATATATGTAAGTTCTCGCAGAGTTTCTACTTTTCCAGGCATTGTTTATTTAGGAATTATCTTGATCAGCTCCTCTAAAGCCTAAATGATCTTGAAAAATGCATGTTCTTATCAACGAAACTCCAACAAAGTTCTGCCAATTAGGATACTTGCAACAAAGTGTGTATTAGCAGCGGCAAGGCCGAAAGTAACTGCCATTCTGGTTGTTGCTGCCATGATTGACTTTATTTGTGCATATTTGGTTGAATTATTAACAAGCCAAAACGAACCGCATTGTAACTTGCCGTTGTAGCCGTTGGCCCCTCCCCCAGCCGCCCTGCATAGCCACCTGCTCCTGCTGCAGGCAAACATCGTTCCAAGCATCATTTGTCAGTTATTGCCCGCTTAACCCACTCATTAATGATGGGTACGTCGGCTGTTCGTTTGGTCGGTTTGTGGGGTTGATTGTTTTTTTTTGTTTTTTTGTTTTTAGCTCATCTCTTCGTAATTATTAGCACTGTAGTATTTGCCCGCGCTTTTATGCGCGTCTGTGGGTCTGTCTGTGTGTCTGTCTATCTGTCTGTGTGTCTGTCTATAATGTATGCGTGTGTGTATAAATTAAATACACATTTTATATATATGTATGTGCATTTATAAATATAACCATGCATGTCTTTTCATACTGTCTCTCTGATTTAATTTTTAAAATTAATAAAATATATGCCAGTAATTAAGTCGAGCAGCGACTGTCAATAAAATTTTTTAATAAATAATTCATATAATTTTTTATTTTTACCGTTTTCGATGTCATTGTCTCTCTTTTTTTTAGTTTTTATATCAGGCTATATTAAATTCGTTTGAGCTGAAAAGTATCTAAGGCGCCATAAAGTATACAACATAAAATAATGATCAGGACTTCAACATAAAACGATCGAGTCATATCTGTCTAACCGTATTCACCAACGATTTTGCGAAATTCTAGCATATCTAAACTTGATATATATTAGGCCCAACAAGGTCCAATCTCTAGAACGGGTATATTCCATTGACGGGTCTTAAAATTTTATAACTCCTTGTATAAAAAACTTGTTAGTTACTATTTTATTAAAAAATGGGCATGACTTATGGCCAAAATCAATGATTTCCTTATCCCTGGCAGCCCATTAGGCATAAAAATGAATACTGGCATGAAGGCAATTAACGAAAAAGGGGCGTGGCATAGCGAAAAGACAAGCGTTGTTTTATATTTTATTTGCTTTGTTGTTTTAGGCATCATTAAATTAAAATTGCAACAATGCTTTTCATATCGGACAGTAAACATGACAATTTAGTGTCTTCAATGTGGAGATACCATGCGCAGATTCATTGAGCTGCTTTGAGTGAAGTAAAGTGAACTAATATTTATTATAAAACGAACGTTTCAATTAACATTTCAATTACAACAAACTCTGTTCAATTTAATTTGATTTGGGTTTGCAGCAAAAGTTTTGCCTTTGACATTTTTGTTGGTTTCTGTCTGTCTGTTGTTGTTGTTGTTTTTTCTCGGCAAGCCGACCAATTAATGAAGCCAAACATTCAAACGAATTATTAATCATTTCATTTGTGCATAATAAGCGCGAAACGCGTTTGGCGCATGAAAATTAAATTTGTTTCTCATCTTTTTTTTTTTTGTTTTTTTTTTTTGTTGTAAAGCTTTGCCACTCTTTTCAACGATAATTTGTATGCATTACGTGATTTGTGTGACATGCGACAAAATAAAAGGGCGTTTTGCTTGTGTTGGTTTGAATGCGTTTAATGCTTTATGCAATTTTTTTCACAGACCTTCAACCCGTGCCGCGCTCGAGGCACGTCGCGCCACGCGCAGGCGGCAAACACGCTTCTTTTTTCATAACATTTTTATAGGTTTTTGTTTGTATGGTAAAGTTTGGTTAAATAAAGTGGCCAACAGTTTAAATTCCAACAAAAACTATAGGTTTTTCAGGCCTTTTTTTCGGTTATTTGTGTCAATGGTGACCAGAATTTTTACCACATTCCCATGGTCAACGCAGTTGAGTATTTTTTGCGCTTCTCGCATTTTTTGCGCACATTTATGTTTCAATATTTTGTATTGCACTTATTTATAATGCATTCTACATATTGGTTGGAAGTTTGCTCGTTAGTATTTTTTTTTTCAACGCCGTTGTTGATTTCGTCTGTGGTCGCAGTTTGAGTCGCGATGTGACAAACAGCGACTTTTTCAAATCCATCTGCTTAAATTTCACTTCATTCTGCGACAACTCAATAAAAATTGACGTTTATATTATATACAAAAAATGATACAGTAAAAAAAAGGCCGACCGCAACAGCGGTTTTGGTAAAAATTTTAAAACCTGATTTTTTTAGCCCTAGCTAATCGTATTGTTCATGTGTGTGTGTGTGTGTGTGTGTGTACAGTACAGTGGTCTGTTGTCGATTAAGGGCAGTCTGACATGATTAACAATTGTTAAAACAACATTCATAACGTAAAAATAAAGAATCATACAAATAATATTACGCATACGCATCGTTGCACATCACTGCGAACTTCAATTAAAATTTGCATGCTCAACAAAAATATTATATTAGCAAAATAAAAAAACATAAACCATAAGTCTTTAAAGTGCCATTCAAAACTATCAATCAATCAATAATGTAATGAAAGCAACTAATCAAAAGTTGTGTTGAGGTTATTCGAAGTATTTTTCTACTTACTTTGACAGTTGCCTATTGGCGGCATGCGAAAACCGGAGAGCGGATCCGTTGAAAAGTGGAACGGTCGTTGGCCAAATGCGAAATGGAACTGTTGTTGTTGCCCTAAAAGCGATAACACTAAGTTTTTTTCAGTTTTAATTTTCTGTCCTTAACTTAATTGTGTGTGTATGAACGTGTCTTGAGTTATGTGGTTAGAAGTATTAATTTTTATGAAGAGTATTTTTTATAACGCGAATTTTTCTTTAGCTAAATTTTTTAATACCCATTTTTAAAGATTTTTGAAAATGTTTTATTATAAAAAAAAGAACCCTGAATTATAAAAATACCTCTCGAAATATTTTTTTATATTTTTCACACACTGTGTATCGTGATACCATATATAAAGTGCGTGCCAGACTAAATGTATGTAACAACCAAAAGGCGTGGTTACATACCCCAGTATATGGGACGACATAAAAGAAAATTGAAAAGCATTGATTGTACTAATTGTTTCAAAGTTTGAACTATCTTTTTAACATGCCGGACTGTACGGAAATAAGAGGAGCAAGTGATTTCTTGAAGTCATATAAAATGTGTGTTTGAAGTTATAACGCGAATGTGTGCATTTGGATTTTTCATCCCTAACTTTGAAATACTAATCCCTTTTGACAGTTGAGTGCGACACACCACTCTAGTGTACGCCACTAGACTTGACACTGTTGAAAACTCCGATAGCTTTTGCACAGCTGCCATCGTCGCCATTGCCGAAAATAGATTTCGAAATTGAAGCTAAAAACTGTCGAACACTTTGTGTAACCACGGCAAAAACTTTTGCCAAATAGATATTAAAAAATGAACACTATCGCACACACATACACACATACACACCACATACACACATGGCCGGTTAAGTTCAACTAAAACTCACAAGGTCGGAGAATTCATTATAAAATAATAACCTTTTGTCTGAGACATTGTATTCGATGTTGGTGAAAACCCTTTTCAGGCACAACACAACGACCTGTCTCAGTGTGTATGTGCATGTGTATGTGTGTTCATACATGCGGAGTCCTTTAGTGCTTTCACTTCGAGTATGCCGCAGAAAGTACTGCATTTTGCCTGAAAATATCGCAACCGAGATAAATCATTTTGTGGATTGAATTGTTGCAGTAAAATCCGAGCGGCGCGAAGTGAAACGGCACTGAGCTGAGCTGAGCTGAGACGAGTCGAGTTAAGCATTAGTTTGTCTTGGTTTTGCTTGCTGTCTGGCCTGAGCCTTTAGTGTGTGTGTGCACGCGTATATAAGCACGCTCACACACATACAAAAGATGGCCATGCACGTCCGGTCTGGACCGACTGAATGCCTTCGACGCTGTGGCTGCGGTTGTATCTTTAAGCTTAGTCCTTTGGCTCTTACCACCAGACTGCCTTGTCTAACTAACTGTCTCTCTGTCTGTCTGTCTGTCAGTCAGTCTGTATTTGTGCCTTTTTGTGTGCTTAACATATGCAAAGTAAAATATTTGCATGCTTATAAATATTTAGCAAAAGGACTCTGCACTATGTCCTAATGAATATTCTTAAAGATGAATAGCTACAACAACTGCACACGCACATGCATACTTTGCGACTTATAAACGATTATATGTGTGCACTGTATATGTATGTATATACTGTACAATACAATACAATATATACATACATCATTTAGTAGACTTTTTGCTCTTGCTTTTGCTTTGGTTTTAGTTTTTGATTTGGGTTTGAGTTGAACTTCGTTGTTGAGATACTCTGGACTGGCCTCTGGACTCTGGCCTCGACAGTTGGTCTATTTATCTTTTTGAAAACTAATGAATTGTTGTAGTTGTAGTTGTTGTAGCTGTTTGTTGTAGCTACTGTTGAAGGCTCTAAATTAAAACCTTTTGTTTATTTATAGCATCGTTTTATCTTGCTTACTCTTTTCTATTCGCTCAGCGTTCATTATTTTACATTTGCGCTATCATTGTTAGCATATTCTTTGTTTATGACTCTCTGTCTGAGTCTGTTGAATATCGAGTGTGTGTCTGTGTATGTGTGTGTGTGTGTGTGTTTTAGATTGCGTTTCGGCCATGAGCATTGCCATATACTTACTGGTCTTTGAGCGCGGCTCCCGTGGTCCGTCCACAGTCACTTTGATTGCTTTGTTGTAAGTCGCTATGTGCGGTGGATTCGTCGAAATGGTAATTGTCAATGTGAAGCTCTTCCCTGAAAGAAGTTTTAACGTAAAATCGAAAAGTAAGAAAAATTCAGTAAGGAAGTTTTTTTCTCATAAAAACTTATATAAACTTGGGAGCAAGTATTCTTATTGGAATAACATAGCTTAATTTATTTTATATTTTTGATATAATATTTTATGACTTACGAAGCCACGCCTCAAATCTAAGAACATTTTTACCGACACAAAAAATGAGTAATTTCAGTTTGAAGAACTTTGTGCGCCAACAATGCAATTAGAGGGCTTTTAACCGATTATACAAAGCTGTGTTGTAGTTGGCCCTGAAATGCTCGCCTTTGTGCGTTGCAAACTTTATAACAATGTCAATATGCTCGCCGTAGTATGAGAAGAATTTCAATTAATGGCTTTTCCTTGCGTGTTTGTCTTGAATTGTAACATTTTATAAGACAAGGACATGCAAAGCTTTGTGCACGCACCAACACGCATGCCATGTGTCGTCACAGCGAAATTAGGGTTTACCACTATTGTGCGACAAAACAAAAAAACAAAACCAAAACAAATAAAAACGCTTATAATAAATTGTCACGCCGTAAAAGTGTCGGAGCGGAAATATGTTGTTAGTACGAAACGTATTAACGATTCTCGGCAGGAACCCAAAGAATTTCGACTGTTTAAGGATATTTAGACTTAGCTGTTCTTTGGAACACCTGCGTTGATCTAAGTTCATTGTGTCAAGACATTGTTTTTATGGAGTCTAAGAAATATTTGCTTTTTTCTCAAAAATTCATTATTTTATTTATTGCTAGACGTATGTGCCCTTAGGCCATGTGTCACATAAGACTGTATGAGTTTGATTATTTTTTTATTGGCAGTGTTTTACCTTTTATGACTGATATGAATTCAGGCAACATGTGAAACGACATGTTGAGTTATTTCTCACTTAGGCCACAAACAAATGAACAACAAAAATGCGAACTTGCGTGCAGGAATATAATCTCGAAATAAAAAAAATGCTATTATAATCGGCGATATTTTTAAATTGTCGCATATTTAACGATTTAACACTTATTACGCACACCTTGTGCGCCATATAAGCACATGTGTGTGTGTGTGTGTATTGTGTGCGTGTTTGCATTTCGCGTGCTCGTATTAAGGTGTCAATGTAAGCTGTGCATAAACGACAAAACGATATATATAAAAAAAAAAAAAATCAAAGCTGTTGACAAATAACTGAAATCTTGCGGAAATCCTAAGCAATTTGTGAAACAAGCAACATAAATCAATTGACATACACAGCCAACCACACTCACACACGCACACACATGCACAGGGAATGTGACAGCATATTTGCATTTGCGTGCCTTAAGCCTATCAAGCGAAGCGCTTCAAATACCAAGTTGAGCCGAGCTGAGCTCCAAGTCGAAGTCGAATCAAAGTGAAGTGAAGTATGACACATGTTTTCATTTGTCAATACGCTTGTGGCTGCTATAAATAACAGTAAGTTGTGCACACATACGCACACGCACACACATGGCAACACACCCTCCATCTATTTACACACACACAAAAATCTTACGTGCACCCTTGGCTGAAAACATCGAATTTGCAATTAAATGGAAACTGTTTCATTTTTTTTTTTCCTTTTGCTTGACAAATATTTGCTAATACTGTCAGATTTTCAAATTTCTTCTCTCAAATAGCAAACAAACAAACACACACCACACACACACACACATGCATATGTCATAGAGATTTTTGCATATGCCCAACGGTATGCAAATGGTTGATTGTGTGCTTGCATAGGCAAGAAATGCTAGTGAATGAAGCCATAAACACTTTTGCTTATTAAAAGCTAAGCTCTTGAAAGCTTTTTAAGCCATCTAAAACCTTCAGCACTTAAGCATGCCACACACCCTACAGGTTCAACTAATGTGATACAACTTCTCTTTTACTCATTTCTTTGTCATTTCAACACATATTTGTCTTTGTCCATTGTACATACATAAATCATATCTCTGTGCCTTTGTTTGCATGTATGTGTCTATGTGTGTGCGTGTGTGTGAGTGTGTGTGTGTGCGGGCCAACGTTTACATTTCATTATTATTTACATTTTTGATATTTTTGTTTATTGCCAATATGTGTCGACTGCCGCAAAGTGGATTTCCTTCAAAAAGTTAATTTGATTTCATTGCTTTCGGTTTGTTTGGCATTCAACTCATATAAGTATCGTAGAATGATAGGAAATTACTTATTGACATTGATTATGTTT
This sequence comes from Phortica magna, assembly GCA_037044515.1. Taxonomy (NCBI): domain Eukaryota; kingdom Metazoa; phylum Arthropoda; class Insecta; order Diptera; family Drosophilidae; genus Phortica; species Phortica magna. Next base: position 196,084 of record JBAMBP010003344.1, on the reverse strand, counting down.
ACCTACAAATAATGGTAAGCCTGCTCACTTACAATGTTACTTCTGCTTTCATCATCTTTATGGGTTACTTTTTTTTGCTAAGCTTCAAAACACCTCACAGGTTTGTTAGTAAGAGAAGACATTATTGAGTTTGTTGGCTTCATTTCATTAGAGAGAAGAGTTGAAAAAATGGCTTATTAAACTTTTATCATAGGCAAACATTCGAACTCTTCAAAGGCGTATATAAAGATCCCGAAAATGGGAATTATCGGAAATGTATATTATGGGAGTACGTCAAGCCAAGTGGATAGGGACGTATTGCTCTATCTGTCTGTCTATCTATGAGGCTTCAGCAAAGAATTATTATTATTATTATTTTGAAATCAAGATCAAGAAGAAGAAATTGCCTTTCTCATACATTTTTTATAGTTATGCTTTTTTTATAAATCCTAACTTTAACAGATCGCTTTTTATAAATCCCTTTAAAAATACACGCCGAACAAACGCTTCATTGTTTCAAAAGACAATGGTTGGCAATTTCGCCGCCTTTTGGCCATGGTTAATGGCAATTAAGGCCGCATAATTGTTTTCATTATTTTCGCCAAAATGCCGAACGAATGCGTCGCCGAAGGTGGCAAAGTTAATTACGACAGAAAATTGATTATTTCTTCCTCCTTTTTTTTTAATAATGATGGGCGAATTTCACATTTCACATCGCTTGACGACTGACAACATGTCACTTGTTGGGGCGCAACAAGAGAGTTGTCAAGTCGCGGTTCCACTGGCAAGATGAGATGAGGCGTTCAAATATTTGTGCGACGTTGGCAAGAAGTTATATAGCAAAATCTTACAACGAAAAAACAGAGACACGGCTTCAGGAGAAAGGGGAAAGGCGGAAGAAGAAAGGCAACAAAATGGAAAATCGCTTTCAAGGCAACTTTCAGGAGTAAAAATCTTCATACGTTGAGTTAATTTTTTGTGCGTTTGTCATTTTGGGCGTTTGAGCGACGACGACGAGGACGATGATGAAGAGGCAGGCGGCAATGAGGAAGGAATAATGAGCGGGTGTGCTGAGGTAATGCGACACTTTGTACGAGAAGTTGCCGCTCCAAGGGGAAGGCTGGGAAGGATGCTGCATGACACATGTAAGCCAGTCTCAGATATGTGTAAGACAGTACGTGTGCATGTGTGTGAGTGTGTGTGTGTGTTGGAGTGTGTTGAAATGATTTACGCTTTGTTTGTCAACTTGAAAAACATTCTAGATTTGTATTCTTTCTAGGGCTTTTGTTACTCGTCACGACACGGGTTGTGTGCACTGCAAGGTATGGGCTGCGGGGTGTGGGGTGTGTGTGTAACATCCTTAGCGTCGGCAAAGTGTTTCGTTGGCATTGAAATGCTTTTAATTGAAAAGGCGTTGGCAACACTTGAGCATGACAAAGCAACATTCGACGTGTCATAAGAAGGTGAAGCGCTGGCCGGGGGGCAACAGTGGGGCGGCAGTGGTGGCGCGTTAGCTACAGTCAGTTAATTATTGTAATTGTTTGATTTATGATTTACATATGCAAAAAAAAGGAACAACAACAAGAACACTTTTCAAAATAAACATGTCAACTTCTTTAAAATCAAAGCACCAAAAAAAAAAAAAAAACCATTAAAAATGGGGAAAACCTTTGCCGAAACTTTTCACCAACACTCATAAATCGTTTGAAACGCCCTTTGCGGTCGCACATAATTATTTTCGCTAGTTCCTTGGCAGGATAATAGGCAAGTCGAATCGGAAGCTATAAAAAGGAGCCAAACCGAAGCTGACATGGCACTTTTTCACTTATTTTTTCGTCGACTAAGACTTGTCTTGGCTAATCCGTACAGCTTTGCAGCAAGCAAGTTTCCTGTTGCTTTGCCGCCACCTTCATCATCATCATCGCCATCATCATCATCATCATTGTTGGCGCCCTTCGAAACACGTCCCTTCTCGCTTGTCCAATCTAGGCGATTATGCTGCTTTGTCTAATATACGTTTCAATATCATGCGCACGCCGCGCTTCCCCTTCTATCGACGGCCTCGCACACAATCGTGCCCTTTGCTTCAGCTCCCCCCCCGCGCGTGTCAATGCGCTAAGGTGTCAGTTCCGCTGGCGGAGTTCTTTATTCCTTTCCGTTTTTCCTTTGCCTTTTTTTGTACTTTGCTGTCGTGTCTTGTTGGCCTTTTAACGCCTCTTTGTTTGTGCCTTGTAAAAATGTTTTCCTTTTTTTTGTTGCTGTCGCCCCTCCCCCTCGAAGCTTCCTAACAATTTTCTTTTGCCGTGCGTATTTTTTTTTTATTTTTGTTTTCTTTATTGGAGCAATTTTGGCTTGCCGGGAATTTGTGTGTGTTACTTTCGTTTGTCTTTGACAATCGACGGAGTTCATTTTCGGTGTATTTGCCCTTTTGGGTTTCCCTAAGTAGCTTCAAGATTATGGTTGGTTGACTCTTGTTTGTTCAGTTTGCTCAGCTTTATTTAAACGATGTTATTATGTATGAGTAGCTTGGCAATAAGTAATATGCTTGAAAAATATGTCAACAAGTTATAGTTGGGAGTGTGCACAATGCTGAAGATATTGCAGATTGGATGATAGCATGAAAAAGGTTAAACGATTTGGGACAGAAGAGGACAGTTTCAGCATGATCTATAAACTGAGGATTATTGCATAGTTGGTTTTTAAATCACCGATTGTGGAAAATCCATGCACGAAAATAAATATTACTTTGATCTTCAACTTCATGCTGAGAGTCTGATCGATTTTTTGCGATTTACAATCTGAAATTGAAATATATTTTGTCCATAAAACGCACACTTCAAAATATCGTGACTTATCGTCAGATAGGTCAAACTATATTGATCCCATTTATCGTTCTTAGTTTTAATGAATATACTGAACAGCATATAATATAACCTCCCACATGCTCATCTGCCGCCCATGAGTCATGTGCTCCGAACCAATCTCTTGCCTCTTCCTCGCTAACGAATAATATAATTTCACTTTAAGCTAACATTTTGTCGCCTTTGGCCTGAGACTTGAAGCATTGTTCGCGGTTTCAGCTTTATGAGCGTGTTTCATATTATTTGCCATGTTATTAATACTTGATTTGCGCCATCGCAGACAGGCACTAAAATGCGCCAACGTGAGGTGCCGCGGTGCGTGAGTCGCGGCGTGCAAAGAAAACTTGAGGTGCCAACAAACTTTCACGGTGCATCATTCTAATAAAATTTGCCCACATGGCAGAGCTTTGTGCCTTTTGCCTTCTGCTGAGCATTCGAAGTAAAATCGATAGTTCTAATTAAAATGCGTGCGAAAATAGAGCAGCGAAACGTTGAGGGAAAACAATGAAACTCATGGCAGAGGTAACTTTATTTATGTATTTATTTTGTTGTTTTTCGCATTCATGCGCAACGACTGAAGGGAAAGAAACGCACGATGAACGAAGCTCACTGATGATAAAATGATTAAGACAAGTTTTTCTACACAAGAACATGCTTAATATAAAGAAAGATTAAACCGAAAGAGAAGTTATTTTCGTAGCGAGTCAACTTGTGTAAATTAATGGAAATAAGTGTTGTATAAATTAAAGCACAAATTCGATGCGAAAGAGGCGCACTGGTCTGCTATTCAATTAACACACACACAGGCACACACACACAGGCACACACACACAGGCACACACACACTGACACGAATAGGCGGCCACCACTTGACGTTTGAGCTCATTCAATACGAATAAATCACGCATACGCAATGGCGAACGCAACGGATTTGCCATAGTGCAGCGACATGGCATCGGACATGACAAAGCCAAACGATTGCCCGACGGCGGGGGCGGTCGGCGAGACGTTCCGGCCAGTGGAAAAATATTTGCGGTCTTGCGCTGATAATTTGCACTAGGCCTGCTCTAAGTGGCAAGGCAAAGGTTCGGTTCGGCGAGCGTGGAAAATTAGCACAACTGCGCACAAAAGTATGCAACAATTAAAATGCTGTTTTGTTCGCAAAGCAAATAAATATCAAAGAATTTCACATACGCAACGTTGAACCAAGCTGAGCGCGCCAAGTGGCGAAGGGGGACAGGGGACAAGTTGTTGTTGTTGTTGCCAGCGACGAACATGCCAAAGCAGCGCAAAATATTGCTCTATTTGCACAATGAGTGAATGAATCGAATCGAATGGCAAATGCATCGTTGATGCACGAAAATGAAAGAAGTTTTATGCATTCAAAGCAACGTGTTTGCGTCGCAAAATATGCGCACACATGCCTGACATGCACTCACACACACACACACACACACACACACACACATGCACACAGTCGGCAATCAATCGCCGCGAATTCATTGTTGTTTCGCCTCTGAGCGCCATTGAGGATTCGCTTTGTTGCGGTCAGACAAAAGACGATACGACTTTTTGTAAATGTTTCGAATACGCTAAAAGAGGCGTGGCATTTTGTCAGCAAATGTCATGCTTACCCTGACTGTCTGAACTTTGGCTTGATCGTGTGTTTTATTCATTTCATTAGCGTTTCCTATTGTTTTACACACACATCAGTGACACTGAACACATGTTGCAAGCAAACACGACAAAAAAATGCGATAAAACAGAGTACAAAAAAAAAATATAACGTAGAAAAAGTTTGAAAAACGAAGGATGTGTTTTGCAATAAAAAAAAGAAACAAGAATCTGAAAAAAACCCATTAAGAAGTTCTTTTCGGCTTTGGCAAAACTTATATGCGCTTGCAAGTATTCTGATTGGAAAAATATGTCTCAATTTTGCCAATTAGACATGATATGATATTTTAAGATCTTACATTGTATGAATGATGCTTATAGAACTTAAGGAGTTCCGCCAACAAAGAACTTCTACATGACTGAACATGGCTATGGAAGTTTTATACGGTCTGTGTTCCCATTGTGATCCGATGGTGATCCGATCAAGATAGAGGTAAATTCGGTGCCTCATGCTTATCGAGCATATCTCTAATTGGCGTTGCAAACTGCATGACAAAGTAAATGTACTATTTCGGCAAGAGTAAAACAAAAGCTCTGTTTAATGAAGCGAACGCATAATACTTTCCATTGGACATTCTCGGCAATAATTGAACAAATTGTTTCGAGTACTTTTCACACACCACACATTGCCGACGGACTTGTACTTGTGCTGTGCCCCAACGACGGTGCCCCAACACGGTTGGCCCTTGCCATCTTTGCGGCACTTCATTGAGTCTTCGGCTTTTTGTTGCGATTTAATTTTTCACACAAAACTTTTGCCTTTTCATTTCCGTGCCGGGTTTTTTTTTTCGCCTCTTTTTTTTTTTTTTGTCTTTTTGAGTGCGAAAAAAACTTGATGGAAAAAAAAAAAATCAAAAAAACAGACAAAAAAGCGACGAAGAACAGAAAATGAAAATTGCCAAATTGCATTTATTTGCTAAAACAGTACAAGGCGTGCGGCTGTGCCCAACAACAACAACAATAACAGCAACAGCAGCAACAACAGCTGACGGCAAAGAGCATAGAACAGAAGACAGTTGACGGTTGTTGTGGGGAAGTGTGGTGGGTGATGGCGGAAGGGTGACAAGGGTATACACAAATGTGCGAAACAATGACTGAAAAAGGGCTTAAATGTATTTTGTTGTTATTTTAGTGTTGTTGTTGTTGTTGTTGTTGTTGTTGTAGTTATAGTGAGTACTAATGGTCGCTCTAATCGTCGTCCACTTGAAAAGTTGTTAACAATGCTGAGTGGCATCCTTACACACATAGACACACACACACATACACACACACACACACTTATACGCAACTTCGTAAAAAACAGACTGAATGCTGTCAGCTGTGAGAAGGTGTACGGTGAAAAAAAAAAACTTTAACAAAGGACTTTACTAAGAGAATTCTAACGAAGGTGTTGTTGTTGTTGTTGGGCAATGCCAGAAAAGCAAAACCGAATTGTTGCCACTAAAAGGCATTACTTCTGCTATGCCAAAAGTGTTTTGTACTTGTCGCTCTCTTAATGACTGTCGAATGCCCCAAATGTGGGCGTGGGCATGAGAGCGCGGGCCAGGGGAGGAGATGTTGTAGCAAAGATGTAATCGCATTCGTCTAATTGCTACGCTTTTATGATGAATGGTTAGAGATACATTTGAGCAATAAAACGCACAATAAACTTTAAATTTAAATTCGGCATTTGAAAGAATTTGTTCTTGAGATGGGTTGAGATGAGCTGTGCGACTTACCTCGGCCACTGCGTCCCACGAAGCGGAGATCGTTGAATTTGGCGACTTGATTCTTCATGACGGCCGTGCAATTGCGCAGCTCGGCGCAATAGTTCTCATCGTTGCCCGCGCGCACAGTGACCATGGTGCCGTCCATGATGTCGCCCAGTGAGACAACCTTGAAGGCGACCGGCAGCGTTTTGTTGGAACGCCAATGCGGCGGCAGCACGGTGCACACGAAGAGTGGACTGCTCGTGCGTATAAGCTCGCCGGGATGCTCGGTGAGGAAGTCGCCGAGGGTGCGCTCCGCGAGTATGTCCGATGTCATTTTGGTGTAAGCTTCGTTCAAAAGTTGAGCGGCGGTCGGTGGTGTGTTTTGATCGGTGCTGTTGTTGTTGTTGTTGTTGCTGTTGTTGTTGTTGTTGTTGCTGTTGTTGTTTGAGCCGTTTGTTGTGCCATTGTTGTTGCTATTCGAATTGTTGTTGTTGTTGTTGGAGCTATTGTTGTTGTTGTTGTTGGTGGCGCTAGTCGAATTCGCTGAGGCGTTCGTTGTTGTTGTTGTCGTTGTCAAATGCATTTTGGCTATGTTAATGTGTATGAGCTCTTGTTGTTGTTGTTGTAGTTTTTCTGCTGCCGCCTCTGCTGCTTCTTCTTCTTTTTAATGTTGTCGTATACTTGTTTTTATTAATTTCTTTGCCTTGGCAAAAATTTTATTTTTTCCATTGAACAAAAGCTAAAAATACAAAATAGAAAAAGAAATGACAATTAGTTACATAATCTGCTGTTGATTGAGCTTAGGCTAAGAAATAATTAAATACGATTTATCAAAGCGGCAATAATTCGTTGTTGTTGTTGTTGTTGTGCGTTAACAGTGCACATGAGTTAAGCCAACGCTTTGTTAAGATGAGGGTCAACAACTTTTGCAATATTTAAAATTCCACAGAGCACACACACACACGGCCACACACACACACAAAGGCATGTCGCACTAAGACACGCGTGGTCAGTATTTTTTTCCCATATTGTTATATGTTTTGTTGTTGTTGTTGTTGTTGTTGGTACGGCATGACGGCATAAATGAAATACCACAGACGGGGTTCAAAAAACCCAAAGTCCAATTAAAATTTAACTACATCAAAGCAGTAGCAGTTAGTTTGCTTAGCCAGAAGGTGACCGAGGGGGAGAAAAAAAAATATAATACAACAAAGGCTTAAGCAAAAAAAAAAAAAAGCAAGAACAGACATGTTAAACGGATCAACGGCAGCTGAGGACACGTTCGGCTATGAGCGAAAATACGAATCGAAAAAAAAACATGTCAAGGCACGTAAACGTCGCAAATTGAAACAATTTCCATGCCGTTCTCGACGCCAAGCCAAGCCAAGCCAGGCCAAGCCGAGTTCATTCCAGCGACCGAAATGCCTTTGGTCGTGGCCGAGGTCGAGGAGCCGTGTTGTCAGCAATTCAAACAGCACGGCTATTGATACCCACCGACAATTGACCTTGCGACATGTGATGGCGGACAGCATGACGCACGGCGTGACACGGCGCGGGTGTGGGGATGGGGATGGGTGCCAAGGCCAGACACACAAAAACGGAAGTCACAAAACCATGAATTTTGATTTACCAGAAACGATAACTCAAACTAAGTGAGCGTCTATGGAAGATGCGTTGCGGCAGTCAGGATGAGCATGAGCATGAGCAAGAGGAGAATGATGACGATGACGATGACGATGAGGTTGTTGGTTAACGAAGACTAGACTGGTGGCGTTCCGAAGGTGACAAAACCGCTCATGACGCGCGCGGTGTAATACAAAGCATTGAGAGGCGCGAACGCATGGCTGGACTGACGGACGGATGGACGCACGGATTGACAGAGGAACGTTCTATGAAGAAAAAAAATGCTATGCAAACCAAAGCTAAGCAAAGCCAACTGAACTGAACTGAGTTGAGTTGAAATCGAGTCCGAAATGGCGCGCATAATGCTATGTGTGTGTGTGTGTGTGCGTGTGTGTGTGTGTAAGCAAAACGTTTAATATCTTGTGGCGTGCTGTCTGTCTGACAAAGCCAAAAAAAAAGAAACAAATATGGCGCAGCGTAGTAAAAAGTTGATGTCGCAAGAGTTGTCGGTTGGTTGTGGGGAAGGGTGAGAGAGGGGGAAAAATAATATTAAAAAAAAACTTGGCACATCACTTTCGCTACACGGCATGGCATGGCATGCTAAAGTAAAAGACAGCGAGTGGGTGAGTAAGGGGGAGGGGCCGATATTTTTTTTTTTATTCTTTAACATTTTAACCAAATGCTTTGATGGTTGTTTTTCCTTTTTTCTCTGTTATTACTTCTATACGCTGCACACAGCAGAAGATATCACCGACCATATAAAGTATATATACAATTATGCATGATCAGACATGTTGCCAAAGCGATGTCCGTCCGTCTATTTAATGGTAGAGTTCTCAAATTTGATGGTTAGTCTTCTGACATAACCAGACGTCATATATATAGAAGACTTCTTCTAGAAAGGTTCTATAGAAAGGTCACCAATTCCCATGAGCACACAAAGCCAATACGCTAAAGCAATCCAAATGGGCGTGGCAGTAGCAAAAGCGCGTGAGAAGAGTATTAAATTGCCGGCAAGGCCGAATAGCATTTTTTCCGTTTTTTTTTTTAACGCGTATGTTCTTTTGGCCAGAAGTCAACCATGAGCTGTGGCATTTTTAAGTAATTTTCATCGGTCAGAAAGCAACGGATTGCTGCCATGGGTGAGGGGTGCCGGGCACAAACAGAGGGGCACGAGTGCGTCGGTCAACGAGAACACGTCAATCTTTGATGATACATGGCGCGACATCTGTAATTTCGTTTTTTTCGCTCAGTTTTTTTTTTGCCATACGGTTTTTTTCGCCATTTGATTGTTTATGCAGGACTTTCAGATGTCGAACAAGAGTCGTTGATGTTGATGTCCTTGTTCTTGTTGGTGTTGTTATTTAAGTCATGCATGTTGTTGTTTGTTTCGGGTAACATGGCACACCTTTAACGAACGCTGAAAATCAGTGAACAACAATGGAACATTGGAGCAAGTTTTATTTGTGACGAACGAAAACGGCAACAGTGAAAATACAACAACAGCAACAACAACAACAGCAGGCATAGAATGCTGTAGTTGATGGCGATGAGGATGACGTTGACATTCGGCTGGCAGGCCATGCGGTTGGCAAATGTGCGTGCAACCGCTGCGTGAGTAAAACGATTGAGCAGCTTGTTGTTGTTGTTGTTGTTGTTGTTGTTGTTGTTGTTGTTGGGCAAACGCTTCAAGTGACAAAATATGCAAGTATCAAACCGCAAGTTCTCACCCATGGCTCCGCAATCATTTTGACACTGGTCATCGTCATCGTCACCAAAAATACACTCAACGTTGCCGACGACACACACACACACACACACACGCACACACGCACACAGAGAGCTGCGCTTTCAATCATTTACTGACTCACTCACTAACTCAGTGACTAAACTGAGACAGGCGTGCAGGCGGTTTAGTGGACAGACAGCCGAGAGTCGCCTACGGGAAAGGACATCGCGTGACCACAAAAGATGCCCCCGGCTGAGCATACATGCCGCATACTCGTTAAACAATTGTTTCGCTGCATGTTGCAAATGCGGTAAAGTCACACACACACACGCACACACGCAAAAACTGACAGCGCGCTGTATAAATGTATCAGTGAATAAACAATTGATTTTGTGCACTGTTAACCTTCTTCAAGATCTAACGGGAATCTTTACTAAATGAGCCTCTAGCCTTGTTGCGAGTTTGAATGAATAGACAAATGATTTTGTGCACTGTTAACACTCTTTAAGTTGTACGGGGATATTTATTAAGTAAGCTTGAGGCCTTGCTGCGAGTTTGTGCACTGTTAACCTTCTTTAAGATCTTCTGGGCTCTTTACTAAATAAGCCGAGTTTCGCACAGAAAAAACAGTTGTTGCAATAATTGATTTAAAGCTAAAAATGCCTTGCAGACGAACATTTAAGGAACTTGTGCTGTGTAAGTCTAATTTACTGCTAATAGCACACAATTTTAGCCTACAAACAAGCCACTTAACGAGAGCATTTCAGAGCTTCCAAATCAAAACCAAAAACAAACTAAGCTAAACCAAAGACAAGTCGACCAAGCCAACAAACACACACGCACACAGGGTGAGAAGCAGGCGGCACATTAGACGTGCTGGCAGTTGCATGAACTTACGATGACGATGACGATAACTTCATCAAGCAGGCCACACACATCAACAACAACAGCAGCAACGGAGAGAAATCTCTGCTTGAATTTTTCGGTCGTAAGTCATGATAAGTGTTGTTGGTTGCACGATGGTGCGGGGGGCGGGGCGTGGAGTAGGTGAGCTGCACAAAATGCAATTTTTCACTTTAACACACACACAGACACACACACATGCACACAGACACACGCACATTTATCTGTTGTTTGAGCGAAGAAAATCCAATCAACACCCAAAACGACCTCAAAAATTTTAAACGCCTTCTGCGTGCAGCAAATCGGACGTTTGGCCATGCAACTCATACGATTTTTAGTTGAGTGAATGCAAGCATTTGGTCAACACAGCACCAAGTGGCAATGCCACTGGACAACGGACAACAGACTTTGGACAACGGACACGAGAGAGACTTATAACGCCACTTTAAGCACAAAAATAAGCCAAATGAATGCAGGCAAGTGACTATGTCCGTATGACTAAGTGAGTGCGTGTGCGTGCGTGCGTGTGTGCGTGTGAGCCTTGTTGCAAGAGGCAAGACAAAAGTCGTTGCAATCAGCATAAATTGCATTTCCGCCTTTCGTAAGGCACGCGTCGGAGCCAAAATATTTGTCGCAAGGACATTCAAGCCAGGCAGCACAGCCGGAGTGAGTCGCACACAGCCAGTGTTTGAGCACGTTGACTGCGTGTACGCAAGTACAGTAACGAGTGCGTGACAAGCACAACCTCGAATTGACCAAAAGTCGAGTTGCTTTTGTGGGCAGAAGCAACCAACGACAACGACGACAACGACAATGATGATGACGAGGACGATGACGATGACGATGACGACAATGGTCGATGCCAATAGTCAACAACATGCGTGCAGCAACAAACAACAAACGACAGCCAACGGGCAACAAGCACATTGACAAGGAAAATGACATCAACAAGAACAAAGACAACGACAAGGGCAACAACAAGAACAACAAGCACAGCAGGCACAACGAGAACGACGACAGTGTGAGACTTGGCGAAGCATGCGGGCGCATACAATGGAATGGCTTGGCATGGAACGTGGAACATGGAACATGAGGCAATTTTGTTTACGTAGGCGTCGACAATGTCATCATCGTCATTGCACGCATCATCATCAGAAATGAGCAACAACAACAACAACAACAACTCATTACGTTAGCCAAAGAAGAAGCTGCACTCGCCGTCTGTTCAAGTTAACGGCTTCTGTATTTTTTTCTTGTTGTTATTTCATTTTGTTGTTGTTCTTGTTGTTGTTGTTCGCAAGTGTGCAATGTGCAGCCAAAAATGCATGCACATTCATGCATATGCATGCATGCATGTGTGTATGAGCATGTGCTCAACGTCGACCGTGCTCAAACGGTTGGCTACGATTTTGTATAAGGCTAAAGGCAAAGCTCTCTGTTGCCGCTGATTGACCAAAGTTGACCGAAAACTTGGCATTGTCGGTCAATTTTTGGCCAAAAGAATGCAACACGCACTCATGCTGTCCGTCTGTCCGGACTGTCCGGTCTGTCCGGTCTGTCCAACTGTCTGTTAGTTAGTCTGTTTATACATGAATTTTTCTTTCATTTGCCGAGAAAAATCTCTCACTCAGACACGCACACATTTTGCTTGCTGTTGTTGTTGTTGTTGTTGTTGTTGTTGTTGTTGTTGTTGTTGTTGTTGTTGTTGTTGTTGTTGTTGTTGTTGCATCAGGCATGCATCCTCCGGTTGGATTTCATTGCATTCCGTAAACAGAAGCACAAACTGCACGACGATTGCAACGACAAGATAACCAACAACAACAACAACAACGATGGTTTGCCTAAGCATGACTAGACGAAAAATATTATCTTGCCATCGTCGCCACCCCCCCTGTACCCCACACCTTGGCAAACCGCGTTCTGGCAGTTGTGCACCACCACGCCCACCTTAATCGGTCGTCGCTTCATCTTTCAACACACTTTTCACTTTCATTCATTCATGTGCGTGCGTAAGCCAAACAGCAAGAAGCCTAAGGAATGGGCAGGAGGCGTGGCAGTGGCAGAGACATGCACTGCGTCAATTTATGCTCGTTGATTTTGCTTTTGGTCAATTGTTCGGTTTGGTCATTTTGCTGTAAAAGGTTCCGCCATCGAACACGTTCTACACTTGTTGTTGTTGTTGTTGTTGTTGTTGTATCAATGTTGTCATTAGTATGCCGGAAATAAGATTGTCGCCACAAAGTTAGTTGATTTAAGCATTAAAGTTGAGCCAACTCACATTTCTCTACTCTTGGGTTAACAGTGCACACGTGAAGGGCGCTCGCAGCGAAGATCATTTGCCGAAGACTTTTCACGCCTCCGGCACTTGGCAGTGTTAATTAAACGCTTTAACTGAAGTGACGAGCTTAGTGAAGGCACAAAAGCTGATTAAAACGCCTTGCAAATGAAGCACTCATGCCATGGCAAATGGGAAAATGGGAAATGTTCTGAAGGCGCCTGCCAACATGTCATACACAAAATGCAAGACTTGAAGAGTCTGAGTCGTTTTGTTTGCGTGCTGCTGTCATCTGTCAACTGTGCGCTGGAGTTGTAGAAGAAGTTGTGCCAAGGTGTAAATGACGCAAGGCTAAGGATTTTTCGACTAGTCGGTTGGTTCGAAGGTGCGTTTTGGCTGTGTGGACATTAAACTGCAAAACGAGCAATCAACATCAATTTTAGTTCTTGACCAAAGACATGCTACCGATTGAAGTGTCAACAATATTTTTACTCGTCGACACATAAGCAAACTTACGCACACACACACGCACACAGGATTCAGGATATCATGCCTAGCAGCAGACTGCAGCAACAGACTCAAGGCACCCCAACTGACAGCAATGTCAAAACAATGTACGCACTAGAAGTCATTTAATTTGTTAAACTCGGTGATTTGGACAATAGAGTGGAATGTCGCTCACACTCTACTGCCACTATGTGAGTGTCTGGCGCTGTCAGTGTGTGTGTGCGTGTGTGTGAGCTTGTTTTGCTTTTGGGGACATTGCCATTTATGGTATGTTAAGGAGGGCAGAATCTCGGACAAAGGTGACATTCGAGGAGTAAAATGCAGCTGTGGCAATATGTTAGTAGGAGAGCGGGTGAGGGCGAGGCTGAGGGCGAGTAGGTGTGTGCAGTTGCAACGATGCATGTGTCTGCGGTTTGTGTTGTTGTTATAGCAGTAGTGGTTGTTGTTGTTGCTGTTGTTGCTGTTGTTGCTGTTGATGTTGCCTTTGCTTCAGCTTCGGCTTTCGTATCGACCATTATAATTATGTTTCGTGATGATATAGCTATGCCCATGCCGCCCCGTCGCCACCGCCATGCCATCATTGTACGTTCATTTGTACGCCAGACTATCCATCATGCAGTGCAACTGTCCATTGAAGCATGCATTCATTTAAGCAATCTTACACATGAGTATTACGCTCGGATTTTCATGTTGTTGTCGTTTGTAGTTGTTGTTGTTCTTGTTGTTGTTGTTCTTGTTATTGGGTGCACTGCACAGACAACACTTTGTGTGTATGTCACTGTGTGTGTGTGTGTGTGTTTGAGTGTGTGAAGTGTCATCACCGGAAATGCAAATTATGTAATGTGTCAAGTAACCGGAAAATTCATTTTAATTGCCGTAGAAATGCAATATTGCACTTAACTTACGTGACCCCCCTCAGTCACCGCCATCACCATCATCATCAACATCGGCACCCACTCGTCTTAACTGCGTCATGCATGTTGCGGTACATGTCGGCTTCAAGTCATACCTTACACCTTCAACTCTTCATTTTAGAGCGCACATTTTACTCAACTGAATTTAAATTATGTTAAATGTTTCTGCGACAATTTTAAAGTCTTTATATTTTGCTTACAATAAAAGCTAAAAGATACAAAATATTTGAATTTGCATGCAGCCTTATAAAGGCATAAAAGATATGTCAAAAAATGATTTGAAAGCTGTTATAAAAATATATATCAGCTATGTTACACAGTAGCACATGGCACATACGCCTGTCTAGCGCTCAAGCTGTGTCTTTGTCTTTGTGTTAAGTTGAGTTTTGTTCGCCCCTTTTTTGTGTGTTGTTTATTACATAAATATGCTGAAGTTTAATCAAGAGCCACAAATCAACTCAGACTTCAGCAGCGCTGCCATCATTTATTATGACATTTATGGGTACTTCGGCATCGGAAAAATAAACAAAAGTTGCCATTTGGCCACCAAAAGGTGAACATGAATTGCATCTGGGTGGCAGCCAGTCAGTGCCGCACCGTCGATGGCTTTGTTTACATACAACAGTCGCCGTTGACGCATCATCGTCAGCAGCAGCAGCAGGACCACCCACGCCCACTGCGTATGATCGTACATGCGATCGACCGCCCTAATTGCCGGTCTATCTGTCCGTCTGTCTGTCTGTTTGTGCGTCGTTGCCGCCTTTGATTTCGGTGCGTTTTATGACTTTTGTCATGCGCCTTAAATTGTATATTTATATAAATATATTTTCTTTCTTACATTTGCCTTGAGTTTATTGCTTGTTTGTTTGCTTTGTTTATGGTAATTAAATTTATTCGTTTCCGTATTCATGCACTTCAGTCGCATGTTGACGCAATTTCTGCAGATCGACTTAACTTCAACATTCTTTAAGTAATATCAACCAAGCTTCACTTCAATTAAGTCTTCGTCTGTCTCTTATAGTGAAAGAGTTAATTTATGTCGTTTAATCTTGAACAGACTTTAAGGTGCTTCTGCGCTGATGAGTTCTATCTAAAGTTGCTAAATAATCACTAAGCGAGGCTCTTTTAAGGTGAAAGAGGTTTTTGTCCATTTATGGAACTTCTAAATTTCGGACAATTAGAAATCATTAAGTGAACTAAAGAACCTCTGAATTCTGGACTCCGGATGACTGAATTTTTCACTTATGCTTTTAATACTATAGCAATTTAAACCACGTTTATAGAGCACCGCTTGAATTTCATTAATATTTTTTATATGATTTTTGAATTTCGGTCTTCAACTTATTGGCCGTTATTATAAATGTCCGAATTAAAGGAACGTCCGAAAAATTACAGCATTATTAAAATTCAAACAAGTTCAAACACTTTCTTCATTCAAAGTTCTTCAAAGTCATATGACACAACTGAAGATTATCACGACACAAGTAGAACTTCTTACATTTGTTTTGTTCGCTCCTTTTTATCACATACACAGTTTAATGCAATCACAAATATTCAAGAGGTTCAAGTCATGTTCTGCACATACGTAAAATTTTAAAATTTATCATATTTTTCTTCGACTTTTTGAAAATATTTGCAATTTTTTTTAAGTTATTTTTTTTTTAGCGCGAATTTGAACATGTTTCGGACCGTGCGTTTCGCTGATTGGTTCACTTCGTCAATAATGCACTTGACTTAAAAAAAAACACACACAATTTGTAAATAAATCGAAAAAAAATTTAAAAATTAAAAAAAACACGAGGTTTGCTTATGAATGTGCATGGGTGACTATCCGGCTTGTTGGGAACGTGCGTGGGCTCGTGAGCGGGCGCAGAGTATTAACACCGTGTCGCGTGTAACGCAACCGACGCACAGTGGGGCCAAGTACGTTGTGTTGCTGTTGTCGGTCGAAATGTTGGCCACGCACATCTTGCTTGTTATTGTTGTTGTTGTTGTTGTCTTTCTAACCGTAATTTCATTGGATTTAACATTTTGCGGATTCTTATAAATATGCTATATGTGTGTTGTTGTTGTTGTGGAGTAAGCATATGTCTGTGTGTGTGTCTTTGAGTCTGTTGCGCTTCGTTGTATGTTCCTCTTGCTTTGAGGATAACATTAACATTGTTTAAATCTTTTGTTGTGTTTTTGTTTTTGTTGTTGTTGTTTTTTATAGTTAAGCACAAGGCGCCACACATATGCCACACACGCTGATACGCTCATAAAGTCACTCATGTTTTTTTTTCTTATTTAAAATTAAATGAGTGAATGAGCAAAAGAATCAACGAATGCGATACAACTCATATATGTTATGTGTGTGTGTGTGTGTGTGTGTGTGAGTGTTCTATATCCGCATCCGTTTTTAATTAGTCTCAACACACATGTGTGCGCTCACTCACTCATACGATTTGCTCTCTCTTTTGCACTTGCACACTACAAGCGAGAAATGCACTCAAACGAGTCTTGTCTGTTATTATACTCTTCACTCACTTGGCAACAGTTTAACACATGCTCTCAATTAGCAAATTAAAATACAGCACAGCGCGCATACAAACACATAAAATTACACACACACACACACGCACACACATGAGACAATTCGCTTTAGGTTTCTATGCGTTTCTCTGGGGAATTTGACTCAATTTCAGATTCCTTTACAGTTTTAACCCCTTTGGCAACTACGAAACATGACTCAACGCTCAAAAATCGCTCAACTCACAAATTAAATACTCAAATTTACACACACACACACATGCACACACACAGAGACGCATACACCCACGTTACAGATTGAATTTGGAGCTCATGTCATGTTGAAAATGTGCTCAGAATTGCATTGCGTTCGTGCATGCATATTTGTATCTGTGTGTGTGTGTGTGTGAGTTTGTTTGATTGCGGATTGCTGCTTGTATGTATGTGTGTGTGTGCGACGATTTGCGGGTGGTCAAATATTACATGCTCCCAAGGGTGTTTTGCACTTTGTTTGTTGCTATTTTTTTTTATTTGCTATTTTTTGCTACTTTACAGTTTTGTGCTGATTTCGCACTTGCCGCACCCCCCACCCGCACGCCCTTGCAGTTGTCTTTGCTTTTGCTGCCCACACGCAAACGAATCACAAAACCGACCAAGTTGTTCATTTAAATTATTTTAACACCCATTTTATTTTTTGGCAATTTTTTTTTAGCATATTTTGAATACTTAACTAACCTAAAACACAACTCTCTCATTCTTTCCCTGTCTCCCTCACACACACATATTACTAGGCCGAATCATTGGCTTGCATATTGGAAACAAACTCGCTTTGATTGAGTCTCGTTTGGGGTTCCTTTCCTTTCGCTCTGCAAACCATGCATTTTGTTGCACTTTTCTTTGCTGGCCATGTGAGTGCAGCAGTACTGCAGTGCAGTAGAGTGCAGTAGAGTGCAGTGCGACGTGGCAGCGACGCCGACGGCAGTAACAGATTTTAAGTTATTACCAAAAACTAACCACGTTTTGTGGCATTGAAGTTGTGTGGAATAATATTGGTAGACCCAAAAGTTGTTGTTGATTTGCTGACGTATTTATTGTTGTTGTTGCTGTAATTTTTTGGTTTTATTAAGGCGCAATTTCGAGCTTGCAAAACACATATGTATATGTACACATGTATTGGCCTTTTTCAGTACGTTTCGATTATCTTGTAATTTAGTTGCGTGTGATTTGTGGCAAATGGAAAAATGTTGGCTTTGCCTACTTCAATTGTACGTCTCTGTCATGACACATTTGCTGGGCAAAACACATGTTGAAAACAAAATGCCTTTGATTAACCACAATTTGTTTATTTCCTCGTTTCTGCTTTTCTTTAAACACAAAAGACTTCTTTTGACTGTAAGCAAAACAGTGAGGGTAGATAAAGTAGGTTGGCAGCGTGAGATTGTCTTGAAATTTTCAAAGCATATTTTCTAAATGTTATATTTTCAGAAAATCCAAAGCATATATTTCTAATTCGAATTTCCCTTAGGCCTTTAAGTACTAAACTCTTGAGTTAGTCTGATCTCTAAGCCTTAGTGTAAGTAAGCCATTTTTCGTTTTTGTATATGTTTATTATATGATTGCTTAAAAGTAGAATTTACTGGTTAGTTATAAAGTTAATATTTTAGCTAAACGCCATGTAAGAAATGAATTAAATTATGTAAGCCGACTTTAGTTTTATGGGCACAAACAAATAGCTCAAAAGTTATACATTATTTTTTCGAGCATAGTCAATAACATAATTAATAAGATAAGATAATTCAAATCCTGAGTTATTCAAAACATGCATGAGCATCATAATCTCATGCAATATTCTTATGACATGTTACTTTCTTTGGCATGTCTTCAGACTTAAGAAAGTTCTGGAAGCAATGTGTTTGTGCTCACGTTACTTATAGAAAGTTTCAAGTTTAATAGTTAACGTTACTTTTATTAAAAAAAAATATTAATAAAAATAAAAATAAACGTTAATTTGCCAACACGTTCAGTTGATCAACATATTCACGCATGTTTTTTTGTTTTGTACAACAAACGCGACTGTAAAGGCTAAGAAGGATTGGCGACATGTTGAAAAAATTGTCAACAATGTGTGAACGACAATAAATATGACATAAAGACAAACCAACAAACAGATGCACCAACAGACAGACAGACACATGGACAGACGGACGTACGGAAGGACAGAGAATCAACATCAATTACAATAACAACATACAAATTATAAAGTAACACTTACACAACTGAAATTTCATTCAACGACTGAAAATAAATGACAGCGCGAAAATTTGTTAAACAAAAAAGCAAAAAAACGTGAAAAAAATTATAAAAGAAAATGAAAAAAAAAAAAAATGCAGCGACCACAAATGCGTGCGGTCGAGGGGTGTGCCATGGGCGTGGAGCCCCACGAAGTCATATGAAATGCACAAAAGCGCAACAAACGAAAACAAAGAAGAAAAACAAAAAATTAAATGAAATTCAACAAAAAAAAAAAAAACCCAAAAAAAAAAGGAATGTGAAAAATAGCGAAACGAAGCCACGCTGAGTGTAATAACAATGAGAGTTGTTGAAACGAAAACAACTTTCTGGATTGGACCGCAAAGGTTGTTGCTTCATCATCCTTCAAATGCACTAACGTGACAGCGCATGATAAAGAGATACAGCGCGCGAAAGTGGGAGGGCGAGAGTGGACCATTTGCATGGTTAACTGACCAGCGCCTCACCCCGCACACACGACTGTGCTGTGATATGCAAGCAAAGCAAACAAAAGTCAAACGAAACGTGAAAAATGCAACGGAAACAAACGCAACAAAAAAAAGATGGTGAAACAACAACAACAACAACAACAGCAACAACAAACAAACAAAACCGAAAAACCGAACAACAAAAACAACAACAACAACAGCAAAAAAATCAATAGAAATCGCGCGCCGTGCTGCGGCCGGGGGCGTGGCAGGCAGGCAACCGAAAACGTATCGAAAAATGAATTCGACAGAAAAAAAAAAAGAAGAGTTACGCACTTCCGTTTGGCGTGCATCCGTTGGCCAGAGTTGTTGCCTCATTGCGTTTGCAATGTTGCTTTTTTCTTGTTTTTCCTGCCTTGCCTTGCTTGCTTTTCTTTTGCTCATTTTTGGGTTTATATTTTTTTGGGCTTTGCTGTTGTTGTCCTTTAACTTGGCCGTGTGAACATTTTCGCTAGCAGGCCATGCAGTTGGTCCACTGGTCCGCATTTAAATGGGCCTATGATCGTTTGCCTTTACCACACACACACGCACACACACATGCACACACACATGGCTGCATGCATGCATACAATGTTGTTCAGTTTCTTGTTCGATTTTTTGGTCAATTTCGTGGCAAATAAAATGCAAACCATCGTGTAAGCCATCGTGCGTGACAGCGTTGTGACGGTGCATGGCGCTTGCATTGCTGCAACAACAACAACAACAAGCACAAGCACATGCCATGGCATAAGCTTCTTTTGTTTTTTATGAGCTGCCGACGAACTTGTTGACAACATGCCGCTCACCGCACTGCGCCTCATGCGCCCTGCACTTCACTTCACTTCACGTCACTTCACTGTACACTTCCTTTTTTGCATTCATTTTGGCGTTTTTGCACTTTTCTTATTGCCTTTTGTTGTTGTTGCTGTTGTTGCTGTTGTTGTTATTTTCTTTGATTTCTCTTTTTGCATTTTGAGGCCAACATTGAGGCCACGAATCGTGTTGGCCCATGTTATTTTTTTCTTTGCCTTTCTTTTTTTTTTTTGTTTGTTGTTGGTTTGCTGTTGTTCTCAGCTCAGCAGCGATGAGTTAAACTCGGTTCATCCTTTATGTTTTTCACGCTTTTGTTGTTGTTTTTTTTATCGTATGTTTTTTTGGCGTTTCTTGTGCTTTTTGTTGTTTGTTTCGGTTTCAAGTGGAACTCAATGTTCCGCCATGCTTGGCTGAGGTTCAGAACGAGCATGAGCATGAGGTTTGTGGCCGACATAAGTGGCAGGCATATCGCTCGCTGTGTGTGTGTGTGTGTGTGTGTGTGTGTATGTCAGCGTTAAGCGGAGGTGTTACAACACTGCCAACGACGACAATGACGACAATGACGAGGACGATGACGATGACGACGTGCAGCACATGAAGAGCACTTTTGCGTATGCATGAGCTTGTTTGCTTATTTGTCTCGCTCGCTGGCTGGCTGTCTGTCTGTCTGTCTCGTTGTCTGTCTGTCTGGTTGTCCGGCTGTCCGTTTGCGCCTCCACGAATCATCATATCGTTTGTTGTTTGGTTCATTTCGAATTTGGCTTGGCTTCGCAGGCCTTCAGTTACTTCTTGCTTCATGGCCTTTCGGACGGTTCCGGGCGGCTTTCAGTTGCATTTCGCGTATGCAAATTTATGACCATGTTAAAGGAGTTTCCATTTCATTTCTTTACGCTTTGTTTTGTGCGCTTTTTCATTTCACATTTTTGTTATATATACTTTTGTATCTTTTTGTCTTTCAACAGCTTGTTAACATTTTGTCGCCCATCAATAAAAATAACGTTGAGTATTTTGCAGTTTGTTGTTGTTGTTGTAGGTGGAAGTGAAATGCATATGTGTAATGCGCTTCTATTTGCATGCAAAAGGCTTTATTGCTGGACGACATGAAGTCAAGTCAAAGCGTTATTAAATCTTCAAGTATGAAATAAATCGTATGAACTTAATTACTGTTAAAAATATGAGTCAATCAGCGAGTTAAGAAAATAAAGCAATTTTCACAAAAAAGCCATGTAATCGCACACAAAATGTGTGCAACAAAAAAATGAAAGCATATGCGTAATGATCATTGTGCATTTGTCGTTATAATCTCGCACATCAAACAATTGGCTGAGTGAGATTATTACGTATACGTCATATTAAACCTCTTTGCCTTGTGGCATGAAAAGCAACGATGAACTTTTTACAAAAGCATAAAGCAGCATGTTCTTTTATGAACTTTCAGGCTGACCAACGCACACATGTGTGTTAATAAACACACTCACACACACACACTCACACACATATGCATGTACATACATATGTAGGCAAACATTCTTTTGTGCACGATTAATGTGACCGCTGCAGCAAATCGATTTAATTTCTGTAATGCGAAATTCGCAAATACAAGTGCAATGTGTGTGCGAGCGAGACAGCGCATGCATAAGGAAGCAAAGACATTAAATCCTCTTTGTACTGCAGCGGCATATTTAAGTTGCTGATTAAGCAATGCGCTTAACGTGCAATACACCGAACAACCCGCGCCGTGCCGCCACGCCCGCCGCACCGGCAACCGTACAGCGCCCACAAAATGATGCTCAACGCCATCTGTGCGCCGAACATTGCCAGTAACGCAAACAAATGACAGCGACAACAACAACAACGACAACCAAAATAGGCAAACAAAAAAGAAAGAAAATTAAACAAGTTTTCGAAATACATATGAGCATGTCCGCACATTCTATACCCTATACGCAGTATCAATTATTGTGCGCATATCTCAAGAACTAAATTCATGTATTGAACTGCCGTATGTGCGCTATGTCACTATGTAACATAGGCGTAAATGATGTTAATTATTTTTGTTTTCTATTTCAATTTTATATTTAAGAACATACAACTTAAATAACGCACGTTTTGACGTTGACTAATCATGCTTGTCTGCATATTGTGGTAGAATTCAAATCTTACGTGTCGTTTGTGCGTAAGAAACTTTAATATTCACAACTCTTCTCTATATATACACATTAAACGAATATGTGCATGTTGAACAGACATTTGCTAAAGTTGAAAGGTGCATAGCTTATTTAAATGCTGACAATTTTTTAAGCCGTATGCAAAATCACATAACCAACCACCTGGCTACCGAACGACCGTCCGTTTGTCCGGCAGACAGACAGAATGTGCGACCTGAAGCGGACGGCTTGTTTCCGTTAATAAACTACCAACAATAAACCAACATCAGCAGCAACAACAGCAACAACAACAGCAACAACAACAGCAACAACAACAACAATAACGATGTGACAATAACAAAGGAACAGGAACAGTTGCTGGTCGCATTTTAAATGCTTTTAATTGAAACTGCAAAAACCTTGATAAGCAATACAAACCAAACTGACCGACGCGCCAGTCAGACGGCTCGACTCTACTCGACTCGGCTCGGCTCCATAAGGCTTACTTACATACATGGCAAACGAGTGAGTTGAACTCAACTCGCAACTCGATTCATATCATTTTGACTCGACTCTATTCGTTTCAACTGTAGTCGATGTGACTAGAGTCGTTGGAGGCTCAACACACATGTACTACACACACCTACACCAAACACCAAACACATCCGTATACAATACACACATGTAGTCACACATAGACTGACAGTGATACAGACAGCCAGCCGGCCAGCCAACCAGCCAGCTGGACAGACGACCAGCCGGACAGTTTCAGCTTCCGTAGAGTGCATCGCGCATTCGGGCATATTTTAATGAATATTGGGGATTAAAGAAATTTGCGGATTTTTTATTGAATTATGTATTTTTGGTTGCTGACCAAAGACCGCTGACGTTGCCAACCAACAGTATAACAACTTCGTTGGCAATTGTTGGACAGTCGCGCCGGAGTTGCGGGATGGCGCATAACGGTTTGGACAGACGGACGGACGGTTGGTCGAATGGACGGATGCCGAACGATGCATGAAAGCGCATTGCGTGCCAGTGTTGCCAACAGTGTGGCATTCGTTCATTCATTTCTTTGTCGCGCGTTCGATGATTTATTAAGTCATTAGCACTTGTGCGGATTATCATTCGCTCGTTCGCTCATTCGCTCGTACGTTCAATGGCAATAACAAAGAAGCCAACAACAGCAACAACAACAAAATAACTATCGTGATTATCATCATTATCATTAACATCAACACAGCAGCAACATCACGTTGACAATAATGGCAACACTTTGCCGCGGCTGCAATGCACGACGGCTGTCGACTGTCGTTCTTGTCGTTCTTGTCGCTCTTGTCGTGCGACAATGGCCACCGGCTGTGGCTGCAAAATGCTCGCCGCTGAACAACTTGTAATTCTTATTAATTGTGTCTTGTTGCTGCCTACAATAACTACTGCTTGATTTCTGTTGTTGTTGTGTAGTTGTTGTTGTTGTTGCAGTTGTGTGTTTGTTGTAGTTGTTTATGATGTTGTTGTATGCAAAAAGGCAACCGTATGAGCGCGTTGTCAATGCGAGCACCTCAAAGTATGCTACATAATTTATATTTATAATTTTTTCATAGTTGTTTCTGTTGTTGTTATTTCACATACAATATTAGCGCTTCTTGTTGATGTTTTTGTTGTTGTTTTTTATTTACATGAAAAATTTTCGCTATTTTCATTATTTGTTGTTGTTTTTGTTGTTTTTTTTTTGTCGTTGCTGAGGTGCATTAACGCGACAAATTAACTCGCTATCGCCACTTGCCCTAACCGAACCATCATGTGTGTGTGTGCGTTTGTTTGTGTATGTGTTTGCTTTTGGTTTTCTTGTTTTTGTTATTGTTTGGTATTTTTGTTGTTGTTGTTTTTTGCAATATATTAATTAGTGTAAGTAATAATATGTAAAGGGATTTTGCTATTTTTGCAGCATAATGACAGTTCATTTAAATTATTGACAATTTAATGTCGGAATTTGTATTTAACAATGCAAAAAAAAAAACAAAAAATGGCAAAAAAAAACGATTGTTATTAATAACATGTCCGTCCGCCAGCCTGCCTGTCTGTCTATCTGTCTGTGTGTTTGCGTGTGTGTGTGTGTACACAAACACTTTGAAATAATCAATGCCAGCACTTAATTTTTTTAATCCGAGCAATAAAGTTGACTTTAAATTTTGCATTGATTCTGCATTTAAAATGGCGAATTAATATTTGTCGCTTTTTTTTTATTCGTTGAGCAATTTTCAATTTATTCAGCAAAACAACTTTATTGCAAGCTTAGCTTAACGGTCTTTTTTCTCACACATAAGTCGCAAAGAGTCACAATGAGTCACAAAAGGTCACAAGCACTTTGTTTTGTGGCATCGTTGTGATCAAGAGCAAAGCATTGAGACTCTGAGTCAGACTGTCACAAGATTTCAAATGACCACCAAGTGATTTACTTTACTTTTTCATGACAAACCATTTTCAATACATTTCACTTAAGCATTGATAAGCTTAAGCTTCATAAAAAAGTTCTCTTGTGACGATCAAATCAATTCCTCACTATTTGTGACCAATTGTGACTTGCTGCAAGTGATGAGAATCGCTCAAAGCAACAACGAGTCACAAAACGTCGCTTTTGACTCTCTGCGGCACTGAAAGCCTTGTGTCTGTGGCTGTGACTGACTGTGACTTTTTGTGACTGGCGTTAGAATAAGTCAGTAAGCTTGCCAAGGAGATACATTTGACGATCGGGCTTTAATGTCTAAGGAGCAAATTAATCATCGAAAAGAAGCAAGCCAGAGCGCTCTCCGGAATGTGTGAGGAATCCAACTTTGGGCAACATTATTCCCTTGAATGATATGCGATTCAAGATATCTTATGTAAATCCTGTCTGTTTTGCCAGCCAAGCCACCTTCATAACAACAGTTAATAACCTTTCGGGTTGAGCGACATTCTTTGCAACATTTACGTATATAAAAAAAAGGCCAAGTTTTGTTTAACAACTGCCAAGTGAATAAAACAAATATTTCAATGCAATTAAAAACATGTCTCGCGGTATGCAAAATGCAAATTGGAGTATTCATGAAGAAACAAAAAATTTAAAACTGTGCGTGAAAAATGCGTTAAAGTGAAAAATGTCTGAATTGTTGGCATGAAAAAATATATATATAAATATAATGCATGAAAGAGCAAGCAGAGGCGCATTTCTCACGCATTCATTATTATAATTTCTCTTTGGCGAGCATATGACAGAAGCAAATGAGATTTCACGCATTTAATTTTTGCGCATTTTTTATTGTTTTCGCAATTTTTCGCATTTTTGTAAAACATTTGCAATCATTTTCATTTGAAACGTTTAAGTACAAATAAAAGAAAACAGCAACAAATATTTATAAATGACTCACTTCGCATGCATTCAAAGCCTCGCCTCTTTGTCCTTTCAGCCAACAAGAACCGCCGTTTTTTACTGTTTTCTTTTTTTCCAATTCAATCACAAAAGAAACAAATACTTTATGAAAACCAAATAGTTTAAGTGTTTTGTTTTTTTTTCGATCAATTTTCACAAGCCCCTCAAAACATATGCCATCCTTGTCTTGGTGCTGCTTTGTTGTTGGTAGGCTGTACTTTTTTATGGGTTTTCGATTTTGTTGTTTTCGTCTGTGGTCACCATGTCGGTTGACCACTTCCAAATTTGAGACACACACGTTGATGGCCTCAGCAAAAAAAAACACAGAAAAACTCAACTCAAACTCGCTCGACTCGTATGCATACGCGCAGTCAGCACCGCTGCCCTCTCCACCTGACCAACAATGCTCTTGTTACTCAAGCCGCGCTCTCATTTGCTTTTTTGCCGCTGCAATTGCTATTAATGCAGTTGTTGTTGTTGTTCTTGTTTTATTTGATTTTTAATTTTTATTTTTTTTTTTTGTATTATTTATTCTTTCTTTTTTTATTATTGTTGTTTTTTTTAGTTGGTTAACCGTTGAATTATCAATTTCGTGGTGTAACTTGTGGCGAATAAGTGCGGTTCACCAATGATTTTTCAAGGTTTAATGTCGTTATTTTTGCTGTTGCTGTTGTTGTTGTTGTTGGTGGTGTTGTTGTTGTTTTTCATTTGGTAAGTGCTTTTTTTTATTTATATACATACATATATATATAATATTATTTTACAATGTTGCTCTCATTGCAGACAAGTCAGAACACATTTGCCTGAAATTGATTCATCAGTTTCAATAATTGTTGTGAACTTAAATGCAAAAAACCAACAACAACAACTACAACAAAAGTCTACTTGAATATTGACTTCTCGAATTGCAACAAAGTTGTTGTCATAAATCAATTTAATTCAATATTATTTCAACTTTTTCAATGTCATGTTTGTCGCTTCAAATTGTTGTTCATCAAATTTATAGTTGGTCGAAAAGGAAAAAGGCACAAAAGAAAGGGCAAAATCATGTGGTTCAGAATTTCAGAATCAGATATGATGTAAAGTAAGACTTCTTCGGCTCCCATTTTAAAAACTGACCATTCGAATTCGGTGCTAATTCATAATCCGAAGATTATTTCGAGCAATGAACATGATCTCATGATATGAAAAGAAAATTGCATTGTTTGATGAATATTGCTTGAGTTTTTTTCTTAATCCGTGGAATTAATGCCATTCTGAGAGCCTGGTTCGATTTAGTTTCAAAGCACACACTTCATAATAAAGTCACTCAACGTCGTTGGACTGAAGTATTACGTTAAGTTCACAACAATGTAAAGCACAGATCTTGAAACTCAACAACTTACTCCTTACATGCTTGATCTTATAAATATACTCAACAGGGTTTAATATAGCCCCCCATATTCTAACTCTTGAAATCGCCGTCTTTATCATGTTTCAAACAAAAAATATAGCATTGTAAATCTTAAAGGTATAATGAGGAAAGATCAAATGAGGCGCTGATAAAGAGGGAAATGAAATTGTTGTTAAAAATAGATTTGTTTGAAATGGAAAAATAAGATTTGCTGACAAAGAAGCTCGTTTTTCATTAGCATGCGAAAATATTTCACGCTAATTTACAATTGATATAGAAAACTATATAATTTTCAGAAAGCAATCTAAAGTTCTTCACTGAATTCAATGGAACAACAACAATGAAGATTCCGAATGATAAATCACTTGTTTCTCCAAGTCAAAATTCATTTTCCTGAAATCGTTATTTAAAAAATAATAATTTCTTCATATTAAAAACGCTCTATTCAAGGAAAACGATTCTCAGACTGCAAATTTGTGCATTAATGCCTCTTTTTTCGTGCCCTTTATTTATTATTTGTAATAACTAAAAAGATGATTTGATATTTCAACTATTTTATGACCTAAAAACGTTCGTTCTTGTAAAATTAGAGGGTTTTGAAATAACTTAAAATAAGTTCTTAAGATCGTTTGAATTCTTACACACATATTGAGATCAATTTAGGCACGAACATGTTTCTCAAGCCTATGAAAACTATTGAGTATCTTTAAGCCAGAATTCTTTCCCAGCTTATTGGTCCCGCTAAGGAAAGTCGAATATTTCAAGCTTCTGTAAGGAACACTCAAGATCTAGCTGAGCTTATTTTCAGATCCAAAATTCTTCACAATGTTGTTAATACTGAGTGTGTGTGTGTGTGTCCAAGCTACAAAGTATGTTCAACTTACCTTTGCGTGCTTTCAGGCGCTGTCGGTTGGCGTGCTAAAGCAGCTGCTGCACTGATTTGCTTATTGGCTTATTTATTAGCTTATTTTTGCTATAATCCTTTATTTATTTAGTATTTTTTTTTAATTATCATTAATTTTTTTTAATAATTTTTCTGTTTTCTATTGATTTTACACAAATGAAAATAATGTAATTTATAACTTCATTTCACGTTTGAAAATTTCTTTACAAAATTTTTTCTGATTTTTTTTTTTTCAATTTTTTATTTTTTTACATCATTTGTTGTTGCACGAAAACCAACAAAAATTTCCGTGAAAAAAAACGCACACGCACAATTATGCTTTGTATTAACTTTGTTATATTTTTTGTTGAATATGTTTTTATGTAAAAAAAAACAAACAAACAACAAATAAAATCCCAAATCGTCGAAGAATCGAATTGAGTGTTTTGTTATTATTTTGAAATGCGAAACGAAGCGTTTTGCCAGAGTGAACCAAGTGACTGTGACAGCACTGTGCCGTTATGCCGCGTTGCGTTGCGTTACGTTGTGGAATTTACGTACGAGTACGGCATACGCAAATGTAAAAAACAATTTGACTGCGGACTTTCCTTTCGTGTTCCGGAAATACGGCCGCCGAGTTAGTGGTCAGAATGCAAAGTGACACATGAGAACCGCGGAAACATCGAAGCGAGCTACACAAAATGCATTTCCCACGAAAATCAGTACGATGTTTGTTGCTGCTGCTACTGCTACTGTTGCTGCTGCTGTCGTTGCTGTCGTTGCTGTTGTTGCTGCTGCTGCTGTTGTTGTTGCTGCTGCTGCTGATAGAAGTTTAAGAGCAGCCAGCAACACCTTCGTATGCTGTTTCACACAAGTAATGGCCAAACGTGCAAGCGAGCGAGCAAGCGTTGTTGCTTGAGTGAGTAGGCGAACGTGTCGAACGAGTTAACGAATTGCCGAACGTGCGAATTGCACGACCGAATGATATAACGAACGAACGAACGAACGTACGAACGAACGCATGCACGAAGCGACGACCGAACGGACAAACGAGCAATTAAATGTACGAACTAACTAACATACGTAGCGGCGAACAGACGCAAAACAAAAACAATAACACACACAAAACACCAAAAAAAAAACAATATTAAAATGCCCAACAACAACAAAAACGATGCGTTATACAATACGATGCGTTAACGAGTCAGCACGAGTACAAGTACGAAACACGATTTGGCGACGTAGGCTGTAGTCTGTAGTGGAGCGACGCACACGGAGCAGCGCATAGAACGGCTTGGACCGGTGAACGGCGCAAATTCAAATGATAACGTTGAAATTTAATGAAATTTCGAGTTGAAATTTTCAAAATTTTCACTGAAAATTCGAAAAAATCATGTACGTGCATGCGTGCGAGCGAGCAAGCATGCGAGCAACGAGTAAATACGAGCACACATACGAGCCGCTTGCGCGTATGTTGGCAAAGGGCGGCAGTGGCAGTGGCGTTGGCAGCGACGGGTGAGTGGTTGGAGAGACGGACAGACATGTATGTATGTTACATGCTGACATATTTAGATGTGTGTGTGTTGTGTGTGTGTGTGTGTGTTGTGTGTGGGTGGGGGTGACGGCGGTTGGGTTTAAAGTTAGCAGCGGCAGCAGCAGGTGAGGGACGGCCAATGAGCTTGAGCTTGAGCATGATGCGCACTTGAGTAACTGAGCGCAACAAATGAGCGTACGAATAAACAAACAAGCGAACAGACTAAATGACGTACGGACGGACAGACAGACGAACGAGCGAGCGAGTGAATGAACAAATGAATGGTTTAATGAGTGCATGAGTGAGCATGTGAACGAGTGAGTGAGCGAGCAAGTGTATGAGTGAACTTGTTAGTTGAAAGAGTTAAATGAGTGAATCTCATTTGATCTGCAAAGTTGTAATTGGGGATGCCGGCAACGTTGCTTGTTGCCGGGGCAGCACAGTGGGGCAACAGCAACAACAACAACAACAGCAATGCCAGCATGCAACAATTAAGAGATTTGCAGAAGTTGAGCGTATTTCATTGCTTCGCTATGCTTCGATTCAATGCGCTTCGATTCGTTTCGAAATGCAATGTTTGTGCACTTGTGCCGTTGAGTGCGTCAAAGCGGAAACGGAAACGCAACCATATTCTCGCCAATAAGTACGAGAACCGTTGGTCATTCACTGGCCATATACATATGTCTAGCTGTAACTGTTGTATTTGTGTGCGTGTGTGTGTGTGTGTGTGTGTGTGTGTGTGATGTGTGGCATGTTAACGCAGAATAAACAAGTAACGCAACCAACATTTCATCAAACCAGTCAGCACGCGTAAAACGCCACGTTGGCCAACTTAAATCTTCGCCAAAGCAACAAACAAATGTCAGAGTGACCATTGTGCCTTTTGTCTTCCGTTCGTCCGTCCTTCTGTCCGTCCGATATGCAATTGTATTTTCATAGGCAAAGTAAATTGAAATTAAAGCATAAATTTTGTTGTAAAATAACACGAAAAGCGAGAGTTGTTCCAACCCCTTTGGCTGCCTCAACGCCACCACCAACTAATAGACCCCGTACCGGCCGGAACCGCTGCCACTGCCACTGCCACCGTCTTTGCCGTGCTCAGCTGCGATACAAACATGGCACATGGCACATGGCTTGCCTGCTCGCTCCTTTGCTCGCTCCTTCGCTCGTTCGGTCGTTCGGTCGCTCAGTCGACCGTTTCACTCATTTTGCGGTATTTGGGAAAATCAGGTTTTATTTTCTATACAAAATACATAAATTTCGCATCATTATCAGCAGCGTTGGTGGTGGCGGCAAACGATGGCAGCGGCGGCGGCGGCAACGGCGACGGTTGAGCGCATTAAATTTCTACTCATTTTGGATATGAGCACATAGGACGGTAGAAGAGCATATTTACATACACACATGTGTGTGTGTGTGTGTGTGTGTGTGTGTAAACTAAGGCCATCCTACAATTGTGAGTTTGCAAATGAAACGAGATGGCAACATTTGTATGCATGTGTGTGTGTGTGTGTGAGTGCGTATAAACAAATGAGCGTATTGCTCATTATCATAAACAACAACAGCAACAGCAACAACAACAACAAGAATATCAGCGGTAGCAGCAATAACATGAAAGCAAATTATTGTTGTTGCCGTCGTTTATATGCGTGTTTGTGTGTGTGTGTGTGTGTGTGCATAAATGTGGTAGTGAAATGCAACATTTTACATACATAGTTTCTACAGTAAGCTGATGTACAACTGTCTACATATACTTATATATATACATATGTATGTGTGTAAACAACTCATACATTAATATATAACACGTACACATCCCACACACACACACACACACACGCACACATCCGAGTGGAACTTTAAATAATGTGTGTGTGTGTGTGGGTTGGCATAAGGGTTTTTATACTATTGAGAAAACTATTACAACTCCTTCTATTTCATCAGTTGACTTGTTGTTGTTGTTGTTGTTGCCATTGCTAGTGCTCATATATATATAAATATATATAAGAATATGCATAAATTAGAAGCGTACAAATGCGAAACTGAGATGAAAGGCATTTGTATAATTTTTAGTTTTTATTTAATTTATTTTTTTTTATTAATTATAAATTTTTTTTTTATTATTAAAAATGCCATATTATTATTATTATTATATGGCAGCATGCTCAAGACTGACTTGCAATAATTTATAATATTATGATATGAAACTGTATTCATATATGTTATATGGGACAAGAATATGCACAGTGGGACAAAAACATGTTATTATTTTTTTTTTTCATTTTTTATTATTTTCACTAAAAAAATGAATTTGTGATTTTATGTAAATTTTTAATGCAATAATAATTATTAATAAACAAATTATGACAATTGCACAAAATATATAGGCGGTGCTATGCCCCAAAATGTAAGCAATATTGTACACTTTAATTACCAAGAAAGTGTTTAAATGACATTGCACGCGAATAAAACAAATTTGTAACATCATTTAAATTAATTTATTTTCATTTTATTTTTATTAAATAAAACTTTGAGTCAAAAAAATTAAGCGAAAGTAAAAAAAATTGCAATTGAGCCCACTGTGCAATCGGTTATATGCATGCCGCCTGCCCGCATCACACACGCACACGCACACACACACACACATGTGCAATCAACAAATGACCTGCACATGACTAATACGACGAGTTTGCCACCGACCCAAGCATTTTTGCCGTTCATTACTACTTTCGTGTATTCAAACTGCTTCCGTTATCGTCGCGTGCACACACACACACACACACACGCACGCATACACACACACACATGCATGCATGCATATATGTAATGGACATTTCTAATTTAAAGTAATTTCTTTCTATATGAACGGCAATTGTGTTAATGATTAGAAAAAGGCTTCATTCATTCATTTGCCCCTCCCCCTCCCCCACCGCTCACCCACACTTGCTTAGTTGCTCATTTGCTCGTTAGTTCGCTTCCTGTCGCTGCCAGAAAAAGTTGATGCGCTCACACACACACACACATATGAGTGCTACTGCCGCCTTGCATGTGTGTGTGCGTGTGTGTGTGTGTGCAATTAATGTGCAACAAACGCGTTTGAAATTTACGCTGAGCTGTGCTTTCTCGAACTCAAACTCGCACTACTTTAGGCAGAAAGACTGCCAGGACTATGACGGGCAATTGCGCCCTTTGTTTTTCTGTGCCTTTTTTGTTGTTGTTTTTGTTGAGATTTTACTGTAAATGAAATGTTTTTTAATGTAAGAAAAAAGGTTTTGCGTTTTGTAATTCAAATGCGTCCCTTTGGTCGCCGCCAAGTGCGTGTGTGCGTTGAAGTTGGCAAACCGGTTCTGTTAGCAGAGCTACATTGACCCAGAACGCACACACACACACACACACATACACACATGCATGGGGGGTGGGGCAATTGCACGTATGCGTAAAACGGGACGCTGCCACACACGTCAACGTGACGTAACGGTAACTCTAACGGTAACGCTAACGGTAGCAAATGTTGATGTTGTGCCGCCCGGCGCGGCGCGATGCGTGTCGACACAAAGTCATGCCACAGCACGTCATTGCAGGCCAAGCCAAGTCAACTCAACTCAACTCAAGTCACGGCATGCCAAAGCGTGAAGAAGTGTAGAGCAGAGAAGTAGCGAGGGTTGGCAAAGGGGCGTGGAAAGGGTGGCAGAAAATTCAATTGAAAATTGTGCAAAAATCGAAGGCTTTGCGCTTGAAAACGAAAACAAAAACGGCAAAACAACACTAAAAATCACAGCTGCGATGATGATTAGAGCGTGAGGACACACACACGCACAGCAGACACGCACACACACGCGCACATGCATGTAATGTTGGCTGAAAACCTGTTTGTGCCAAAGGACCCATTGCAGTTATTCGTCGCAGGCCAACTCATGACTGACCCGGGGACATCCCTTGAGCTTTGCAGGCTTCGATGTGCCTTGCTCAGTCAGTCAGTCAGTCAGTCAGTCAGTAAGTCAGTGAGTAAGTCAGTCAGTGAGTCAGTCAATGCAGTCTTGCTAACCAAGTCAGCAGATGAGTTTCAAGTAAGCTTAAGTTATATGTAAGTTTTGCCCACATGATCATTTCATTAATAATTCGACTTCGGCTTGCGCTCTTAATGCTAGAGTGCTGTATGTGCGCTTCGACTGTGCGTAACATACGTCTACATGATGTTAATTGTTGCATTCAATTTTTCAGTGCTCACGTTTACTTTTTTATTGACAGATTATGTATGACCCAACGTTCCCTTACCCTTTATAAGGCAATGAGCGACTCTGCGTATACTTAATAATATAAAATAACCTCTACCGGCTTCCATTGTGGCTTACAAAGTTCTTTTAATGCGATTTTAATGTATGAAACATGATTAAATTACAAAAATTAATTATCAAATCGGAAAGATCCTTGGCTCGGTTTGAAAGCAAACTGTCCCAAACTCATCGAAGCTCACTTATTGCCGACCTGAACTAAGGGATCACTTGGCCTTTAATACGATCGCTTG
Source organism: Phortica magna (assembly GCA_037044515.1). Classification (NCBI taxonomy): domain Eukaryota; kingdom Metazoa; phylum Arthropoda; class Insecta; order Diptera; family Drosophilidae; genus Phortica; species Phortica magna. Next base: position 161,960 of record JBAMBP010003344.1, on the reverse strand, counting down.
GCACAACTCAAGTTAAGTCAAGTTGGGCACTCAATTTCCTTGCAGCGGTTTTGTTTTGTTCTCTTACAAGTTGCGTGGCGTTGATATGATCCTAACCGCAGTATAATCTTACGGTTAGCACATGTCCAACCTCATAATTACATGTGTTTTTAAAACGCGTTCGCATTGCAAATCACACAATTGACCAAACACGTGCAAACATTTCACGGGCGCACTTGTCCGTCTGTCCAACTGTCCAACTCTCTGCACAAAACGTTTCAGCTCAATTCGGTTGGTTCTCTTTTTGTTCTTGTTTTTATTGCATTGCTGCATGTTGAGCGTCTTTCTTCGCTTGCTTACGTTTAACTAAAAGTGTTGTTTCACTCGTTTAATTCTCGTTCAATTTCGTTGCACTCAAAAATAGTTTCGTAAAACGCTCAATTGGCAACACTTCCACTCACATTCATGCACACACAGGCGGAGCTCCCGTTAGTCTGCTTGAGTGCAATAAATTTCTTCTCATTTTTTTTTACTTTGTTTTGCTTTTTCTTTTCATTTCGTAAAAACGAAGCAATTTTTTGCTTTTTGTTTTTTTTTTGCTTTTTTCTTTGCATTTTTGCACAGCGCAACAAAAACAAAAACAATAACAACAACAAAGTCGTTTGTTAGAATGCGCCGATTGGGGTTCGCTGCCAATAGGGACGCCAACTTAGTTGGTTGGTTGGTTGGACGGACAGACAGACGGACAGACGGATGAATGGATGCAAAGATAGAAAAGCATGTGGCTACCGTGGAGGGGGGAGTGGTTTGAATGCAATTCAACTGTTTTGCATGTTGACTGATGGCACTGAGAGGGGTCGGGGGTGAAGTGGCACAGTGGCCGTGCGCAAAGGCGGGCAACCGAAGTGCCGATGATGTATTTTTATAATATTGTTATTTGAGTAAACTATAAACGTTGCGATACCCTACACTAAAGTACAGCTGAATTTGTATGAGTTGTATGGAAATCTGGCTGGAAATCTCAGCTCATAGAAGTTATGTTCTAGATTTTAAATGAGAATTTGATCAATGGTTAATGTTAAACTGCCGTATGTACGATGTGACTCTGTGTAACATAGGATAGTATTACACATATTTCTTGCCGAATTTAAAGGGCACAATAGCACAAATGCAAGCATATTTGTTCTGCCGTCGGTGCTCAGTCCAAATTTCAAGTCGCTTGCTCTCCGGGCAGTCAAACAGACAGATGTCTCACCTGATTTGTCTTCTTCTTCTGATCATTCATACTAATGTATATATAATGAAACACCATGCTATTATTTGCATATTAAATATTATATCATAGCGTGTGCGGAATTCGTTAAAGCCGAGCCGAGAATTTACTGGGCCAACGAGTCGAATTCAAATAGCATTTTGCGTGCAACTGAACTGCCTTTGAGCGAACTAATGCGCTGCACTCTCCTGCCTGCGCTTACCCCCTTTTCGGACGACACTCACACCGTCCATCAATCCACGAGCAACACTCTGCTCGTGCTCGCTGCGGCTGCTGTCGTCTGTCCTCAGTCGTCTGTGCTGCTGAGGAACATGCGCACTTTTTTCGCAATGAAACGTCTAAAAAAGACAAAAACAAAAACAACAGAAAACAAAATAAAATAATAAAAAGGAAAATGTATAAAAGTTTTGAGTCTTCTCGCAGCAGCAGCAACAACAACAGCAGCAACAACAACAAGGCGTCGATGAAGGCAACGGCACGGCGGACAAGCAGAAGCAGAAGCGCAGAAGGGCAAAAAAGAAGGAGAGCAAAAAAGCAAATGCAATGGAAATGCGTTGTGAGAAAATAGAAAAAATCGACTTTTCGTGTTTCTCATTTGCTGGCGGCGCGCGCTTCTAAGTAGCGTCCCCTAAATGAGGCTAGGCTGGCGGGCGGCGCGGCGGCGCATGTCGGAGTCGGTACGCTGCTGTGGTTGGCGCACAATGTTCATGCGCCAGCGACGGGGCGGGGGCGGCAGGGGGCATACACACACAACTGTGCTTGCTTGCTTGTCTGTCTGCCTCTGTGAATGTGTGTGTGTGTATGTGTGTGTGTATGTGTGTGTGCTTGTGTAGGTGGGCGTTGTTTTTATGGCTGTGTAGGTGGCTTCATCAACATCATCATCTACATCATCATCATCATCGGCATGAAACTCTCTTTTCTGCTTGGTCCGCGCTGTCATCTTCATCGTCTTCAGCGTCGCCTTCATCATCGCCTTCGTCGTCGTCGTCGTCGCCGTAGTCGCTTTCGTCGTCGTCACTATTAGTGTTGCATTAATTAGTTATGGCAGACGATTTTGTGGTTTCTGTGCTGCTGAAAGCTTTTTACTGTATTTCTCTCTTTTGTTTCATGTTTTTCTTTTGCTTTTTTTATTATTATTTTTTTTTTTTTTTTTTGCTTCTACTTTGTGTGCTTTCTGCTTTTGGCTTTATTGCAGACGCGTTTTTTTTTTCAGTTGATTTTATAAGTATTTGTTTGTCACTTATACAAATACATGTAAGTACATATACATATATATAAATTATTATACATTTTTTTAAAGCATGTTGCTCTCAGTGACATTAAAATCAACGCTTTCACTTGTTGCTGTTTTCAGCCTATAAAAATATGCCTTTGAAACGTCAAAGCAAAAATTTTAATAAATTATTTTTATATATTTTGCACACATCAAACATTAATTATGCCAAGTCTAAGCTTGTGATCCTGAGAATTATACAACAACAACGCACAACCGAACTTCAAATAGTTTGCTTTTTATATAATAAATAAATTCTTGTAATTTGGCAACGAAATTTGGACGAAAGACAGACGACCAGACAGACAGAGAGAGACACACACTTGAATGACTTTCAATTAGTTGCGCCACAATTAAGGATCTCTCGAGGAACGCCTCGTTTGGCCCGAGGCACATTGTAATCAAAGTCCAAAGTAGTTTTCATTGCCCATGCCACAACTTCTGCTTCTTCTTTGTGCTTGCTTGCTTGAGCTTATTTATTTAAAAAGCAATAAATTCATGGCAAGTTTATGCGCAAATATGCAAAACATTAAATGAGCCTCGGCATCGGCCTCAGCATTAAGAGTGAACGTCACTTCACCGTGCGTATGCAACATCGGCGCTGAGCTGAGCTGAGCCGAGTACAGCAAAGGGTTGCAAGTCGTAATGGTCATAGAATACGGTTTTCTGGCTCAAATGAAATTTTTAATAATGAAAAACCAAAAGCAAAGAAAACACTGACCAACCATTCAAGCATTCGACCGTCCAACCGTCCAACCGTCCAAGCAGCCAAGCAGCCAAGCAACCCCTGTCGTCATGTTGTGTTATGGCAACGACGCTTGTCGAATGCGGCCAACTGACACCCATTTCATGTACATTCATTCATTTGTTCCTACTCCAACTCCTCCTCCCCCTCCGCCTCATCATCATCATCAACACCAAAAATGTTTAACAAAAACAACAAAAACTAAACAAAATTACGCACGCCTTTGGAAAGCAAAGTAAAACTTCGCCAATAAATTCAATTCACTTCAGTTGATGTATCCTGTTTACCCTTACCCCTTAGCCCTACCCCTTCGCTTTGTGTCCCAACATTCCATGGGCGTATTCATAAATTCAACACTAAACTAACTAGACAACAAAATTGACCATTCATTCCACTGACCATTCATTCATTCACTGAGGTAGCGAAACACACACACACATAACAGCACCCCACACCCAGCCCCCGCTAGCGTCTCATGTGCATATGAGCATAGAAGCTTTTGTCTTTTAAATGCCATGTGCCGTGTGACCTTCTTTGCTCAAAGCGTCCTTTGCCTTTCTCCGGCTCCGGCTACGGCTACGACTCCGGCACGGGCACACCCTGCCTGCCGTTTGATCGTTTACACTCAGTGGAGCGCACAATAATTTAAATTATTCCACTTGGCGTATGTGCCTTGGCCATGTTGCTTGCCCACTTGGCCACTTGGCCACTTAATAACGAACATTACAATCGAAATGATGTTTTACAACAAAAACAACTTCAAAATTTATTTCAAAAAGTAACGTTGACAATAGTCACATTCATAGTATTCCAAAACAGTATGCTTTGAACATTAAAAACAACTATGCATTATGTTAAATAGCACATTGAGACACATACGGCAGTTCAACGTATACTTGTGCTTAGTGTTGATCTTTTGCTAATGCTAGACTGCTGTATGTGCCGTGGCGCGCTGTGTAACATAAGCCAATTACAACAATTTGTTGCGAATTTATTACGAAATGAAAGCAAAGTAGGCTTTGAATATTGATGTCAAAAGTACTTCAAGTTTCAATCGTCATTCATTGTAGTTTCGTCACACAGATAATATAAAATTTTCGGTTCTCTTCTCATATTTTTTAATTCCTAATTTTACACAAATTGCTGACAGTAAGCAAAAATTCTTAGTTATCGCGGTTGTTTTAAGTGTTATTTTTTTTGTTTAAATTCGTTAATCATGTATAAGCCAATAAAAAATCTTAAACGTATCTTTTTAATGAGGCAGCTTTTTGTGCCCAAGAACCTCATCGGTAAGTGCACGCACACCACACACACGCACACACGCACACGCACATGTCTAAACCATAGTGAAATGCCATTTCTGTGAATTTCCGAATTTCAGAAACGGCAGCACAAATGCGTGGTTTCGCATATAATGCCACTGCCAAGGCAACTGAGTTGCGGGCTGACGAGCGCAAGGCTGAGCCGCTGCGACATGATTCCGCCTCGCCGCTCAGCAAAGTATATAGCACACTTGGCGTCCAGGCCAAGAACACCGAGAAGCAAGTCGCCGATCAACGCTTTAGGGCGATGATGATCCAAATCGAGATGTGTCTGTCAAAGGCAAAGGCATCCGTCACCAATGCCACGTTCTACGACGTTAAACGTCCGATAAAGCCAATGGTGGACAACAAGGTCAAGAAACTGGAAACCGGCGGTCGTAAGGACACAACCGAGGAGCTTAAGTGCCTCACCCACAAACTATTCAAAGAGAAGGAAACTACAGAGAAGCTTCATAGGTTGATGCAGTTAGAGGTTGAACAGCGCGAGCAAGGCTATCCAAGGGAAGCCAAGGCCTCCAGTGCCCTCTTTCCGCTAAAGAACACCAATTATACTGTTTGAGGTGATCTGACAAACAATCATGATGTCATACATAGTCGCGTATATATATATATTATCATTTGACTAAGTCAATTTTCGTTCAATTTTGCAATTTAGGCCATTTTGGAATCAAGACCATAAATGTTATGTGCTTAAATAGTTAATTATTAACGTGTTCACAAAATTTTAATAAAGTAATGTTTTAAAATTTTATATCAAAAATGATGAAAAGTATTTTTTAATTTAATTAAATATATTTGTTATAATTTTCTGTTTTTGACTTTTTAATGTTTGAACTTGACATTTGTCCAAAAGGCGCTCTGATTTGAAAACACACTTTTTGTGCCAATTCTGCATTGCTTGCGCAAATGCTTGCGACACTTGGCATTAATGAACAATCCCGCGCCCAAACCCAATTTCGCCGATCGCACGCATTGTGCTCAACCGAGCCCTAAAAGTATGCACGTTTTCTTATTAAACGGTACGCACAGGGTGCTTAAATTTGGTTGGACTATAAAAAAACGTTGCTGCAGCGCTAATGGCACTTAAAGTTTACAAAGTGCCGCATGTCGCAGTGTAAACGCTTACGACTTACGTCATTATTTTATAAAAATTTTGTTTGCAAGTATAACAGAAATATTTCGGCTTTGTGTTAATACTCAATGTATTTGAAGTATAATATGCAAGAAATTAAAACAAATTTTCCAAAAATTCTCAGTTACTTTCCTTCACGACTGCGAATTTATTTAAACCCTCAACTAAGATTTAAACAATTAAAAATAAAGCTAAGATAATTTTTTATTTCATTGAAAACTAGTCGTAAGAACTTATTGATCTTGGTCCGAATGGTCCATCCAGTACTCCATTAAGCCATAGACTGTTTACAACCTTCCAGCTATTTTTATAATCTTATTCTTGCACAACTTTCACTTACATCATTAAACAGTTTGTTCTTTGCCGATGCTTGGTTAGGTTTAGTTTACCAAATATCTTTTCACATCACAATCAACAACTGTTTGACTGTGTTTGTTTTTTAGGATCATATTCAATTCAATACTCTTACGAACGCACATCATTAATGAGGATGAGGAAGAGGCTGAGGCTGAGCATGTTGCTTTGTTTTCGCAACTGGACCGGCAAATTAGTCAATAATGGCACAAAAGAGCAACAAATATGAACAGATTCGATTTATGTGCATTGTAGGCGCAAATCACATTCAAATCCGTTCGGTCGAGAAAAAGGTTATGAGACAAAAACGGTCTTAACGTAATGTTGCAGTAATAAGGATTATAACGCAATGTGTGCGCCTCAAGAACCTGAGCCGGTTGCGCAGCATGTACAACAACAACGACAACACATAAATAAAAATAGAAAATAAACAATTTATAAGTACGTTTAAGACAACACTAAAAGGCAACAAAGTTGCAGTTGAGCGCTAATTGAGAAGACAAGCACAGCCGTCGTCCTCGTCGAAGGCCGCCAAGGCACAGCCGGCTGGGGCTTAACCCGTGCCCGTGCCTGAGCGCCTGGTCATGCTCATGCTCATGCTTATAGCCGTGACCGTGCGTGAGTCAAATGTCTTGCTCCTGACAGGTCGGTGCGCTAATCCTTGCTGATCCTTCAGCCTGTGCCTGCACAGCCTTTGCTCCACTCACACAACTCGTGCTCGTTAGCGTTGCACAATGAACCGGAACTGTAAACAAGCAGAAAGACGCCTTTTCAATTCCTTCGCCCTCTCCCTCTCTCTCTCTCTACACACTTATTTACTGCTTGAAGCCCCGAATTCGATAATTGATTTATTATCCTTTTTATTGTTTTCCTCTTTCTTGTGCGCTCATCTCGGCATTATATTTCTTATGACGTCTGATTGTATCCCCTAAACGCACACCATTAAATACTATGTTGCTTTATTGCAGCCCAAGGCGGCGGCAGCAGCGGCAGCAGCGATGATGGCGGCGTGCCCTTTTGTCGCGTGTTATACAATGCACGACGGATCAGCCAACAGCCGATGGATCATGTCAACAGCCGTTGGCTGCAGTTGCCGCTTTTGGCACAAGTCTGCCTTTCAAAGATTCGATGCCGTTTCCAGCGAAGCGCAAATAACATGTCATAAAGAAATAATTCCCGGCTTGTATTATACATCATCATCATCGTGATCATCATGAGCAGCAACATGTTCTTGTCAGGCGTCTAAATGTTGCGTAATTTTATTGACTTTTATGATTACGAACGCATAACATTTATGGTACTACAAATGCGTAGAAACATCGCCTGCAGCAAGTCTATTAAATGCCATAATAATATAACGTGAGAAGCGCTTCAGGTCGAATTCGAATTTGAAACAATTCGAGCAATAATAAAAAACTACGTTGAGGTTCCGAAAACGTTGCATTTATATGTCGGCTGAATGATCATTAGGCATGTTAATTAAACACATTTTTTTTGGAGGTTTTTTGCATGAAAATTATTTAACGTTTGAGTGAAGGAAGGCAAGACATGTGACAACTTCAAATAGTTTTAATTAATTTTCTAATTTAAGCCATGCTCGCGTGCTCACAACAACCGACAATGCGGCAGATGTCAAACATAAGCTTTCAAATAAACTATCACATTAATCAGTTGGCAAGAAAAACTTTAAAGTTGCTACAACACACATCAAAGTCGCAGCCAATGACGTTGATAATTTGTCAAAATGACAGGCGTGTATCTTGAGTGGGGAAACGCGAACGCCCGCCCCAAACACAAGCAAGCCCCGCTACATATGTACAAGCATACATATATGCATACATGTGTGTGTGTGTGTGTGTGTGTGTGGCGCAGCAACTAATGGCAGTGAAGTCTTTGCTTACTCACAACACTTTGAGTTAATCCTTGCAATTTAAATAATGCTCTGCGGCTGCCATGAAAGAAGAAGAGAAGTCGCAACGTGGCGTTAGAGTGAATACGACTGACTGTTAGAAAGAGTGGCACATGTCGTACGAGTGTAAGTAAGTTTGCTCATTAATAAAACTAAAAAAAAAAAAAAAAGAAAACCAAAAACAAAAATAAAAAAAATAAAAGAGCGAAAAAAAGAGAAGCGAAGAAGAAGAAGCAGAAATCTTTAGTTGCCAAACTAAAAGTAATTAATTAATTTAATCAAAGGCAACTTCGATGCAACAAAATGGCGCTTGTCGAGTTAATGGCTTCGGTTTGGTTTGGCTTGGCTGTCTAATCAATCACTCGGCAAGCCGTGAGTCATTTGTTGTTCGTTTGTTTGTTTGTTTGTTTGTTCGTTCGAATAAGTCAAAATAGAAATTTAGTTGCCATTAGTCTTGATCTGATCTGAATAAACAAACAAATGATCCGCAATGGCAGAAGAAAACAAACCTTTCCTTGGTCGCTTTCACGCGTTGTCCTTTAGCACATGTTTTTGGCACTTTGATCTTGAGTAGCACAGTTCCGTTCTCAGACAGAACAGGAACTGCACTTGTGCATGGTGTCCTGCGAGCGGCCGCAAGCACTTGAAGTCTGGCTGGGATCGTTCGGTTTCCAATTGCTGTCAACTTTGACAAATCAAAGTGTGAGAAATATGGCTTTTCTCTTTCCATGACTTTCAACTAATAATAAACCAACTTTAGCCGCATTAATATGAGCTGAAGTTCGCACAGCAGGCGAGCGATCATGTTTTAGCCACATCAAACATGAAGTGCCGCTGCACTAAAGTGGCAGAGTCCTGTCATGTCGGCACAACTAGATGCGGCAACGAAACGCCACAGTTGACCGCCAAGGCCGGAAGCTGGCTGTGCGAGCGAAGGGAATTCCGTTGCACTTAGAAACTGTCACACTAGTGGCGATGATATACTAGCGCAGCGCTTGTGTGGTCTGCCAGCGCCCTAAGTGCCGCAAGTGGCAAAGGACGAAGGACAACAAGCAGACCACTTGAGCTCAAGACAGACCAGACACTTGAGGCGTGCAACGATCAAAGCGTTCACGATCGTTGCCAGACATGCTGTCTGGTCGTGTCACTGGTTGAGGTTCTGAGGGCGTAAAATCTCAGACCAGCTCAAACGGAAGCGGAAACATGCAATTTCACAAAGACACAAAATGATTTAAAAACAAAGCCATGTTTAATACAATTTGCTGAATTTTCTTTGCAGTATTTTGTTGTTGTTGTTGTTTTTGTTTCTTTGTCTTTTGCAATTAAAATGCCGAAAACAATATCGACATAATGAGCAGACAACAACAACAACGACAACAACAACAAACCCTTTTTGCATGCACGAAACATGTGTAAAAATTCATTAAAAATTCACGCACACACATGCAAATGTTGTAGACAGACGGCCAGACAGACCGACACACACAGTGGACATGATTGGGCGCAGGGTAAAGCAGCAGCAGTCAACAGCAGTAAGGGCTGACACACGGTCGGTCGGTCGGTGGGAGGGAGACTGCAGGATGAAGGAAAGGAAAGGAAAGGCATGCATGTAAGTATGCTAAGTAGAAAAGAAGGGTTACAAAGAAAATTAATGCGTATTTTTCGCAAATACTCTAAAAAGGATTTTTCCACAGGACAAAAGCAACAACAACGAACAACAAAGAATAAACAACAAAAAGTACGTACAAAAAGAGTGAAAAAAGCAACCAAATACTTAACATTATAGCAAGGGATAAGAAATAAAACAAGTGGCATTAAAAAGCCGATCCCTGCGCTATTTTTCATTGAGCAAGTGTGCAAGCGCGCAAGGACTGAAAGGACACATACAACATGTATGCATGTGTGCATGCATGTGTTTGTGTAAATAAACAAATGTACATGTGAGTTTAATGAGCAAAGGTTGAAAGTTGAAAGCGCTTTTTTTCCTCCTTTTTCTCCTTTTTTCTTTTTTAATTTTATTTTATTTTATTTTTATTCTGTTTGTTTAAAATATATCGATTGGAAATGCAACAAAGCTGTGGCCATGATAAGGCCGTGGGTGAGGGGGGGCAGGGCGTGTATGCCGGGTGGCAGCTTCGTGTGAGTTGTGCTTGCCGTCTTCTGGTTTTAATTTGCGCTCTTTAGCTACCCGTGTCTACCCAGCAAAGTTGCTTCAGTGATGTGCTCTGGCCAACTCTTAGATTCTAAGTAACCACATCACAGACGCAAAAATGCAGACAGACAGACATGTTGCAGCCCAGACAGCACACAAAGCAACGCAATCAGCGTATCTCTCTGCCTGCCGCCGTCTCTCTCTCTGTCTCTCTGTCTCTGTCTGTGTGTGTGTGGTTTATACTGTCTTTTTAGACATACTCACATACATACACACATACATACATGTGTATTATGTCAACTAAGTTTTTGCAATATACGACAAAACCTGTGCGTCAAATCGTGTTGACAGTTTTGAGAAACATTTCGGCACCTCAGACTGACAAATGTGTCATTAACACTGTAATTTGACAATGATAACTTTTAAATTTGTCTTTTTAGCTCATATTATAAACTCAGAGAAACCTCACATTTACATTGTCAAAAACATAACTGTTTTACAGCATGATTTTTACATTATTCTAAGCAAACTTTATTGCACCAAAAAGTTGCAAACGTTCATATGCAACATCAACTGCCTCAATGCCGCAACCACAAAGCAGTTGCCATAAGCAAGCTTTCCACTAAACTGCCGCCGATATGCACTCGCAATAACAACAACAACAGCAAACTAAGTTGCCTGAACATGCACCAGCCGAAATCTCCAGTTTAAATACTCAAGAACACCTAAAGAATACATGAACGCCATTTTGTCGTATTTTTAGGCAATGAAAATAACCTCTGTAAGCGAAGTGCGCTAATTTCTAATCGCTGTTTATATATAATATATAATTTTAGAAATTTATAACAATAAGATTCAAGATTAACTAAACAACGGATATTCTTATTACAAAGAAAGAAATAAATTTCATTCGACAAGGCATCTTTGTATCTGCGTTACCTGAGTATCTGCAACACATGTAATGTGAGGCGCAAATTTTACGAAAACAAAGCGTTTTAAATCAAACAAGCAAACCGGGCCCAGTACAATTAGTAACCCTTTCATAAGCCAACTTCAAAAGCAATTGTAAGCAGCCAAAAGCTTTTTCCTCCCCAACAATTTAAAAATGCATAGAGATGGCGCTCGTAAAAAACCGTTACTGCCAGCGACGCCATTGCCAAGGCGCGCGACGCCATCATGGGAAATCAACAGCATTCATTCAACCATTCAATGGCGCGCACACAACCCGAAAGCTAAAAAAGCAGAGCACTGTTTCACAATATCTTTCAAAGATGGCGCTGCAATTGCGCACGAGCAAAATGTTCTTTTGCTTTCGTTTTTGAAATACGAAAAAAAAAAAAAAAAACATAAAAATGTATACAAAGAAAAATAAAAAAGGGAAAAGATTTTTCAAATCGAAAAATAAAAGAAGATTTTAAAGCACACGCCAAACGTGCGCACACGAGCACACGAACTGGGTAACGAGCACGATACGAAACGACACACGACACGAAGAAGCAACGAAAGCCGAAGCGTACGAACGAACAACGAACAACGATGCGAACGCTGTGCGCAAAAGTGTTGATTGGCGTCGGGTGGGCGGGGGTGTTGGTTTGGTTGGTGCGTTGCTCTGTCAGCCTCGGCTCGGTCGCTTGGGCTTGCTTGTTGTTGTTGTTGTTTTGAATTTTTTTTTGTACTCTGCTTGAAGTTAACGCGACGCTAAGCAACACATCAGTCACACATCAGTGTGTGAGAAGTAGTTAATGAAACAGTTATTAGCACAGGTCAGTTCATGATTGCAGCTCAACATAAGTCAACATAACAGAAAAATGTGCAAAGGTCAATGAAGTTCGAAAAAATATGCATTGCGCGTCTTATTACTTTTGTATTTGTACACACATATGTACATACCTACATATGTATGAGGTGTTTATTTTGTTAAAATACTCGACATAACTTTATTCAACTTGAACTGTGATGTTTATTTGTCGTCGACATGTTCTTACATGCATACATAAGTTGTCTTGTTTGCGGCTTCCTTGCCGGTTCCTGTGTCTGACAGCTGTGGTGAAATTGTCTTAAAGTCCAACAAATGGTTGGCATGGCATGATATACAATATACAAATGCAAATAAAAAAATTGCATTACTTTTTAGTACTCACGCTGTTTCAAGTGACATGCGACTCAGGCCACATCACAAAACACTCATGGAAGTTTTGTATTGTCATAGACAACATAACTTTATGATGAGTAAAAACCATCGACATTGCACACACATTGAGTAGCATTGAAAATATTATGACATAACTATACATATGTGTATCTCTTACGTAGAGATTCGGCCCGGCATAATATAAAAATTGTACTTGCGGGTTATGGTATAATAAGATACTGAATCTTATTATTTAATTAGTACCGCCGCAACCCAAAAGTACAATTTTAATATGCTTATACCGCTAGCGTCTTTTATACAATAAGTACTTGAAGTGTTTTACAGCAAAAATGCTTAAAAGTTATCATAAAAATACAAAAAAAAAAACAAATTCAAAACTTCAGGTAACTGCTTTGATTTCCGTTGAACGATTTGCTTTGTCTGCAATTTTTGAGTCAACATGTCCTGACATGTTGTTCGGTGTCAAAACTTGTGCACAGTGCTTTACAAAGTAAATTTCGGCACAATTGATCGGCAAGAGCACACCTGCCCACCTGCCCCAGGCCCACCAGACCCCTTGCCATATCATGTCGAAACCAAAAACTCGGCACATCCACAAAACGACCAACAATGTGAACCGAAAAACACCGTTAAAACAGGCCAGACTTATGTCATGTTCATATACCCAACCCAGTCAGCCCAACAGGGCAAACAAACAACGCAACTCACGGCTCACGGCTCACGGCACCACACGGTTTTTGCGATTTATGCGTAGTATATTCTTGTGTGTGTTTGACTGCGATTCACGCGGCTTGTTGGACAGAGTTAATATCCAAATGGCTGGCTGACTCGCTCGCTGGCTGGCTGGTTGTCTAGCTGACGTTTGGCTGCCGCCTAGTGGCAGCTCACTGAACCGGAAATTGGAGGTGTGCGGCAAAACACGACGTGACGTGACATTTCCTCTTCGTCAAAATGTCAAAATATGCGAAAAACAACAAAGTGCCTTAGTCACGAGTCACGCAGTTACACAGTTAGGCATTTAGTCACTTAGTCAGTTAGTCAGAGCGACAGTGAGGCAGTCGTTTATTCATTCATTAAACAGCATATACACAAAACTCGCCGTCTGCAGTCGATCATTAATCGAAGTGCCATACAGTGGCAGACGACAATAACAATACCAACAACAACAACAACAACAACAACGACAGAACTAAAATCAACGCCAAAGTTTACTTGAATGTTAACGAAAAATTCAACAAAGAGCACAAAAACTTGCACAGTTAACTTCAACGTCAACATCGCTGTCGCTGTCAACGCCAACGCCGACGTCGGTTGCGTACGCTTGTCGATTCGCTTTGGCAAAGTTTTGCTCATAAATATTTCAAGTTTTTGTTGGCTTCTTCTTCTTCTACGGCACACAATTCGGCATATTTGACCTTAGACTCGTTGCACTAAACTCACACACACACGCACACAGGCACACACACGAGGAGTCATGAGTTGATTGCAGTCAACACACAAGACAAACAAAAAACAATTAGCAAACTTTGCGACATATTTCCAATAAAAGTTCATGCAATCGGCGATAAAGAAACCTCCGAAAAACCAAAAATAAAGCAAACATTTTTACAGCTTGGTAAACTTGCAGCTTGTTGCAGTTACAGTGTGATCCAAGCTTACTTAACTTAAAACACACATGAAAATGTATCTTATGCGCGTAAAAGTATCTTTGTGCTTGCAAGGCGTGGCAGACGTAATGAGCTTGGCGCGTTATAACTCGGTCACCCTAAATGTGCCACAATGTGGGCTTCGTTGGCGCTCCAATGGCACAAAAAGCCAAGACTCCAAACGTTATAAAATTATGAGAAAATTTCCGGTATTAAAAATTTTAATTGGAAAATATCTCGTTTGTCTAATGAAGAAGGCACATATAAATTCGAACTCCAATTCGAATGCAATAATAATTATTAGTGTTCCACGTCGTTGCACGCAAGACTTGCTGCGTCATAATGTTAGCCAACCCCGTTGCCCCACACCGCGCTTGCCCCCCGCTTAACGGTTGACAACACGCCCGCCTGGCTGGCTGGCTGGCTGTCTGTCCCATCGTACGTACCTACACTCGCACTTCTGTCGCTCGGTTCGTCCGTCCATCCGTCCAGCCGTCACTGAAAACTGGTCAACCGCATCGCGTCGCGCTGCATTGCACTTCATGCAGCGAGCCAGCGACACAACACATCACTTCCCTTGGCTTGCCTTGGCTTGGCTTGGCTTGACGTACAATGTCCAAAAAACGGAGGTCGACACAGAAGGGTTTCACCACGGACCAATCAAAGGCATCAGCGGCAGGAGCCGAAGTGTCAGGAGCAGTTCTCAGTACGGCTGATTAGGGCGCCCGCAATGAGTTGTTGCTGTTGTTGTTGTTGCACGATTTATTTCTCGCCAGTTATATATGTGTGTGAGTGTATTAGATTCAGAAGGGTTCATCACTCCTCAGATATTTGGCGTCAAAGTGTTTCGGTTGCCCTCAGGCCGTGCACTCACGTATCGTTTATCAATTTTACACCAGCTCGAGCGTATCATGGCGTTCAATGCGACGCTTCTAGGGCTTCACTGACAACATAATTACATAATTACGCCTCCCCCCAAAAACAAAATGAAAAACAAAACGCAAATTGCAACACTTGAGCTCCGTCATTTAGTCGCTTGCTTGACTTGACTTGACTTGACTTGACTTCTCTAGGCTTGGATGGACTTCTCTTGTCGCGTCTTGTGCTTATCTTGGCTGCGAGTCCAGAACTTAGGAGGGAGATGAGTTACTTTTAAGTTTAACAGAGCCATTTTAATATTGCTTATTGTCTTATCATATATATCATCATATTATATATATCATCATAATAGTACAATATATTTATTTATTTTTAATCTGTATAAAGTCTTACAGCATGAATGTTCCAGAGAACAAGAAAAGAACTGTTATTATAAATAAAGTGTAATTGATATTTCTTATAGTTCTGATTTATTCTATATATGTACATATTCTTTTTGGGATCTTTCCGGCCTTCTACTTTGCGTTATATACTTTTGGTCTCAAACAAACATGATATATGTTGTACAACGATTGCTGCACAGTCTGTATGAAGATGATGATGTTACTGTCGCACGAATATCAAAAAGTAAAAAAAAATAAAAGAAAATTTTTCTGAAATCATCGCTTTTTGCATTCATTGAATTGACAATCGGTTTGACTCATTGAGTCAGTCAAATGCGTCGTTTGTTGATTGAAACTAATCAGTCAGGCAGGACGACAATGAAAGGCAAAGTGAAATGCATGCAACCAAAGGAACGGAAGCCGGAGTAACCAAAGCGAAACAGTGCGCAAAATCGTGTGAGATCAGCAATAACACAAAGATAATTGGCAACAATTCACTTGGCCGCAGTCGACATATCCTTGTGCATTGAAACGGCATTTGTCAACACAAATCAATAAGCAATGCAACTGCAAGGACATTGGAGCAGAGTAGCACACACGGTAGCTGAAATGCCAAAAGAAAAACAAAGAGACAAACAACAAATATTAGTGATGCAAAGAAAGGAAGAGCAGAGAATGTCTCCGCAAGTCTAGGCTAAGCAGATTAGCCAAAGAGGCCTTAAAGGTGATACATCACAGAGTGTCGGACAGACGGCATTTGTCGGGCGGACAGGACTGCCTGGCTACAATACGGTTAACCGTGCGCAAGCGGATTATCCGCTTAGCGCGTTCAGTTTATGTTTGTCACTCGGCTTAGATAACGGCAGAGAAAAGGACACGATGCATTTGAACTGCTACGATCTCGAACTCGATGGGAAAGTTGTGTCATGTAAGTGATATCCTGTTAGGGACAAAGGCGGTGCCGTATGCGCAACCTGTCTTGATGTTCTTTGAGCAAGTCGAGATTGATTACCGATTAGATGCATTAGCAGGTGATCACACATGCTTCGTTGGATCGCCTACAACAACAACAACAACGGGCCATGGCTTAATAGCATGAGAAAATGCATGAATGAAGTTGCTTGCGCTCAAATGACTTAAGGCGATTTGCCTGCCCCCCTTCATTATCGCTGACAATCGATGATGCTTTCTTTTATTTTTTTTTTCGCTATTTATATATTTTATGTGACATGATGTGATTTCGCAAGGTGCAAGGTGCTTCAACTGTGCTGCGCGTCGGTGAAGATGATAGAGGAGTAGTCTAGTCTTCTATTTTGCGTCTTCTTTTGAGTTGTGCCCCAGGCGCGTTCTTCTCTGCTGTTGACTCGCCTTGAGTTAATCCTGCCACAAAAACATGTCAACTGCGCGTTTAATGCTATTTTTATGGCGGGGATTGTTTCGGCTTCGGAAAATAACAAACACAAATTCTAAGGATTTATTTTCTTTTGGGGGCAAATTACACCCGCTTTCAACTAACCCCTTTTTTTTCTTACTTTTTGTTTTCCAAATAATTCGCTTTGTTATACAACCCCCCAACCATGGTGACATTGTCGCTACACAATGCTTTTCGTTTATGTCATCATCATCATCATCATCATCATCATCAGCAGTTGGCCTCTTAGGCAGTGCAGACTAAAGCAACAATGCAATAAATACGTAGTTGTTGTCTTGATAATTTATCTAAGGACTTAACCAGCTCAGCGCTCAGCTCTTTTAAACGCCGCACATATTCATCACATCATCATCGTCACCGCCGTCACCAACGCCAACGCCAACGCCATCACCTTCGCAGTCATCAACATGAACAACATCATCATCATCGCGCTCGTCATTATCATTGCAAGCACAATCAACTCAATGAACGATGAGCCCTTAACTCATTACACACACCCACACACACACACACACACGCGTACACCCACAACTCAACTTTATCCGCTCTTTACGTAAGCGCTTTGTTTTAACTCAAGTACTTTCGCTGTTCAGATTCATTAACGTATTCGAAAGAGGTTTAAATACCAAATGGGCTTTAAAAACTTTTTGTTGTCTTTTTTTTTATATTTTTTTTTTTTTTTTGTTTTTGCCTGCTGTTATTTATGTTGGTGTTGTTATCTCATAAGCCTTACTCCGGCATTTATTGATTTTTTTTTTTTTGCACGATTTTTACACTTGAAGTCAATTTTGTCTTTTGTCATTTTGGCAGCTTGGCAAAAGTAGACTTTGATTTCGTGCGTGGTCAGTTCAATCATATCATGGCGGCATACTTATGTGTCTCAGCTATATAATCAGCCATAAGACGAACAGCTTAATTTAAGACGCAATATACGCTTATTTATTATAATAAAACAACGGCAAAGGACATCGAACAGTTCAGCATGGTACATGGCACAAAGTATGGCAGGGAGTTTGTTATGCATTTTAAAGAAGGAGGAGTGGCCAGCACGCTGTAAATAAATTCGTATAAATTGTGATTACAATCGCTTGAGCGCCATTAAACCGCGGCCATTATTTCACAGGCCGTCAGGCAAGCCGACAAACCAAAAGATACTTTAGCCTCTCATTCAAGTAAATGAACACAATGGGCTGCGACGCATCTTTTTAACCCATTCATATGCTCATTCATTGCCAGTGCGCCACTTTATCGCGAACATTTCCGGTTTTAAGACAGAAACACTTCGTACTTGTATCCTTTTTTTTTTCTTTCATTTATTTATTTCTGTCTTTTTTTTTTTGTTTTTTATTTCACAGTTGAAATCCTTTCATGGCGCACAGACATCGCCAAGTCTTCCTTGCGTTGTACTTATTTTGTGTGCGCCATAAAAAAGTGTTCGCGGTAAATAATTCAAAGGAGTTGCCAACCGCCCGCCCCACGGTTGCCCAAAGGGCGCAAAGCCATGGCAAACCTGACATGAAGATGAACAACATTAAGAACTCAGCCAAGTGGCAATCGTAATAAGAAATAATGAAATGGGAAGAAAAAAAAAAAAAAAAAAAAACCAACAAAAAAAGGGCAAAGAAAAGCTCAGCAGCAACGAAATGAATTGAAAGAAAAGTTTTAATTATTTTTAATTCTCATGATTAGTACTTCTGCGGAGTGGTTCACCCCACCAGTGTAGCAACCACCAACGCCATCGAGCGAGCGACTCGAGTCGAGTCGAGCGACGCGGCGTCTCAAAGGCGTCAAAAGGCTCGTTAATTAAGCAAAACAATTGTGAAAATGAAGCCAGGCTCCGGACGAGCGACCTTGTCTTGCCACTCCTGCCACTACCGCCATTCATTTCAACGCTGCTTAGCGCATCTTATCCGGCATAGTCAACACAAAATGAAACAGAAGTAAAACCAAACCAAACCAAACCGAACCGAAAGTAAAACAATTGTGCACCAAAGTGATAATGACAATTTTCGCACTTTGTAGAAAATGAATGGCTCGTTGAAGCACACGGAGCATCACCAGGAGCAGGAGCATCAGCAATGGGCATGGGCATGGGCTTGGTGATGAGATGAGATGGCAAGTTAATGAGTCGCAGCGCTCGAAGGCGGTAAATGCTGCCGTCGGGTGCAGTTTGCTTTTGTTTTAATTTGACATGCCCCCCACTACCCCACCCCAGACCCGCACATCAGCCAACACATCCATGCCGTTGGTACATTCGGTTGGCTTGTACATTTGCCACTTTTAAGTTTGATTCGTTTCGCGGTGCTTGCGGCTGCCCCCAAGTCTCTGTTGCAGAAACCCCTCGTTTTAATTGCTTAATTATGTTAAACATTATGTGTCTTCGACGGACTTCGCAACTTAACAACTTCTTATTTATGGCCAACGCTTCCGTAACTTGTGAATTATGCCATTATTACATAACTCCAAAGCAACCAAGAACCATCAGCAAATGCGCGTCTCAATTGATTGCAATCAGTGTTGTTTTCCACACGAAATACTAAGCCGGCGTTTGTGTTGCATTCTCAGGAACAACATTTGCTTATTGCGTGAAGAAGCCTTCGCATTTCCAGAAATGTGATTATATTTATTTATACTTTGTTTATAATGTCATACGAAACTTTCTTCTTATCTTGCGACTTAATTGATTATGCCAACAAACGCACTTTCGTAATAATTACTTTGCGCATTTCTTTTTGCACTTTTCAAGACTACCAGGAATTTTTTTTTTATACAGTTTTAGTTTGCAGTATTTCACACTTTCAGTAAATGTTATACGCATTGTGTAAACATGCTCTTAAACAACATATAATATATATATATATTTTTGGAAGGCTTCTTTTTTGGTTGCATCCTTTTTTTTGTTAGCAACTTTTAGCTCTCGGTCGATCTTGAAACCATGTAGTGTAAAATTTCATTCATTGATTTCATGTTTCATTTAATTGTTTTGGGTGCAAAGAAAAAACAAATTCACCTCAACTTATTTTGTTTGCGTTTTACAGCCAAGTGGCCTCAAAAACGTACGCAAATGTGTACCAAGAATTACTGTAGCCAATTTACAGCCGTATAGCGCGCTACAACAAGATACAAGATACGTTGTATAAAAGCACATTTTCGATTTGTTTATTTACACTTGCTCGAATGCGATTTACGATGGGATTCGTAAAATGAGCAATGCGCCGTGCCAGGCCCCAACCCAACCCGCCCTATCAAACGGTGTTGCAGTCGCACATCTCCTGCAAGTCCCAGCGCCAGCACAACGACACCTAACGGCGTCAATGGCTACCGAGTTGCGCCGGCTACTTGTATCTAGCAACGGTCGCTCGGTGGAGCAACTTTGGTTGAACGCTGGGCAACTCTCACGCTCGCAGCAAGTCATAAATGTGAATGGGTTGAGGAGGGGTATGCGAGGGGGCGCACGTTAAGCAATCATAAAAATCGCATAAAATCAGAAAAAATAAATCTTAAGATGGATTTTCAAGGCATTTCTGTTTGCCGTTTTGTTGTTGTTTATTTTGAAAAAGTGGCGCCAATGGGTTAATGTGCGACCAAAAAACACAGATGGCGCTGACTCAATTCAAATGATGATGATGTTGTCGTCGTCGTTGTTGCTGTTGTTGTTGTTGGCGCAAACCAAACAATTTGGCTAAACACAGGAAATGTTTACAAATTTCCACAAGTATTTTTTTTCTTCTTCTGCTTCTTCTTTTTTCAACACAACTATTTGCCTTTTTGTATCTTTCTTGCGTATGTGTACAAACTTTAAGCAGTTTTTATTGGTTTCCCAATGGCACACACACAGACACACACACATGAGCAGACGTGCACAGGTTCGCTTAGACACACACACATACACATACACACATAGATACATACGTGCTATGTTAAATGTATCTAAGCACAGCTGCACTAAACTTATTTCAAGATTTATGTGCATTTGTAGATATTTGATAGGAACTTATCTTAGTTGAGTTGAGTTGAGTTGAGTTGACTTCGGGCGGGTTAAGTTGTACAAGTATTGCAGATGTAGCAACACTTTCCTGCGCTATACGCTATGCACTATCCACTTAAAAATGCATGCCATAAATTTTCATGCGTCGCTCAGATTTACTTCATCTTTTGTGTTGTTCCAACGCCAGCAGCACAAGCACATGCTCAACACCGATTTTACCTCTATACAATATCTCCTCTATATATGTATATATGTACTGTGCCACTCAGCTTGAGAGAAGCGCCTTCAATTTCGGACTTTGATTTGGCGTAACTTCGGAACGAATAGAATAATTTCAAGGTTTTGAACTCAGAATAGGATTTTCATTACGACCCATGCTTTTTTGACGATCGGCTCGAAAACGCCCCCTTAAAAGAGAGAAATAAAAAGAGTTTTTAAGCAATGTGAAGTAGGCAAAATATAAATAATAGGGCTTATATTTGTTTTATGAGCATTACTCGTCCAAAACTTACTTTTCTAGAACAATAAGGCTCTTCATTTTAAAGGTGAAACTTTATTTTAGAAATCTCCATGAACTGCAACCCTTCAATGTACGAAAAATTACAGTTTTTCCACTGTATGCATTTGGCATATTTGCCCGCCATATCTTCCTCTTGTTTGGGGCAAATATGTGCCCGCAATATCTCCTCTTGTTTGGGGCAAATATGTTACTTTAAAGGAAATAAACAATGCGAAGCGTTTCTCAAGCGATTCGTGCCTGACTTTGCTCTTTGTCTCCATCATAGTCGCCCACTTGCCTACCGTAGGCTTATGACATACCCGCCGACAAAAACAAACAGAGAAACAAAAGCAAAACATTACGAATGTAAATGGAACAGAGAATAAAGTGAACTGTCGCTGGTTGCATCACGTTTTCCCTTTTGTGTTTATTTATTGTATTTCACAATATATTTTCAGCACGTTTGACTTCGTTCACCTAACGTGCGCCACGGCACCACGGCAGGCAAACTCCCATGCCGTTACATTTTAAGCGTCTCGGGTCTGATTGAAATTCGCGGATAACCTGAAATGGATTTTTCCTTTCCACAATTGCTTTGGTGGCAATTCCAAGCGATTCACTTTGTGTGCATACACTGTTGTTGATGGCAATGCCAGCTTCATGTGTTTTTACACACACACACACACACACACACACAGATACATTTATTTAAGTACATTCGTTTATGTCTTCTTTAGCGTTGACAGTTTGCGCATCGAAATAGTTGCAGATACATTTCAACTTGATGCCTTAGCCCAAAATCAATTTCACACACACACACACAGTAACACACACAGAAGCACACATGCGTACATAAAAGCCAACATTTAAGTAGCGCAACTGAGAGACTCATTTTGTCAATCGTTTTAGAGCATTACAAATTTATTTGCAAATTTATAGCTGCCACACACGCAATGCGTGCCGCAACGCAACGCAACGCAACGCACTGTGCCACAAAGTTGCTCATCGCAATGATGAGCATGATGCCATCAAACAAAAAATGTTATCAAGTTCAATAACATTTGAGATACTTTCTTGGTGGAACGTGCGTCGAAGTCAATGTAAGAACATGACATTGCGGTAGTTGCTTTGCCTGCGCCTTGAGTCGGCCAACCGTAACCCTATCGGGCGTATAATTGGCCATTGAGCCTGTCACCGTTGCCCCCCGCCCGTCGCCCATGGTCTGGCGCATTGGCTGATTGGACACGGTGTTGGAGTCTCAGCGTTGCTTGCGAATATCTGCGCAGCATGCGAAAATCTCACACACACAGAGGCACACAGACGCACACATATGTCAGTGGCAAAATCAGCGCCTTGCCGACGTCAAAGCCCATTGTCTCCTTTTATGGTTTTTCTTCCTGTTGGCAATTTTCGCACTGAGCCACATTTATTGCCATCTTGGCAACAGTCAAAGCCGTTATGGTGGCACGTCGCGACGCATAAAAAGAAACCGATTTGGGCACGCTTAAGCGCGCTAGCAGGCCGTGGGGCAGGGGAGCAGGCGTATTGAAATGAAAAATCTGGTTAACCCAAAGATAGTGCGGCGTAATTTAGTATGTCTCATGCATGTGTGTGTGTGTGCGTGTGTGTGGGGCTTAAATAAGCACAGTCTTGGGCATTCAATTTGAGCTCAGGCTATAAAATTAGTCCTAATAAATTGCACAGTTTGAAAAAACGTAAACTGGCTGAACTGAAAAAAAAAAAAAATAAACGAATACTTATTTATGCATTTTCCATGCAAATTTTATGTAAGAAGCGCAAAATGTATGTTTAAAATAAAATACCGCATGGATTTTATAAACACATGGTTTGAAAATACAAAAAAAAATAGAGATAATAAATTTGCCAATTTGCTCATGTTAAAACGAAGGTCAAAGGTCAATAAGTAAAAAATAATAGTACCAAATTTATATTAAAAATTCGGACAGCGGGGAAAACTTCTTGTGGAGCATCTTATAACAAAATAGTATAGTTTAGTAAAAAATACGCCCAAAATTTAATTAAAAATTCGGACAGTGCAGAAAACTTCTTCTCTTATAATAAACATCTTATAATAAAATAGTAGAGTTTAATAAAAAATATTCCAAAAATTAAATTTAAAATTCGGATAGCGTAGAAAACTTCTTATGGGGCAACTTATAATAAAATAATATAGTTTAGTTTCAAGAACATTAATTGGAGATATACGTTTATCTTTATAGAATAGGTGCTGGCGCAGCAAGATAGCAAATATAAAGAGTCTCGAAGCATCTTCATTTCAACAACATGCAATTGCATAAAAAAACCATAGATGATCTTAATGTGTAGTACGGCACTTGAATGGCGGATGCGGCGAACGTTGAGTGGCACGAGAAATGCTTGTCAGCGGCGGCAAACGAGCGACGGCGGACGACAGACGACAGACGGCGGATGAGAGACGACATAAGCAGCATCAATCATGACACAAAAACCATTTTGGCCAAACGCGCGCGGTTTCCAAGCGCATCCCGCAGATTTTACGGCGTGTTTTCTATTTATTTTTTTTTGTTCCCATCGCCTGCGCGCTCACTCACTCTTGCACAGGCATTCATAATGTGCGTGTGTGTGTGTGTGTGTTAATTTGTAGCGAAACCATTTCCACCATTTTGAATAAACAGACATGTATTTTCGTTGCGACTGCGACTGGGATGGGAACGGGATGCCACACCCTCCCTGTCAGAATGCACGCCCGTTTCACTGGCCGTATTTTGCAGCGCACAGTCGTATTGTACATGCATGCTGCTCTGCTCAGCTCAGCTCCGTTCCCCACCCTGCCGAACAACCCTCACCACGACCATTTCCACTTCCGACACGCACGCACTCGAAATGCGTCGTTATTTATATTTTCCTGTTTGCATTTTGAGCGGGTTTTTTTTTTGTTGTTGTTGCTTCTTTTTGTTTTTTTTTTTTTTTTTTGGTTGGTGTCATGGTGGTGGCTCATGTCCTTTTACATGCAAACGCACACACACACGCACGCACTCGAAATAGTATCGTCCTTGTGTCATTATGTCCGCCGATGCTGATGCCGATGCCGATGACGACGACTGCGACTGCGATGATGATGATAATAATAATATAGCGCGCGGCATCAGAACGCGCCAGGATGTGTCACGCTCAACGCTGACAGAAGGAACCAACAACAACAACAGCAACAACAAATATAAAGTCGCAGTCAGGCAAGCAAATAGAAATAAAAATGGAAATGCGTTCGAATACAATTGCATTGCCCAACACACACACACACACACACACACACACAGATACATGCATGTGTATATATGTATCTGTACATGCATGCATGCTTTTGAATAAATGGAGTGAGAGCAGTGCCAAATAAATAACGCATAACGTAAATGGGCAAGGGCGCAATTGAAGAGGGGCGGCGGCAACAGAGGCCGATTGCATTGTTACCGTTAGATAGAGTCATAGATATACAGGCAGCCAGTCAGCCAGTTACACAGACAGACAGATGGACAGATTGGCGTACTGACGTTCGGTCGGTCGGTCGGTTCGCTTGAACCGCATAAAGATTGCGCCGAACTACACACACACACACACACACACACACACAGAGAAGCACTCGAATGCATGTGAGGATAGTGCGTATTTCTCGCGTTGTTGATGAGCATGATGGCGACGGCGACGGCGACGGTGCTGCTGACGTTGCCATTGTTGTTTGTCTTTGACCAAAGGATCAAGGGCTCTAAAAAGGTCATTACCGCTCGCACACACACACACACGCACGCACATATGTACGCACAATCAAAGCTCGCCTGTACTCGAAAAACCCTCTTACCACGCTCCTGGCTGTGCAAACCGTTTGTGTTTGTGATCCTGTTTTAGCTTTGGCCACCACCCGCTTTACCGCATCATCGTGCGGCAATGTTGTAAGAAACTCTGCTTTATTTGTGTGCACGTGTGAATGAATGAATGATTACAGGATTACACAGCCCTGTGTGTGTTTCCATATATATATATATTTGTATATGTATAATGAAGAGAATGCTAAACAAAATGACAGCCATTGAATCACCGTTATTTCGGTTTTGAAAACTGAAACTGTTTTTTTTTTACGTTATTATTTTTAAAGCAGATAACATTTCAGCATTGAATCAATTTTGACTTTTCTCTCTCCCTCCCTCTCTCTCTTGATTCTTTGCAGCTGCTGGCAAACGTAAGCTTCTTCTTCTTGTTTGTGTATATCCCTGGGAAAGGGTACTATATGGAAACTGTGTTAGGAACAGTTAAAAAAATGTATTCATATTTTTAAACTCCGTCATGAATATGAATGAACTTCTCGTCGAATTTCTCGCTAACAAATAATAAAATTCTCAAGAGGTATTTTTATTTATTTTTTAATTTATTAAATTCTTTAATAACAATTGTCTGCCATTTCAGTAGCTTTAATCAATACTATTACAATGTAATAAATATTATATAATATAATAAAAAAATAATATGATATGAAAAAAAAAACAATAATGCATATATTCAGGCGCTCACTGCTTCAAAGAACCACTTGCCATTTTTAACTCTGAACGAAAATAAGACTTAAAAATATTGTTATTATTATAAGCACTCTACTTAAATTTTTTTAAAATTCCATAAATTTCCAATCCGATTATTATTTCTTTATTTTTGGCGAGATAAATGTATCGAGCGTGTACTTCAAAGCAGACATGACCTATGTTTCATATAGGCACATGACACATACGACAGTTGAGCACTAACACTTTTGTGTAAATTGCGCTTGTTTATATGCAAAACGAACCTTTTAACAAATATAAAAGTACTTTCTAGTTAATTTCTAAACAAACTGTAAACGAAGCTTTCCATGCACATTGACCGTTCATTGTTACAATTTTCAACTTGTTAATAAAGTTACTACAATTATATCTATCAAGTTGATTATTCGATCGCTTGGCTTTGCCACATCGAAGCGACAACACAAAAAAATATCATTGTTGAGGCGCTGCCAAGCGAACTGGAAGGGCAGACGAAGTTGACAATTATTGTTGTTAACACAAAGGGCGCGTTTACAAATATTTGCCGTTTGATCATTGCCAAGGACATTAATTTTCGTAGCAAAACAGCGGGAAACAGCAACAGAAGCAACAAACGAGCATAAGTCTTGGCGTCAACAAAAGGATAACATGGAATTCGAAGATGTCACACAAAAGGATTCATTGATTCATTGACTCATGCGGATCGCTGCCGCTGCCGTTCATTCATTTCGACACCACTGCCATTGACTTGGTAAGCGTACATTTTTCAAATATTGACTTTTATGTTAAAATGCAACATTTCAATTTTAGCTCCGAGCATCAAAGAGCATCCCTAAATATAATAACATAAAAAAAAAATAGCCATCATTGTCATTGTCAACGTCATCATCATTATCAGTTAGGTAACTCGGAACTGAATTGTTCCAACGTTCCAGCGTTCTGACGTCGCACTGTCTGTCTATTTCTATTTATATATACACACATTTTATATATATTTTTGTTTGGTTTCTTTTTTGTTCGTGTCTGTCTGTCTGTCGACCCGTCTCACTGATAATGATAATGATGACGATGATGATGATGCTAGCCTTGTTTTGTCGCGTTGTTTATGTGTACACGATCAGCCCCCTTTTGTTCTGGAACAGTGCAGACAAAACGGAGTCATCAACGAAATTCGAATCGAGATCCTTTTGCTTTTCATACAATTGATGCTCCTTTTTGCAGGAGGCAACAACACTGCATTGCATCCTTTTGACACATTTTCGTTCTGCATTACACACAACTGTCTTATGCCTTTGTTGTAGCTGTTGTTGTTGTTGCTAGCCATCAGTTTGTTGCAGTTGCCCGTTTAGTTTTTATGCTCTTTAGAAAATCATGTCAACAGAACTGTTCGATTTGACATTTCATTTAGTTGCTTTTTTACCTTTTCTACAAATTCTCAGTTTGGTTCGTTGTTTTCTTTAACTCAACGTAATGTCCTGTAATATTAGTTTTTTTCTCTTTTTTTTATTACAGCAAAAGGTTTGCTTCTTTTGTTAGGTTGGTTACTTTGGTGATGTTTCTATTTGCCAAGGCTCTGTTTGAAAACGCCCTTGATTTATTGAGTCCTTTTGCTTTTTTTATTTTATTGTAACATCTTGTCTCATATCATTTCATTGACTTGACTTCATCATCAAAATTTCAATTATTTCAGCAGAAACTTTTATAAGCACAAATTGTCTTATATATATGAGTCGATCCCATTGTTCTACTAACAATATTATGCAACAAGCGCATATCTTACGTGCCGTTTAAGCGCAACTCTCATTTTTGTAGTACATTTCTCACTTAACATACGAATTTCAAAGCACATTAATTATCGAAAAAAAAAAACGGGGGAAAGCCAAAAATATCAATGACAAAGTATTTTAAGTGAGCGAACATTGAAGAGACGCCGCCAAATCAATTGACCATAAATCACGAGCAACTCAACTCGTCAACTTGCGCGTTATATGTGCGTTTGTTTGTTTGTAAGCGTGAGCCATATAAGCCAACGAGTTGTTATAACAGATTCTTCAATGACAAAACAGACAAAAAGTTGTCTGAAGGCGCAGAGTGACGGAGAACAACTTCAGTATAACTAAGTTGTTGTTGTTGTTGTTGAGTGACTAAAAATAAACAAAGTCGGATCACTTAGAAGCTGTTAAGCGACACTTTTAGCCCCTCCAAGTTAATGCGACATAAGTCGCGTGTCAAAGGTGGCACGCGATGTGCGTTGTGCATCGGCGGCAGCAACGGCAGCGGCGGCGGTGGCGGTGGCATTGGGGCAGGCAGCATCTGTCTGCGGCAGCAGTAGAGGAGGCAACACTTTAAGTATTTCGACAGTCTCAAAAGTCACGTACTGCAGCGGACGAAGCGTTGCACACACGCCGCCGTCAATGATGTCCGCCGGGCGTCAGTTTGTCTTCGGCAACGCATATATATTGTAGCATACCAAAAGTATAAATTGTGTTTATTTTGTCAACGAAATTCCAAATAAATTCTAAACATTTACGAGCAACAAATTACCCCCGACAAAAAAAAACAAAAAATCAACAAAACAAAAAATAAGAAGCGTAGAAAATAAATTCATTTTTCATTTATTTGTAAGCAAAGGCACAAAAATGACAAGCGATATCAAAGGCGGCAGCGAACGCTCATGCTCAACGCGCCCGAACCTCATAATTTGTGCCTAAGGTCTTTATTGTTGTCGCTTTTTTTGGCCATGTTCGAGCAACCGTTGACAACTTTGTGCAAGATAAAAAAGAAGCCAAATGAAAATTCATTGAAAATTTCAAAAACAAAATTGCCGCCTACTTTTTTCTTTTTTGTTATTTTCATTAAATGAAAGAAAGCGACACAAAGTTAAATCAATAAATTAAAAATAAAATCGAGCAACGAAAACCGTAAACAAAACAAAACAAACTCAATTCAGGACACTCGCATTGTGTCCTGAATTGACAACACTATTTAATTTGTGCAGGTCAATTTCGACTTGTAACAACTCAATTGAAAAGCATGTCCTGCACACAGGACACGCCTGACAATGCACAACCGACAGTGGGTGTGATTCCATGGAAGCGCAAAAATCTCAAACAATTCTTGCTTGTTCTATTTTTCTATTGATAAAAAAACAAACAAATCAAAGCAAAAAAAAATCATTAGAAACGTGGGCGCATAACCCATGTTTTTGCCACATTTTTCGTAATATTTACAAAACAAAGTATCTCGAACTAAAGACTATAGCGAAGAAGATACAAATGTGCGCCGTTGTTGTTGTTGGCAAACACTTTCAAGCGAATTTTGTTGACATCTTTTGAATTTTCTTTGGCTGCCAAATTGTCGGTCAAGTCAAAGCAAACGACCAAAACGGCAAACGCTTCAAATAATAATTAATAAATCAATTCATTTTGTATAATTTAAATACAAATATTTGTGGCTCGCCTCAAAATTGTCGCTTTGAGCTTTAAAATGGTTAATGAAAATATATTAAATATAGCAGCAGCCTACGCCATTGGTCAGCAGCTACACATGACTCGCTTTGCCAAAAATATTTTGTATCGCTAAGTGAAATAATTTATTATTCATTTATTTATATATTTTTTTTACTTATTTATTTTTTTTTATATTTTTTTCGTTAATTTCACCGACGGCACTTCATCATCAAAATTTCTTACAAACTCAACGAGCAAAGCATTTACAAATAAACTTGTTAACTTCGAAATGAAGTATAATTAAAAATATTACTTAAATATATTTTTCTAGAACGAAAGTCAAAAGTCGACAAGTAATTTGCGCACAAGAATAAACCAACTATATTTGCTTATTGGTTTATATTTGTTGTCGATCCTCTTTTGTGCTCAGCGCGCAAAACAGTACAAAAGCAAACTCCAAACAGTAACAGATACAGATACAGATACTTCGAAATTCAAAGTGCATTGCAGATATGTTTAAGCAGCTGTTGAGCTTCAGTCGCGCACAACAAGTGCGTTCGGCACTGACATGGAACATGTGCTTGTGTAAGTAGTAAACAATTTGTATTTCTCCCCCACGAATGCCCCACAAAACCTAACCTTACTATATCGCAATGGTCAACAGTGCGAAATGCGTCGGTGCGCTGGGCCAGCAAGGCTTCGTCGTCGGCTGCAACGGGCATCGGTTGCAAGGACGATTACTCGACTGAGAAGTGTGACAAGAAGGCCGATGATGCAGCTTGGTCTGACGGCGGCGGCAGCGGCAGCAGCAGCAGCAGTGAGCGCTTGTATGGCAAGCAGAGCGATGTGACCAAGCGGCTGCGTGCCATGCTGAAGGCTGAACTGCGCGACGGCACGGAGATTGCCAAGCACTTGCAGATGCCGACACGCACCTTTGAGAATCTCAATACGCTCACATACGTTGAGTACAAGCCGCAAAGGCGCTCGGAGTGCGTGCGTTCGCAGCCCAAGCAGAGCTGGACAAATGTTGAGATCGGCCGCCGTTTGGGTCGCAACACGAGGCCACGCATTGAGAACCCGGCCGCCAAGAAGGCTAACAGCGGCGACAATTACAAGTTGACGACAGCCAAAACGGTCAATAGCGGCGAGCAAGCGCCGAAGGACGCAAAGTCATTTGAGAAGTCCTTGGCCAAGCAAGTGAAGTAGCAAAGGGACGTTTGCGCTTGTTTGGCCAAGGAGAGGACGGTAGCGAATTATGATTAGTTCAAGTGGTTATTGTTGTTGCATTGTATGAGGCTCCGTTTACACTTTATTTAAATAAAATCATGACGAACATTAAAGAATCGCTCAACTTCACTTGGCTGGCGATTGTCCACTCATGGGTGCCTTCAGTCAGAGCATCAGCACTTTGAAACTGCTTTCTTGATATAATGATTGGTTCCAGAGAAATAATATATAATGTTATTGGATTTAGGCCATGCCCATATTGTGCTTGAATCTTTTCAAGCTCGATCCCAAAATAATATTAATAATAATAGAAGGCTCCCGAGATATAAGCCTTCTAAATTTTTACTATATGTGAGCCTATCTTTTTATACTATCTCTTTTATACTATCTATATATGTATAGTTATATAGGACGGATGTATGGACATGGATAAAACAATTTCTCTTTCGATAATAATCAAGAATAAATATACTTTAAAGGTTCTGCCACGCCTCCTTTTCGCTGTTACATATATTTCCGTTGCACACGAAACAAACATGACCTTGTGCTCGTATAAAGCAGAGGGTAAAATGTGTAATGGGGCACTTTTATTCGATATCTTGAATGGTAATAAGAAAAAAAACGAATTTTAGTTTTGAAAACGCAAATCGCGAATTTTGACAGCTTTGATTTTTAAGCGTTTGTCTGACTGCACGAGTGGCAACTGTCCATGTAATTTGCTCGAAATGTTCCCA
Source organism: Phortica magna (assembly GCA_037044515.1). Classification (NCBI taxonomy): domain Eukaryota; kingdom Metazoa; phylum Arthropoda; class Insecta; order Diptera; family Drosophilidae; genus Phortica; species Phortica magna. The sequence continues at coordinate 130,870 of JBAMBP010003344.1, read as the reverse complement.
AACGCAAACGTGTCATCGCCACAACATGCAAACTTCAAAAAACGGGGGGGTTAGGAGGTTGCCAATTGCGGGTTCTACTATGAAAATTGCACGCATTGAACCCTCATTTAGTATTACAGACTCTCATTTTGCCTTGTGTGTGTTGGCAGGCTGAGCGTGAGCCTTGCACAAGCACACGGAGCAAAGACAAAAATAACAACACCAACAACAAAAACAAAAACAACGACGACATATGCAATGACAATGAGAACAGCTTTGAGTTGAACGTCGACAGCAACAACAACAACAGCAACAACAACAACAACAGCAACATAATCAAAAGGATCATCAAGATAAAAGTTTGCGAATTGAATTCGCCACACGACTTCCCACACGCGGCTCACCAATTTTGCGCAATTTCGTGCATGTATGTATGTGTATTAGATACTCATACAACAACACACGGGTGTGTGTGTGTGTGTGTGCGAATGCGATGCCAACGACTCGATGAGGCTAATAAAGGCTCATTGCTGCTCCTGCCGCTCCTGCTGCTGCCGCCGCTGCTGTTTTAACGCTTGCCGTTACCGCGAACAACGACTAGAAAATCGAAACATGTCTCTAAGGACATGAGTGCATGTGTGTGTGTGTTTGTGTGTGTGCTGACAACAACGCCTCCTCGCTGGGCGCACTCGTCCATTGCCAATTGAATTGAGTTGAGTTGAAGCAATGCTTAACACAATCGAAATAGAAGAGACTTCGTGACAAAACCGTCAGCCCTGCGAGGTTTATAGTTTAAATGAAACTCAGACTCAGACTAAGGCAAAGGCAAAGGCAAAGCCTGACGATGTAGCTGAGTATGAGGTTGTGTACGAAACTGCTGCGGCAATGCGTTGAAGCTCAAAAGTCATGCCACGCAATTGTCGATGCCTGCGGCGAAGGCAGCCGCCAGAGGCGTTCGCATCATCAAAGTCAATTGTGTGGAAAAATAAAATATGCTCCAGACAAGAAATGCAAAATGCTGAAAAGAATAAAATAGAACAGAACCGAACCGAACAGAACAGAATAGCGTGGCGTAAAAAAAGAAATCAAATCAAATAAAATAAAATCAAATAGAATGAAGTAAAGAACTTGCAACGCATGGCAACTTCAATCGAAAGAGTAACGTTGAATTCCATTGAAGCCTCATTGGCATTGTCCTTGTCATTGATAATGATATCAGCGCCCAATTCAACGCAGCCACTTTAACTTGCAATCACGCAAATGTATTTACACTGGATTTTGGTTGACTTCGCCTTTGCCAGCCAAACAACAAACAAAGTCAACTTTGTGTGTCTTATCAAGTCAACTCAATGACTATTTTCTATGAAGAAAAATGCACAATTTTAAAGCACAATTCAAATCACCATACAACACAAAGGACCATCCTTTCACTTATTTGTATTATTTATTTTATATGAATTTTTAAAAATTTTAAATTGAAAGCACATTGAGCCTAGAGTTGATCCATGTAGTTTGGTGGTAGTCCTAGGTTTTCCGTCTCTTCTTTGGGTTTGGGTTGAAGGCATTCTGCACAAAATACAATGATTATATAAAATGGCCTTGTTGGCCTAAACTCTATGTAGGAATACCCCAATTATCCATTATTTTTTACATAAGTGTATCTCTGGACCTTTGGAACATGCTCAACCTAGAAACATTTATGAAAATATGTTCATTAATAAAATGTTAAAATTTATATGAATTTTTTAAGACCTTTTTATTTATTATCTTAAAATTAATAGGATTTATAAAATATATAATATTAAATATAAAAAAAATATTATAAAAATTTAAAAACAGAAAAAAATATTATAAAAAAAAAACTATTATAAAAATTTAAATACACAAAAAAAAACATTTCATACATAGAAACATTTATAATTGAACTTAAGTCTCTGGACCGGTGGCGGATTACCATATACATATGTTATGTATGCCGACGTAATAGTTTTTAAACAATCATTAAAGTGTGCATGACGAAATCATAAAAAAAGCAAAACAAACAAAATACAAAAGAGTACAAAATTATACAAAAAATCGCGATTTCTTATCCACTAAAACTGCAACAAAAACGAGAATAAATAAACAAATCAAATCAAAACATAACAAAACAAAACAAGCACATCGATAATGAGGAATAGCCGTCATTTGTTTAGAGTAAAGAAACAAGCAACAACAACAGCAATAGCAACAGAACAAAGCCGACACGGCATATGTATTGATGTGTTTGTGTGTGAGTGTGTGTGTGTGTGTGCATGTAATTTGACGTTAATGTTACGCTAATAATAATCTGTCAGTTTGCATTAGACAACATGCGCCACAGAGCAGCAAACGTGTCTATAGATACTTAGATTTAGCAGAGATACAAAGATACATAGATAGATAGATCGATCGATAGATAGCTAGCTAGTTGTATGAGCGCTTGTGTGCACTCATTGTCACGGCTCAGTTGCATGTGTGCCGATTGCCATCATCAACCATCATCATCAACCATCATCAGCATCATCATCATCATCATCGTCATGTGCATGCATGTTGTTGATTCTGATCTGATGTTTGTCTAATGATCCTTTTAGCTTAAAGATGCGCACAATTGTTCAATTGCCTTTTGTTGTACGGTTGCCATTTTTTTCGCAATTTATATATTATTAATGCTACTTTTGTACGTAATCCACTTTATTTGCCGACGTTGCTTTTGTATCTTTTCCTCTGCGGCATTGCTTCATCTTAGCTAAAAAGTTAAATGATGCGCGCATAAGTGCAAAATTCATGTACATGTGTGTATGTGTGTGTGTGTGTTTTTTTTAGAGAAGTTACGTTTAAACTGACAGAAGATCTAATGTGATACGTCGGGATGTGAGATGAGATGATATGAGTTGATGTGTTGGCACTTTGGAGCGCAGCGAGTGTAGAACTTTGCTTCATGCCTGTGCGTTTAGAAATGCTCTGGCAACAAACCACAATTAAATGTGCGCAGTTGAGCTTAAATGCAAATAAGAATTGAAATTAACGAAAGCGAAAAAGATCAGGGCAGTTGTAAAAAGCGCAATCACATCATGAGTAAGCCGGCACAGGCGGAGCAAGAGACGGTGCGGTGCGGTGAGGTGAGATGAAGCAAAGGACTTGTCAAATGCGTTGTGCAAATAAGGAAACCAACAACGATTCATTGCGCTCGACACTCGAGGGTTGCACATGCACGGCACGACACGGCACTCACGCTAGTCACGTCATTGGTTTTTGTAAATTTGTGTAAAATTTAAATTTTCGCTTCTTTGGCGACACATTTGACATAAATCTCACGGGATATTCTTGGCAGTGGAAAAAAAGGCAAACGCAAATCAAATAAGTATGCTGCAAATGTTAGCCGTGGCAGCAGTGGCAAGGGGCAGTGGCAAGTGGGTAGGAAATGGCGCACGCAATGCAAGAAATGTAAATATGATTATCCTTTTTCGATGCTGGCGTTAAACACCCTTTTTCGATAGTTTCTTTTTTTACTACTGCTGCTCATATTGTTCATTTAACATTTTTTGCTTTTTGTTTGTATAACACGACATTTGTGTGTGTGTGTGTGTGTGTGACCATATCGGTTGCAACTTCTCGAATTGAAATTCTTCTTCAGTTTCCATTTGATTGAGTTTGCGTTCAAATTGTTCAATTTGTCAAATGTGTGTTTGTGTCTGCGTGCGGGGGGCTGAGGCGACAAACTGGCAAATTGGCAAATGCGACGTGTTGGCATTTGCTTGAGTTGCTGCTGAAATGCACAAAAAGATACATGTTTAAATTCACTTAGAATTTTTACTCTTCGTTGCTTCATCGTTTTCGTCTTCGATTGAATGCAAATTATCATTTATGAATATGAAAATCTGTAAACCGTAAATTGAAAAAGGACTCATTAAAAATTTGTAGTTTACTTTGGCTGCTTTTTCAAAGAAAAGACATTTCAAGGAACTCAGGCATTATAACTTTGCATTTTTTGTGCTCTCAAATCGCCTTTGATAATTAACCCTTCTGCCAAAAAAAAATGCACGAAATTAAAAAAGAGTTGCACTGAAAATCTAAATAGTTGACAAACAAATGCATGACTTTTTCCATGAAATGTGCGCTCATAAATATTACCACAAAAGTGCAGAGTTAAAAAGTCGCTCAGTCTAGGCTGTCTCGCTCACACGCACACAATTGCCAAAGGCCAATATTTTCTTTTTTAGCGAAAAAGAGTAGCTATAAAACAAATGACAAAATAGTTCCAAGTATTATTTGTACGCTTTTTATGCCATTTTTTTTCAGTGTTAGTTTTTTTTTAAGTTGTACAAATGTTTGCATGTTTAGGTACGTTTAACCCGTTGTTAACCGTAAGTCATAAAAAGAGAACAGCAAATTGTATTTCTAGATCAGTTCGGAACAGTGCGACTGTGGGCGTTCGTTCTGTGTCTGTGTGCCTGTGTGTGTGAAAGAAGTGCAGGCAAGTATTTTTGTCAACCATAAAAAAGGGTTTCACAACGCTTCGAAGGGGTTAAAAAGTGAGCTGAGCTGCGATGGGCCAATAAATCCATAAAAATGCTTTGGTTTTGCAGAGCAAACCGGCGGCGAAACAACAAAATGAGCCAATAAACATTAAAAAACCGTTGCAAGGCTAACTTCTTGCCGTGCGTGAGCGTGAGTGAGTGAGCGTGCGTGTTAGAGCGTGTTAGAGTAGGCAATGCAGAAGTGTCAATGAGTGTGCGTGGCAGAAAAGCGCAACAAATTTTTATTGCACTCGTTTTTTTTTTTTATGATTTTTTCTCAATCTTTTTAACTCATTTTTTATGGGCATTTATGACGCGTGACAATGCACTAATTTGCCCTAAGCGAATGGGTTAATGTCGAGCAGTGCTGCGCTGCGGATGGGCGAGAACTTCGACCGATGAATTGACTTGATTTTGTTTCATTTATTGTTTTTTGGTTTTATTTTATTTTTTTTCTTTTCGCCTAAAAAGGATACTTTTGCCATTAAATTGTCGTTGTTGGTTTTTGGTATTTTTTGAGTTTTGTTCGTGGAAAATAGTTAAGAGGTTTTTTTATATTTGGCTCGACCATGTTTTCGCGGAAACATATTTGAGACCAAAAGCAAAAAGTCAGCCTCATTTTAACTTTATTGTCGCACAGCATTCAACTTCAATTTCGAATTCGTATCTTTTTTCTCGTTCGTGTGAAAAATCGAATATTTTTTTTTTGGAAGCATGCATTTTTTTTTTTTTTGGTTTGACTTTTCTTTGAGTTGTTGGTCGTCAAGTCACACTACTGTTGCAAGCATTTGTTGTTGTTTTTTTGGCATACCAATTTTCAAGCGAAATTAACATAAAAGCGCAATTAACCCTTTAGTGGCATTTGGCCGCGTCAGTCAGTGACTTTTGAGGGAAACGTCTAATTTGCTTTTATTTCATTTTATTTTATTTTTTTTTTATAACTCAACAAACAATACAAAGCCAACTTTACACATTTCCGTGTGTTTTTTGAAATATGAAAAAAAAAGAATATGAAAAAAAAATGAAAATGACTTCTTTGCCGCCGAAAATGTTTCAAGTCGTCATTGCACATCATAAATGTCACATAAGTCAGAAATACGGTTGCGCCCACCGCCGTGGCAACGTTGCCCATTACTTAATTACACGGCGTACAACTTAATCGAATCAAATGGTCTTATCTCTCGGCTTGAGTCGCTCTTCATTGATTGTGCCTGACGCTAGCTGACTGACGGACAGCAGACAGTGGGACAGCGAGACAGACATTTTCAACTTTTCAATTAATTTTTCTCAGGCCGGTCGGCTTTTCTCAACCGATTCGTTCCGCCGTTGTTCGTTCAGGAGTTTCGAGCTCAGCTCGATTGAGTTGCATAGATGATTTGATGATATCATGATCTGTTGTTGTTGTACACTTGTTTTGTGTTGCCAAGCGAATTGTGACGATTCGACGTGTGAATACACATGTTGTTGTTAACTGTGCCTTTAAGCCAGCAACTAATTAAGCGCAGGCGATTTGATTTGGTCTGAATTTCAAGACGCATTTTGCCGCTGCCGCTGATTATTTTATGAGGCCGCTCAAATTGATTCGAAGCCACGACTTTGGCGGCAACGATAGCTCAAGCGATAGCGACAGCAGTGGCACTCAAGTGGCCACCGACCGACACGAAATGCAAACAAGTCAAGTGCTCAGTGCTCAAATAAGCCGCAAGCCGCTGCCGATGCCATCGCCGCCGACCATTGTCATTTAGTTTTTAGACCGAAACCGTATGCCAAATGTTGGCCACAAATACAAAACCACAGCAAGAAGCGTCAAATGACTGTCGGTCTGTCTGTCCGACTATTCATGGCACAGCCTTTTCGTAGGCAACTCTGGCCGCCTTCGCGCGCAATCAGAAGCTGCAATCAGACCGACCGAAAGTGTTAATGGCCAACGATGGGTTTGCAGCAACAATCGGTTGCATTCGATTGATACATGGCGAATTTAACTGATTTGTTGCACTTAACGGTACTGTTTGTGCAACGTGAAGTGAAGTCGAAGCCGGCCGAAAAACATGCCTGCCACACACACTCGCCTGAAGTTGTGCCAATGCAATAGAAGCTCTTCGCTTTGGCGACTAATGTTGCAACGAAGCGAAGCACACTTGCAACAGCGCGTTGCAGCTTGAAGTGCAGCTTGAAATAATGCCAGTTCAGCACATGTGTTTGAGCAAGAAAATCTTACGCTTATTTTGGCTAAAATAAAACTTAAGCTGAGGCATTTTCTCGCAGTGTATCTCAGCCTTTTCTGCCCCCAAAAAATACACGTTCGGCAATTTCATGGCAATTATGTTAAGCCACGTTAATGCAATCGAGCTACTTAGTTTAATAAAATCATCATCATTTGCATAGCATGAATTTTAAAACAACACGTTGGCCACTCATCGCCAACACCAACAACAACAGCAACAACAATAATCGCTTGTAAGAGAATTATTTTCCATGTTATCTTTTCATATATATATTTTTTTTGTATTACAAAAAGAAGGAGTTTTTGTGGGTGGCTAATTGATAGAGCACATGAAGAAGACAACGTGCGTGAGCGGTGCAGACTCCTTTCGGTCTGTCCCTCTGTCTGTCCGTCTGTCGGTGTAACATATTAATTCCAATTTCGCACTTACGCGAGGACATGCCATAAATAGTTGCCGACTTACTCATGTGCCCAGTGGCCGCCGTCTCTCGTACACGCTCACGCTCACACTCACGCACGCACGCATGCATGCACGGTCGGTTGGTCCGTCGGTCGGTCGGTCGGTTGTTCAGCTGGTTGGCAATGCTGTTCGTTGGCGTTGTGGTTGCTCTTTTTGTTGTTGTTGTTGGTATTGTTGGTATTGTTGGTGTTGTTGTTGTTGTTGTAGATGCTGCCGTTGCCACCGTTTTGCAATTGTTGTATTTATTAATAATTATAATGTCTGCGCTTGTCGTTGTTATCGTTGTTATTGTTGTTGTTGTTGTTGTTGCTGTTGTTGTTGTTGTCGTCATCAGCATCGCTTTCAACAACATGACACAGGTTTTTGTACACTTGTTTAACCCACGCCACGCACACTTTCAATTGCCATGTGTGTGTGTGTGTGTGTGTGTGTGCACATACACATACATATACATATATAAACCAAGCTCATTTCGATGTGGCCACCAATGTACACGCATAATTATACCAACCGAGGACAACATGCGCCGCCATTAACATCAATAAGGCCAACACAGACACAACTACACACACACACACACACACAAACAGAGACACAGACACAGAGAGACGCACATGCGACGCCCATGTTGTTGGCAGCCTGCGCAACCATCACTCAAGGCTTGTGCAAATTTTGATTTAACGTTAATAAATATGAGTTATGCACAGACTTGCAACACTGTTTTTATTTTTTTTTTTAATATTTTCTTCCTCTTTATTTTTGCACGAAACAACATTTAATAAATTCCATAAATTCTCATTTATGCAAAAGTAACACATTATGATTTTGCTTGCCTTTAATGTATACAGTGGGTAACATGTTATTTGCCAGTAAGCTGGCGAAAATCACATGGTAATTATGTGTGTGTGTGTGTGTGTGTTTCTTTGCACTTTTGGCATTTGCTTATTTACCCAACTGATTTCGTTGAGAAACAAATTAGGTTGAATGAGAACGAATGAAGGCCTCAAAAGTGTAAACAAACTGTTGCGATTTACAGGCATCAGAACACGCAACAAAACCAGCAAGTGGCATGCAGCAAACACCTGATGAAACTCCCACCAAGCAGCAGCAACAACGATGCCAAACGACGCCCACAAAAGCTCAAGTTGAGTGCGCACAAACAAACAAAGAAGATGCCTCAATCTTTGACACAACACCGCTGATGACAATGTCATGTCTAAGCGCGTGTCCGTTCAGCCGTCTATCTGTCCGTCCGTCCGTCCGTCCGTCTGTTTAGCTCAGCATACATGGCTTGAAAACTACACTTATTGCCGAAGTCGTGATTTGAATCGTGACAATAATTAAAAGATTTCCAATGTCAACAAAGTAAATGGAATCAAAACAAGAATTCTATCGAAGCACACAAATCCACTTGCCCCCTGCCCACTGCCCGCCTGACAATGTTGTCAGTGGCACAGCGAGGGTTGCTGTCGATGATGTTGATGGTGTTGTTGATGATGATGATGTTGTTGGCTGTTGGTTGTTGCAATATGCGTTGACAAAATACAGACGGACGCATTTATGTTTATCTAACGCGTCAGTAGAGCGAAGACCTTGTATCTTTGTGCGAGGGTGCCTCAATCAATCTGCGTGCGTGTGCGTGTGCGTGTGGGTGTGTGCGAAAGCGCGACAAGTGTGCAAAGTATTTGAGTATTTGGCATACAAGGTATTAGGCGGTAAACATACACGCACAAACAATAACATGCAAAGCGGCCAAAGTGCGTTCCGAACACGTTGACACATTGACATAAGACACAAGACACGGCGCATGAAAGCACGAAGCACGCCAGTCACGCCTGCCCAGCTGCCACACGGCGCAAAAGCAACGACAATTGCGAAGATGACAAAGCTTAAAGGCAAATATTGACCAGGAGCAACAGCGAACAGAGCGACGAGCCTCTGAATAATTGAATGCCGGCCATGCCAAGGCTTGACTATCGCAGCCAACGTGACTTGGCTTGACGTCAGTGTCGCCAACAACTACGACTACAGCACAAAGAACTTGTCTAACCCCCAACTCTATTAAGATCTGTTAATAGGCAACGTTTATACTCCATTCGGGCAACTCTATTAAATGATATAGGCTTTTAATAGCGTATCATATTCAGCACAGCTGTTGTAAGCTCTATTAGTAAATAGCTTTTTTAATAGCTGCGCAACTCTATTAAGATCTGTTAATAGGAAAAGTGTGCCCTTCAGTCGAACAACTCTATTAAATGACATATATTTTAATAGGTTTTTTACAGCGTATCATTTTCAGAGCAGCTGTTGTTGACTCTATTAGTAAATAGCTTTTTAATAGATCATGAGATCATATCAATTTGCTGTTACTTTGCATTAGCATGTAAAGTGTATGGCATAAGTTAGCTTTCTATTAAATGCACGCTTAACATTTTTATCTAATAGAGTTGCCAGAATAGCGGCAGAAGTCTTGCATTCAAAGGGCACGAAAAATGATAGTTTGCAAATTGACACAAATTTATTCAAATGTGTTCACATTTCGTATATTTTCACCGACAAAAATGCCAACGAGAATGCCTTCATTCAATCGTACGTGTAATTCAATCAAACAAATCAAATACACCCGTCGCGACGCCTTGATTGTGCACACAGGACATATGAAGCTGACCAACTAGGACGAGAATGCCAAATAATTTACACATTTCTAAGCAACAAGCAAAGAAATAAGCAAAGAAGTGTGAGAGAGATTTGGATTTGGGAATTTTGGTCACAGTTGGCTTCTGTTAGTGATGATTGCCGCTGAAACGAACTTTCACCCGAATATGCTTAACCAAATGCGGCCAACATTTTTTGGGCACACACACACACACACACATCATTTTACCAACAGCATGTGTGTGTGTGTGTTTGTGTGTTCTTAGCCCTTTAGCCCATCAGTCGCACATTGCGTTACGCCATCTTGTGACAGGAAATGTTGCAAATTTGTTTCAATCGTCCTGAGAACAACAACAACAACAGCAACAACAACAACGGCACAAACAAAAGCAAATTTGATAACAGGAACTTCAATGTTAGTAAATTTTTCAAAATAAGCCCAGCAAAGTGATAGGAATTCGTATGCGAAAGCGAATGTTGCCGGACTCCATTCATTCAGTTGGTCTTTGTATAACTTCCGGTCCGGGCCGGGTCGGTCCAGTACGGTTCAGTCCGTTACGTTACGGTTTTCTTGCTTCTTTTGTTTTGTTGTTGTTGTTGTTGTTGTTGTTGCTGTGTTGCTTAGCTTAGCTTAGCTTATTTGCTCTTATGCATGAGGGTGCCGCTCCGCAAATTGGGGTAAATTTGCTCGCAATTTACTGTTGTTAATCTAATTCTGTTCCTGCTTAGCTTCAATGTGTGTCTCTCTGTGTGTGTGTGTGTGTGTTCAGCCTTCGTAGAAGCTCAGGACAAACATTTTTCACTACATTCGCTTATGGAGAGCTTCCCTGTACGTCGTAGTCGTTTTAGGCATCATACAAACATACATACATATATGTTGACCCTTTCGTTGCAAATACTGTTGAAATATAAAGTCGTCAGTTGTGAGAGGCCTTCGTCCGTTTGTCCGTTCGTCCCGCTGTCCATTTGTCCGTTGTATGTCTGTATGTCAGGTGGTTGCGTCCGATTTCTTCGTTCTGGCAGTTGGTTTGGGGCATGTTGATGAATGTCCTTGTTGGCTAACCGGCTGCGTATGACCAAAAATTAAGTGTTTGTAGTTAAAGTTGAATGCTTTACGAGTAAAATAAATAGCTTTGAAATGAGCCTCTGTCGCTCTGTCTCTGTGTGTGTGTGTGTTTGTTTATCGAGCAAATCATTTTCGCACTTTTTCGGTTACATTTCACTTATTTTCTTGAAAATGCGTCGTAAGAAAGTTCTTTTGCTTGCACAAAATTAAAATTTCTGTTTAAACATTAATTAATGAAGCGTACTCAATGCACATAAACATTTATGTACTTCAATAATGCCCAGACAAATTGTGCCATGCATGATAATTTTCACATTGATTATTGATTAGCAGACATTTATAATATGGAATAATGATCGACGTATATAAAAAATATGTCATTTCACGGTGCGTAGTTTCATGTCAAGAAGAAGAAGAAGAACAACAACAACTTTTGCTTTCACGCCTGCCCAGCAAACGTCGATTTTCTAGTCCTGTCAGTTGGGACAAGTTGATGAACAACGATGATCACAATGAGCACAAGAGGAAAACGGTCATTCATTACTTAATTACAATGCGATCAGAACAGTTTATGGGCCTTTCTACAATGACTCTCGCCGGCTGTCACTTCCTCAGGCCGGTGACTGCTTTGCATGACCCAAACTAATCCACACGAAATTTGACAACTGCAATTGTTTACAAGCCAAGGCAAAATGATTGGCAACTTCCGCTTGGCAACGAGACAACATGGCCAGTGAGTGAGTGAGCTTCATTGCCAACGACTGCGCGGCATCGACGGCGGCAATTAGTGCTCATTGAAATGTCTGGCGTTAGCGTGAAAGCGACGAAAAACGTTTGCGCTCAAACCTCACCGCGGCCAGAAAGGAACGACGCGAGGGCCAACATGAGCGATCAAGCGTTGGCAAGTTTGAAACGTTTGGCGGGTTTTGGCCACAGCGACATGTGGAAAACGAGCTATAAAAAATAATCGTCTGAGGGGCAACAAAAATAACAACAAAAACAACAAAAAAGGAAAAAAATATATAATATCGAAAGACAATAGAATTGTAGCTCGACCGCTATTTGGTCGCTGTCGCTGTCGGCATTGGCGTTCGTGTCGGTGTTGGTGTTGGTCATGGTGAACCGTAACAACAGCAACTGTCTGAGGTCTTCCCAGCCTTTCTATCCAACCGACCGGCCGACCGACCGACCGACCGACAAGTCAAAGTCAAACTTCCCGGCCGCTGCAACAATGTCAGTTGCATGTTGAAGTTGCATGCCGAGGCGACGATCGACGGGACGCAACGCAACGCAACGCTCGTTGTGGCAAGTGCAGCGAGGGTGTAATGCGTGTGGCATTAGGGTTACTCTTTGATGGCTTTCGAAAGGTTAATTAAGACTAAACGTTTATTTTTATTGCCGCTTTTGTCTTACGTTTTTTTTTTACTTTTTTTTTTTCATAAGAGGCGTGTTTAATTGTTGTTGTTGTAGATTATTAACGTTCGTTGAATTTTTTTTCTATTTTTGTTACTTTTTTTTTTATTTATACATGCATGCTTATCGTTTTGCATCTATGACACCTTTTCAGTTGATAAGCATGTGGCAACAAAAACAACAAAAACAACAACAAAGTGAGTACAGTTAAGAATGTTATTAATACACAAATTGTAATCATTTGTATTAAAATGTTTGTTTTTTCAATTTACAATTCTGTTAGTGAACAATAATTGAATTAACAAACACACACACACTCGCACACATTGTGAGTTATGACACACGTTTTTACACAAAAAATTAAACACATGAATGAAATGCAATCACGTTAAATGTTTAACCCCTTTTTTGCTGCCTTGTCTTTGTTTGATTTGTTTTTTTTTTTTTTTTTTTTGTAATTTATTTTAAATCAAATGAATTCAACCTTAATCAAAATTAAGCGAATGAAAATCAAATGAAAATATTTTCACAAACTATTAAATGGTGTGCTAAGCTGAAGGATTAACGCTCCATGAGCCATGAGCTGAAGCTACTGACGTTGAAAAAACAAAAACAAAATAAAAACAACAACAACAACACGCGCGAGCAGGCCACGTTGCTTTGATAGGGGATGCTGTACGCACGCACGTCCACTTAGAAATGCTCTATGTACACAGTCGCTGTACGCGCACATAGAGCTAAACAGCGAAAAAATATGTTCGGAAGGCAGAACAATTTGTATTTCAACGTTATGAGTGACGTGTGCTATGAGTAACTTGTCTCAAAATCGAATACATTATTATACTATGAAATTTGATTTGAAATACTATTAAGCAAAAAAAAAACAAGTAAGGGATTAAATAACACCGTCAGCTACACAACTCTGACAAGGTGTTACAAACTCCCTGACAAAATTAATATGCTTAATTGCAATTTTATAAAATTAAAAATTTTCTTAATTAAAATTTTGTGTCTTTAGCAAATTTTTATCAATTAAAAATGCTTTGCTCGTTGGCGTTCTCACTTTCCTTTATCTCCTTTTGCCATTTCACAGCGCATTCCTCTCTCACACGCTTTATTGCTCTTAGCTTGTTTGGTTCTTTTGTGCTCACGCAACGAGAACTGAGATCCACAACAGCTCATTTGCTCTTTACGTTTCTTAATTTGTTCGCATTCTTCGGTTTTTGCTTTGCTCTCACTTTTTATATGTCGTTTTCTTTTCTTTTTTTTTTGCTTTTGTTTTTGTTTTTCGGTGTGTTGTTTTTGTTCGATATGTGAACAAAAGTAGGCAGTTTAAAAATCATGCTCAAACGTAATGATCGCTGTTGTACACTACTTGTTGTATTATGTGTACAAAAACAAGAAATAATTATATTGATAAGATTTATTTGATACAATAAGTCGTTGACTTCTGTCAAATATATGAATTTGTTGGCGTGGTGTTTTGCTTTGCACATACAACGGACGCTGTAAGGTGCTTGACGCAGTTTATAACTGAACTATTTGTATTTTTCATATCGCTTTTAAAACAATAGTTAGTGGCAATGATTCTGCCGTTGCTGTCGTCGCCGCCACCGTCGCCGCCCACTAACAGTCATGTGTAGTGAGAATCACAGTGGCAACGCAACGACTGTCACAACAACAAAAACAGCAACAACAACAAAGCACACTCACATTTCAAGCACTTCATGTCATTCTGTGTGCGCTCAGTTTGATTCATGTTCTTCATTGTACCGTGGCGTGGCCGGTTTGAATATTTTTAAATTCACATTAATATATGCGCGTAACACAGTTTTTAAAACTTTTGCATCACTGTGCAACACGTTTACTTTTTGTTGTTGTTTTTTTTCTTTATAATACATAAATATGACGCGAAGTACGCGAGCGAGCCAACGAACAACATAAACGAGAGTAACTTTAATTAAAAAGAGCATGTAAGTGTCGTACGTGTTGTCACTGAGCGTGAGAGAGAGAGAGCGAGAGAGAGAGTGAAATAGTGAGTGTGAGAGCGGCATTAAAACGGGCACTGTATGCGAAATGAAACGGCTTTGAGTTAAGTCAAGCTTTACTTTAGTTAGCTCTGCTCTGCTTGGCTTTGTTTTTGCCATTTACTTTGGCTTCACATGTGCGAATCTTGCCTGCTTGCTTGCCTGTTTGCTTGTTTGCTTGCCCCTCTGTGAATAAGCTTGAAAGTGCCCAGGGGGGTTCAGTGCTTCAGTGCTTGGTGGCAGCGTCATCAATGCGGTCTACCATCGCTCTGTTCTGATAAGACGGGCGTCGGACGTTTAGTTGATTAGTAGAGCTCGCGCGGTTTTCTACAAAAAGTATTACACACATATGTCGAAAAATATTCTCTGCGATATTCACTGCCGAGTTTGACGTGTTTATTTTATTATTATTTTTTTTTTTTTGTTTTTTTTTTTTTGTTTGTTTTACATATTTTTAACTTTTGTATTGGCAGTTCGTGCTGTCGAAAGCCAATTGTGATATCATTTTATTTCATATATATTTTTTAAAACGTTTGTATAAGAAATTGTATCAACTTTTGCGTGAATAATACAGTTTTGCTGCTAAAAAGAAAGAAATCTTGGTCACGGCGTTAGTTTTTTGTTGTTATTTTATTTATATATACATATATATGTATAAAAAAATATATAAATTCTTTTTTTTTTTTCTTTTATTTTTGTGTTGTGTTGCCAATTTCGTTGTTTTCGTTGTTGTTTGTTCTCATTGGATTCACGTGTGCTCAGTGTTCAGTGTGTCGCTTGTTGTGTTTGGAGCACACGTCAAAGAACACAAGCACAAGCAGAAGACAAGCGCAAGTGAACGAAGAGGACAAAAAACGACAACAACAACAGAAGCAGCAGCAGCAACAACAACAGCGACAACGAAAAGTGTGTAAAAGCGAGAAAGCGCAATCGGAACAGTGACAGTGACAGTGAAGAAGAACGAAGAACGGAAATGGTCGACTCGACAAACATACTACTTGGCATCGTCACCATATTAACGGCGGTTTTCATATGGTCGCGACGCACTTATGTATATTGGCAGCGGCGTCGCGTCAAATTCGTGCAGCCGACGCACATATTGGGCAACCTAAAGAAGGTGCTCAAGCTGGAGGAGTCGTTTGCACTGCAGTTGCGTCGTTTCTACTTTGATGATCGGTTTCGCGATGAGCCCGTTGTCGGCATTTACTTGTTCCATCAGCCGGCGTTGCTCATACGTGATCTCCATCTGGTGCGCACGGTGCTTATACAGGACTTTGTGAGCTTTTCAAATCGCTTTGCACGCTGCGATTTGCAACATGACAAAATGGGTTCGCTGACGTTGTTCTTCGCCAAGAACCCGGAATGGCGCGAGATACGTACACGTCTGTCGCCGGCCTTTACGGGCGCCAAAATAAAGCAAATGTTTTCGCTAATGGAGGAGGTAGGCAAAATTGTTCAACCTCAACAGTCAAGGCATTAAATCTTAATGCCACTCTTTCGCTCTCTCTTTCTCTCTCTCTCTCTCTTTCTCTGTCTACCGTTGCAGATTGGCTGTGATCTGGAGTGGTACCTGAAACGGCTGACGCGCGATCTGCGCCAGCATGAGTCCAAGGGCGTCGTTGTGCACATCAAGGATGTCTGCGATCTGTACAACACGGACATGATTGCCAGCATTGCGTTTGGCTTACGTTCATACAGTTTACGGAATACGCAATCGGAGATCGGCTCACATTGTCAGGATATCTTTATGCCGAATTTGCGACGTGTATTTGATTTCTTTGTGATTTTCTTCCTGCCAAAGTTCGCACCGTTATTACGGTCGAAATTTTTTACGGACGCGCATGCGGAATTTTTGCGTCGCGTTATATTACTGGTGGTCGAGGAGCGTGAACGATCCGGTGATCTGCGCAATGATCTGATCGAGATGCTGCTCACACTTAAGAAAGAATCCGATTTGCACCAAGACAAATCGCACTTTACGCATCAGCGTGATTTTCTGGCTGCCCAGGCGGCCGCCTTCGAGGTCGCCGGCATTGAGACGTGCGCGGCGACCATGTCCTTTGCATTGTTCGAGCTCGCCAAGCAGCCGCAGTTGCAGGAACGTCTACGCGTTGAGATACAACAGACGTTCCGGCATTTGCGTCAAACAAGCGGTGAGCATATATCGCTCAACTATGAGCATATCATGAACATGCAATATCTGAGCATGGTTGTTGATGAGACGCTGCGCAAGTATCCGATCGTGCCGCTGCTCGAACGCGAGTGTACGCCGATCAACAAGAAACGCTTCTATTCGCTACGCCCGCACGTTGAGTGCTTTGCACGTCGCGGCATGCCGGTCTTCGTTTCCAATCTGGCCATACATCACGATCCGAAGGTGAGTTTTGCTGCCTGCTTGATCACTATGGCACATAATACTATGGCTTTTTCGCTTTCTTAGTATTGGCCTGATCCTGAGCTTTTTGATCCGGAACGTTTCTCGGCTGAAAATATAAAGACTCAGACGCCCATGTCATATTTGCCATTCGGCGCTGGCCCACGTAGCTGTATTGGCGTACATATTGCCCAATTGCAGATAAAACTCGGACTGATTTACTTCCTGCGCCAAAACCGGGTGGAAGTCTGCGATAAGACTGTCGAACACATACAGTTCGATGCCAAGTTCGCTTTGCTTTCGAGCGAGCAAAGCATTTATTTAAGAGTTGTTGATTGTGCCCCCCAAACGGAAAAGGTTGCCGACGACACAGCAAAGGCGACGACGACGACAACAACGACTCTATAAGAAAGCATTTTGTACTTTTTTTTTGTTTCTTTATTTTTGTAAATACACACACGCATACAAACAACACACGCATACACATATATACATACATATATATATATATATATACAAACAAACACTTAACTAAACGTAAACGCAAACGCAAAAAGTCAATTGAAAACGCATTTTGTTATTGGGGGTATCTTCTATCTATCGATAGCATTATCAGGATCGAGCGTAGACAATCGCGTGATCCATGGCTTGTAGCTGTGGCAGTGGCTGTGCCTGTTTGCTGCGTCAGCTTCGATATCAGCCGCTGAAGCGCTTAGCAGTGTGTCAGGCAGGCCTATACAAAAGCAATGAAACAGATTGTGAGCGCGCCGCGCTCGCTATGAGTATGAGAATGAGTGTGCCTCTGTGTGTGTGTGAATGTGTCGACGAACCGGTTTGCATTTTGGAACGCCCGCGCGATGCGCATCAAAGTTCAACAAGTTCCCCGAGTACTCTACGTTGCTTAATACGTATAAAAATACATATTTGTTCGTACACATGCATGCGTGCATTACCGTTCAGTTATTGCGCTCTCTTCTCTTCAAACTTCAATGGGCTTGCATATGTTTGTATGTATGTGTGTGTTTATTTTCATTTTCATTTGTATTATTTCGTTAATAGTTGAGTTGTAGTTGTAATTGTTGTTGTTGTGAAGCGCCCTCACTTGCGTCAAGTGTGAATGACAACAGAAAAAACCGAACGCTAAAAACAAATGCCGCCTCATGGTGATTGTCTTTTGCGCTCACGCAAATGACTCACTTTGGCAAGTTCACTCTCTCGCGCTCGTTCTCTCTCTTTCTCTTAGCATTTAGCAAGAGAAGCTGGCTGTCGAAGAGGCGAAATAGGCGCCGGTTGTGTTATTAGGGGCCTGTCAACCATGCAGTGGCGTAACAGTAGGGCGCCAACAGTACGCCAAATTTCACGGACGGACGGCACAAGCGGTCGCCCACGATTTAACATTCTTGTATAGAAAATATAATAGATCATTAAATAGAAATGCATGAAATAATTTAAATAGTTTTGCTGACTACTTTCAATGAAACAACAACGGTTGACTATTCGTAGTGGTGGGCCCCATTTGAGAGATTTGCACGGCGCCCAGTTGGCATGGATACGCTACTGCAGCCAAGGCATAGTTTGTGCTTTTTAGTGGCCGCTCAACTACATTGGCGGCATTCATTATCAGTTTCCGTGCTACGAAATATACAAAAATAGCATGAAGTGAAGCTTGTTTGTGATAACTGATCTGATCTAATTTCAGTTCTGGGTTTGGGACTTGATACACTTCACTCGGTGTCAAGTACAATACTTTGAAATTCGTTTGAAATTTAAACACTTTTTACTCAGACCGTTTAAGCCGCTACTCATTTGGCTCAGTCATGTTAATTCGGTACATTGGTGCACTTTATGTTATTTCTCAAATGAAAATTTAAAAGTTTTGTAGAAGACCGTTTGGCGACTTTTCAAATTTCTTTCAAATCAGACATTCCTCGTTCAAATTAGCTATTTTATTTTTTATAAATTTCTATAAAGCGTGCGTAAAACTGTCAACCAAACCTGAAGTTTTCCATGCTTTTTAAACTATATATATGGCATACATTTACAGTGGCGCACAGCTTAAATTTCACAAATATATATAATATAATAAATATAATAATAAAAAATATATATAAATATTTTTGAAAACTAATTGCTATTTGAAGACAAACATCCTTCAAGGAATTTCAAAAATGGTCTATCGAAAATATCTACGTTTCTAATAAATTGTCCAAAATTCGGTCTTCATTTAAGTTGATTTTTTGGTAGAACGATTTTTATTGCAGGAGGTTTCTTGCAACGAGCAAACGGTACGTTTTACTACTTTTAGGGACTTTTAATCAAAATGCCACACACGCAACGGAAAAGTTGTTGTTTCTTGTCGAGTGAAACAAAAAAAAAAAAAGGGAAAAGATACTCTTTGCCGGCGATTTGCGTAAAAGTCGTGCATGTACAAATGCACAGGAATTAAAGGATACCACAAAAACAAATAAGCACGCAACAATGGCACCGGCAACAAAATGAGTCGGAAAATGAAAGGAGTAATATTTAAATTAGCCTCAAAGATAAACATTGAAAAGAGTTTGTAAAAATCTCAACTCGTTTTCGACAGAAACACGCTAAAATCATGTTAAGAGTTACACAAAATTTCGGTGTCGGTGTGATTGACTGCGAAGGCGAAAAGGGCAAAAAGGGCGAACAGGAGACGTTGGTCAGCGCTGGCAACGGCATGCTTTTCCTCTCAGATGTTTGCGGTGGCAAATGATTCCGGGAAGCTAAACAACAAACAGAATTTTCAAACGAACAAACGAACGAACAGAAAGAAAGATACGATGCGACGGCCAGAACCCTTTTACACTCTTCGATTTTATTTAACATACCGAACCAAATATTTGACCAGGAATGCGGTAAGTTTCTGCTTTATTGACGTTATAAAAACCCTTTTAGAGAGCAGCCTTTGTCGCTCTTGTTGCCGGTGGCCAGCCGCCTTGCCACCAACGCGGCACGGTTGTCCGATTGTTGTTGTTGTCTTCTGTTGATTTTCGCGGTCCAATAAAAAACGGGCGTAGGCAAATTAAGTGCGAAAGAGTTGAACGCGCACCGAACGCTTGCAAATGCACATAATTCCACGTAATTTCCAAAATCCCAATGTTTATTGTTGTACAACAGCAGCAGCAGCAACAACAACAACAACAACAGTCAGGATTTGCTTTAGTTACACAAACACACATAGATAAGCATTACCGTTGTCGTCGTCTTTCGTCGGCTTTGCATGGGTGTGAGTATTTGCGTATTAAACATTTTCGGCTCTATGATCTTTTATCTTCTCTCTCTCACTTTAAGAGTGCTTTGCTGTTGTCGTTCTTTGAATTTCTGAGCTATACATGATGCAATATTGAACAGATCATCAGCTGATGATCATTTATTATGCATTTATAAGCACAGTGAAAGTTCCCGAGTTCGGATAGCAACGATAAAATATCAAAGCAATCGTTCAAGTGACTTTGTGCTATCAAATACGTATTTATCCCGAACTTTGGTAATGAAATTAACATGTTATGAGCAACTTTGTGCTAGAAGTCATGGCTGGCGATCTGTCACAGCACAAGCATAGTCACCTATTTAGATACAAGTGCTCTTGCTATTTGACAATTGTTGTATGCTGTCTCAATGCTCATAACAATTCAATATGATATTTGTTCCATACATACATATGTACATATATATGTATTTAAGTGTATGTATATAAAGCCACCCACACATTTTCTGCACCACCACAGGTCGACAAAGCTTGCCACATTTCACATACAGTTATATAGCAAGTATGTATGCATGTATCTATAAACCTCACAGATGCACGTTATACGAAAAAAAAAAAAAAATAAATATAAGGAAATCAAAGCGAAAATTTCTTGAAGTAAACTGCTGCATAATTTATCCATTAATGTAAACAGACAATTTGGCGCAAAAATGTATCTGTGTGTGTGTGCATGCAAGTACTTAAGCCAGAGACAGCAATAATAACAACAACAACAGCAACTACAATGACAAGCGCTTAAAGAGCGACAATGGAAGGCAGAAGCGTGTAACTGTAACAAAGATATAAAGTTACATGTACCAAAAAAAAAAAAAAGGAAAAGAATCATAATAATAAACCGAACACAAGAAAAACGAAAAACAGGAAAAAATGTGGCGGCATAAAAAATGTTGTGTTTTCCACAAGAAACAAGAACAAGAACAGTAAAAAAGCAACAACAACAACAACAAAAACAACAAAATTGAAAACGACAAAAAGCGAAAAAATGCGGAGCATGACAGATAACAACATGAGGACTTGATTGTTGAGCATGGACAGGAGCAGTGGCATGGGCCAGGGGCAGGGGTAGGTGTAAGGCACTTGCGTTACTAGTAGTCGCAATAGAAGTGAAATGAAGGCATTACATAATAAGTTCGTGTGTGTGTGTGTGTGTGTGTGATTATGAGCGCGACGGGCAGCAAAACAAGGCGCAGAAATAAAACTAGAACGCTAACAAGGACATCCGTGCCGCTATAAGAGGCACAGCACAGATGATGATGATGATGCTACAGTGGCGGCCAGCAAATGTATAAAATACAAAACGAAAAAAAAAAATCATGTCACTGAAGAGAAGTGCGCGCGGGGGCGAAGCCGCTTTATGGTTCATTGACGTTGCAAATTGAAATTTCCTTTGGGAGAGCACGACTTAGCATAGAAGGACTCAGAGTGACGACAAGTGCAGGCGGGCGGGCGGACAGACGGGCGGCGTATGCTGATGACGGCTCATGAGCTACACTAAGACGATGACGAGTGGTTGACGACAATGATGACGATGATGATGATGATGATGGCGTTGATATTACCGGTGGCCCCGAACTGACATCGAACTCATCATCATGTAATTCCCCAGTCACTTGAGCTCAATTTTCGTATGACTGCTTCATGATCTGCATTCCATTAATGTAAGTTTATTCTTTACTGTTTTTTTTTATTTTTATGTGTAACGGCTTTGATTTGATTTGATTGTTGTTGTTGTTGCTGTGCATGATACTGAGATTTGTCAGCGCATATATACATATGTATCTATGAAAGTATATGCAGCAGTAGTGGCTTGGGACCAAACGACAGTACAGTTCAGGTACAGCGGCAATCATCGATACGATTGCTGCATTCTCATTCATAGATTTGCTTCCTTTCCATTTGTCAGTTATCTTATTATTGTTTATTGAAGTGTTTTTGTTTGTGTGTATGTGTGTGTGTGTGTGTGTTTTTTTTTCACTCTTAAGTTGCTTATTTGTGTATAAGTTGTGAAAACAAAAAGGTTATTAGAGGATATTGAGACGATTTTTAACCTCGTTGTCATCGTCATCCGTCAGCGGAAGTATTTGCAAATCCGATTGCGCACTCAGATAGTTGCATAATTGTATCTTGAGTCTTCATCTGATGCGTCGCTTGTTTGTGCTGCTGCTGCTGCTGCTGTGTGTGAAAAACATTGTTGCCTCTCATCTGGCAAACATAATCCGCCTGGCTAAATTGTTGCCTTTGATTGAACCGAACGAAGGAATGAAAGAGCGAACGATTGTTCGACCGCACGCAAATGTTCCCATAAAAAATGTAGGAAATTTGCTTATTGCACATAAATCATGTTGCCCTCAACCCCAACATGCAAGTTGTCGCTACTGTTGCGTCGTCTTGGCTTTCCCACAACTCTTTTGCCGCCCACTAAAAAGTATTTATTTTGTTTACACTCGGCGCCGGACGCCACTGCTAGTCTCCTCTCCTCGCCTCGCCACTGCGGTGTCGTCTCCACGCGACGAGATCAAAGCATCCTCATACTTGCAAGTGCTAATTTGACGCATGCACTATGATGTTGTTGCAAAGGAGGGGCAAAGAGTGCTGAAAGTTGAGAATTTTTCAAAATTATGGCAAGTATAAAAAGTAAAAGACGCCAATTTCGGTCTTGCTTAAGATTGAATACGCTTCAAGATCTTTTGCTAGTTTCAAAAATTTCATACTGAGACTTAACAATTTTCCTCACTTTATGGTGCTTACAAATATGCCAGAAGACTTCAAATTTCAGCTATCCTAAAATAAAATTTTTTTCTTTTAATTTTCTTCTCCTTTTTTTTTGAGAGCTAAGCGCTCCAGTGATCCGACCAACCCAGTTGCAGATTAATGACTTATGGTATTAAGAAATTTAAGTTCGATAGTTTCAAGACTATGGGAAAAGACATGTCTTAATCGACTCGACTCGACTCATCGAACAGTTCCTGTACAAACTTCATGTTAAAGTTATAATACAAGAACCTGAGTAAAGAGCATTAAAATCATTTAGTCTTATGCAACTTCGCAGTGCATATGACATAAGGCACTCGAGCATTGAACTCAAAGTGTAAGAAATATGCTTTTTATGTATCGTGCCCTCAATCAGATGACTTTCTTTTATAAAATAAAAAAAGATTTCGTCTTGATTTGAATTTCAACGAATTTGCACTTTAAAACAATAATTAAATGAAACAAAAATATAAATGGGCGTCTGCCATTGGTCGTTCGTGTTGCGTTTCGGTATTATCAAATGCGCCCGATGCTTCAACAAAAGAGCTCATGTCATACGCATTACATAATCGCGTGAAACTGTCAACACAGGATAACACGAACACGAACATAGTTGCAGCAGCGGCTGCGAATCAGTGGTGTGTGTGCGTCTCTTGCCCGGGGGGTGAATTGCGCAGAGAGCAGAACGGTCGGTAGACCAAGGTAAAAACAAACTACTCAGCCGACTCAGACTCAACAACGCAACACAACAAATGACCCAAAACATACATAATCATTTTGAATAAATGACAGCGGTGGCTGGGCATGTAAGTCCCTGAGAATCAATGCTTTCAACATCATCATCATCACCATCATCACAATCATCATCATCAGGCAGCGTGAAAATGTTCATTGACAATGCAAAATTTTGAAAATTGAAATGGTAAAAGATTTAAAAAAAAGGAATTGAGTCATCAGATTGTTTGATAGTTTCGCACCGTGAAATGATGCTTCGCCTATTAGGCAGCTCGCTCCTTCGGCTGTTCGCACTGTTGGTACAGGGGAGGGAGGTGGATTTCGCTTGAAGAGCGTAACATATTTTATAAAATTTTCGTTGCGCTAAGGATTTATTTATTTGGCAATTGAAGCACAAAGTTCACAACCGACAGAGCCGCCAATCGAGAGCACCGGTTCCGTTCCGTTCTGGTTTTGCGTTACGCCATTTAGGCATTGAACGATCGTTGGTCGCATTTTCAAACCGTGTCTAATTCAGCAATTCTGTAACGATTTTTTATACTTTTGCATTGATTATTTTTTTTATTATAATAGCAAAGCAAAGGAAGTACTTTCGGTATGTGTGTGGAACTTTGCAGATCCTTGCTTAGTTCTTGGAAGTTTTCGGCAGCAAAACGAACGTGTCTGAAGGCACAAAGGCGTACTTTGCCGCCAAAGGAAATCAAAGCGTCATTTTGTTTGGCAAATGACAGTGAAAATATTTTCATGCAGCAACGATTGTTTGTAGCAAAATATTTTGCACATAGAAAGACCAAGGATGTCTCAAAGGACTAGCGTCAAATTCACGCTAAACGGTAAACAAATAATGAGTTAAAAAAAAGAAGCCGAAATTATTAATGAAGACGAACATGATTGGCGTTTTACGCCTTTCGACGCAGTACGGCAGTACGGGTCGGAATGGCCTGCTAATGATGCCATTAGCCGTGTTTGAGTGAGTCGTCGGCTGTCGTAGCGTTTTCGCAACTCATCTTGCCGCCGACTGACAATGCAAGTAAGTAAGTAAGTTGGCGTAAGCAAAGCGAGTCGGTCGGCCTGTGCGGTCGTCTTTGCGTAAAGGACCCTTTTCCTTTTGCCAAACTGCTAAATAGCAACTTTTACAAAACCAGCTGTGTGTGTGTGTGCGTGTGTGTGTGTGTGTGGAAAGGACAATTAACCAATTCTGTACGCACTTTATTAACAAGCAAACGGAAGCAGTCATATCACAACTGCTAACGATCCTCATTGCGCCGATTGTGCCGATCCTGCAATGCCAACGTTGTCACACACAACTTTTGTAATTTATTACAGCGTAAAAATGCACGACAAAAAGGACGAACAGCGCTGCTCCTCGCAAAAGGGCATACAACAAAAACGTTTGTCCTTTGACACATTTTGCAATATATGCGTTTACTTGAACATTTTCGCCAAAGCGATAAATATATTTATGCCTTTTCTCTTTTTATTTATTGCCATCTATACACACACACACACACACACACACACACACACATGCACACGCTCGGGCACATGCACATGCACTCTCATAATGGTATTGTGCCCGAGCAGAGTTGAAATTAAATGATTTGGAAAATATATATTGGCGATATTCGAGCGCGCTTCGCCCCTCACCCCTCGCCACGTCTCTCACTCACTCATTCACTCAGTCATGTATGGCGTGTGTGTTCCACCCTGTCATTATGTGCGACAATGCAGTTATCAAAAGGGTCCTTGCTCGGTCGGTCTGTAATTCTTTTGTCCTGGCAGCGGCTCAGCGAGAGGAGGGAATATAAATGTTATGATTTCTTAATTTTTGTTTGCATTTTTCTCGAATTTAGTAGGCTGTTGAGGTAATTACATTAATTATATGTCTAAGCGAGTCATATCGGTGTGGGCATGCATTGCACAGAGGCGTAGCCTACACACACACACACACACACACACACACACAACTATGTAGATACATATAACTCAATGTTTGAGTACGTGTGAACTGCAATTTGTAATATCAAGAGAGCTATGAAGATTTTACGCTTTTGGTAAGTGAAATGTTTCTACGTAAATTTCTTACGTAACGTAAGGCTTAATGACATAACGTAAGAGCACAAAATGGCTTTGTTTTTTGAGACAGTTACGCTGTGGCCAACTGCAGCAGGTGAGCTCCGTCAATGAGCAATTCCTGTTGACCTTAATTGTCTGATTTGGCAAAGAGAGTTGTCAAGATCTTAGAACTTAACCGGGAAATTGCCTTTGTGCAACTACAAGGTGGTCGAGCCATTAATGTTGGCAACAGACGGTTTGCCACAATTAATGACAACAATTAAAGGACTTCTTTTGACAGACAGACAGAATACAAAAGACGAACGCACAACAAAAACAATAAGCATTGAAATACTTGAATTTGGTCTTGTGCGTCTTTTTGTTTGGCTTGGATTGAGTTGAGTGTGAAGAATGCCAACTGAGCGCAAAATGAGACAACAAGTGAACGACGCGTCAAGTGGGCCGGCCGGCCGCCTGCGTACTTGGCCCGCGCTTAAGGCCACGACGACATGGTGGCAGACGACGACATAACCAGCGGCGGCAGCAATGACACGCTGTGCTCCTCATGCTCATGCTCTACTCATGGATGCTCATGAAGTACTCGAGAGTGCATTGCATGATACTTGCCAACTCACTGACGGACTCACTCACGGCCCGGGGCCGTTGAAAAACGCAGCGGGCATGACACATAATTCAAAACCAAATGGCAAGAATTCTTCACATTTTTTTTCAATCAGTTTTTGTTGCTTGAAAGTGTTTTTGGTCTCGCTCAGTTGGCAAAGAATACTTTAATTATGCCAAAGGTAAATATTTTGTAGAAACAAACGCAACAGGATATCCATTGAAAATTATTATAATAACGACACACACACAGGCACACACACATGCACACACACATGCATAGACGCATGCACAAACATAATCAGAGCCGGATAACTCAATTTTGACACAAAGTCATTCATTCATTCATACGTTTGTACATTCATTCATTCAATCGCTCATTTATCCAATATATATATAAGTATATAAATGTATATATATTGTGCGCTTGAGGCATGAAAAAACACCCTTAAATGGCAACAAAGCAATTGCAGTAAGCAGCTAAAAGTCGAGTGCAGCTCATTGACAGGACACTCGAGTACTAATTTGCGCCAAAATGTCAACACAACAATAACAACAACAACACTACTAGTATAATAATGCTGTATATTTATAACAGGATATATTGTTAGGCATTCGTATTTCAATGGCAGCATGACATTTGTTCATTTCGCAAATGCGAAAAATTTCAGCTCAGCTGTCGGCGTGGCTAAGCACATGAATCGAGCCACGATAGCACGACACACACATGGCACATTCGCTGGGTGGCTAACAAACGCTCCTTCGCACACTGTCTGCCTGTCTCTCTGTCTCTCTGTGTGTCTGTCTGTCGCAATGCCTTTTGACATGAGGTCATAACGCATTTTGACACTAAATCGTGAAAATCTCAACGAAGTTGCCTTTGCCAGTTTGACAGACGTCTGTTTGACGAATTTCCCGGAAGTGGCCACAATATCGATATAACTGTAACCCGAAAGGAATACTTGGCCAATGTCCTTTTGCCCGTACGACAAACGAGTTCTATTTAAAAAGCCTCACTCGTACTTGTCGTCACGCCGATTGCATAATGTTGCGCGCACGCGCGTCTTCCACAGTCATCTCGCTCGCACGCACGCACGTCGGCACAGCTTCCGCGTATTTCGCAAGTCAAATGAAATATCATTTTTTATGCACAAAATTCATGTAACTTTTCGGTGATTTAATGTTTTATTATCCTTTTGTAAGATTTGCTCAAAGGTCGTTCCTCAATTTGATCGATCGATCGTGAGTTACGTCAGGTTAACCAATGTGTACGCTCATGTTTTTTATGATTCGTTGTTTATGACTTTACAATTGCGTCTTATGCAATCGTCCTCGTCCGAGTCCTCGTCCTGGCCGAGCGTACCGTAAACGCGCGCGACTTTTTGCCATTTTAGTGTAACTTCTAGTTGCGTGCGTTTTTTAGGTGACTTCTTTGTTGCCTCAAAACAAAAGCGGCGACATTTTTTATGCATTTTTCTTCCATGGAAATGGCAATGGAAATGTGCCCAGACAAAAGACTATTCACGTGCAAGAAACTTATGCAATTTTGTGCCATACTCACTGCTGCTGCTGCTGCTGCTTTTTTTTAATAGCCCGAATTCTGCGAAGTTCTTGATTTTTTGCACGTTGGTTTTTTATTGGACTTAAAAAAACGAAAAATAAATTTTAATGAAAGAATAATTTACTTTTCCAGATTCCAAGAATGGTTTTCTAACAAGGAACATGACTTTGCCGTTACGGATAACTGCTGCTTCTTATAACCATGCTGAGTTACTTAAGAACATTTGAATTTAAAATTGTATAATAGTTAAGAGGTATTTTTATTGCATTAAACAATTTTGTGCTGTTAACTCAAAGTAGGAAAGTTCTAATCAACTCATAATTCCACAAATACATCAACAAATGTCAGACACACACACACATACATACATACAATCACAATGTATCCTTCATTGGCCAAAACAAAGCCAAGCAAATTGAAGAGCGGAGATTAGCTTGGCTGGATTTTCGTTTAATTTGCCGAATTTGAAGTCTTCCGTTGGCAATGAGCGCATTAAGTGCCAAATTAATTAAAATGTCAACAAAATATGTGTTTGCACGAGGCCGAGCAGCGCCCGAGCAGCGCACATGGGCGACAAATTTCGGACAAGTTTGATATGACAAGCCATGTTATCGAATATGGTACCCGTAGTCATAATTTGATTTGTGATTTGTGAGTGAGGGCGGCTTTCCCATCGGACCCGCTTAAGGGCGAATGTTCGTTGCAGGGTGGGCAGCGACATTAAACAGAAATCTATGCGTCTGTCAAGCGATCTGTTGTCGAACAATTGTCACAAGGACAAACGTTTTTGCAATCAATCGTCCGGGCATGTGTGAATGGGCGTTGAAACGTCAGCATCACTTTGGGCAAGTTGGCATTGTCATGCACACCTTCGTCATATATATTTAATATAATCTCCGTCAGCTTTTGTCAGTCGCTTGGCATAGCAAAAAGTGTGCTTGTGTATTGACCATTATAATTTGAAATAAAAAATCTTATAAATAATATAAAAAAAACTCCTCAAAGCCGAACAAATTGTGGAAGAGCTACAAATGTATCTAACGCGCTGCAAATGACTACAAATGCTAATTACAAACGTTGCTCAAAGTCGAAAAGTCAACAACAATGGCGGCGTGTGCATTATTTTCGTACTAAAAGTCAAAAGGCTTAAACTGCGGATCAATCCAACCGTCCGTCCAGGCAACGAAAAGGGGTGTGCGATTGTTTTCAAAATATACAAATTAAAAGTACATACGAAAGCGAAATTGGATGCGTCGTCTTCTCGATCGAGCGCAACAACAGAACATTCAAGCGATACAAATGCCAGAGCGGCGATTTCCAACGCCAACGCCCACGATTTTCGAACGGACCGAACGTAGGAAACCGGATTCGAAAACGCTTCGATATAATTTCATAGGTTATGCGCGCAGTTTCGTGCGAAGTGTCCTTGCAGCCTTTCGGCAGCGCAGTCGACGACGGCGGCCGTGTTAATTGTTTGCGCCTAATTATTGTGTAGCAGGCGTGAAAAACGATCGTTCCTCACTGGTGTGCATGTGTGTGCGTGTGTGTATTGAGGGCGACGCCGCGCACGAAAGGAGTAAACGAAAGGATTTAACTAGTGTCGTCGGCGTTGTCGTTTATGTCAAACTACCGTTTGTCCTTGTAACGATTGTGGTCATTGTTGTTTTTAATTGTCATTTCGTAGATGATGCTTTGTTTGACGACTTTGCAAATCGCACAAGAGCGTATCGGGCGTTGTGAGGCGTGGCAAGGCATGGCTGTCGATTGTAAAAGAGTAAAATTTAGCGGATTAGTGGCATTGGAATTTGGTTTGCGAAAGGATTAAAGCGTAGGCAGTAAACCGGCCATGTCTCTGTCTGTCTGTCTGTCCGATTTCGAGTTCGTGTCCGCGGCACAATGGCAAGCGTGACAAACACATGGACAGCGGACAGTGGACAGTTCATATGAATAGCGATGCGGACACAAACGGTGAGTTCGTGCTCGGTTGGACAAGTGCAGATACTTGCACGGAAAATCAACGAAAATCTGTTGGATGTGATATGATTTGATATGATAAAGACGTCAAATCGCTATGCAAATTAAAAGCTAAACTCTCCTTATACAACCTGATACCAGATTACCTTCATAACATGACAGGCTCCTGCCATCGCTGAGGCATCGTAGGCTTGTTTCAGGCTCTCTCTTTATTCATAGACTGTTTGTTGGCTCGATTGATGCTTCTGAGCTCCGCAGCGCGCTACCAGAAACTTAGTTCCGAAAATTCTTCTTTATCTCTCGTTCCATAATAATCTTTAACACGTTCTGTCATCCAGAATCTCTCTTAAGCGCCTTAACTCCAATCACCTACGCTGCACACGTGAATCCAGCAGGGATCAGCGTCATATAAAGTTCCTCCAACGGCTCAGAGACTTGTTGGGCTTGAGACTAAGTTGTTTTTATTTATATTATGTATATATTTATTTAATTATACTTTGACATTAAATTCTTACAGAGAATTCTTATTAAATTGGGTAAATAAGGTGCTGCCCTTGTTGAACTTGAACTAACCATGTAACAAGTGAAGGCGTTGGTGACATACAATAAATTTGTTAAATTTCACGCAAATCCTGCAAAAGTAACATCAACTCTTTGTGAGTGTGTGTGAGTGCCAGAGTTTGTCAAATTGAAATTTATTATGCGCGTTGTTCCAAAGCCCAAAAATGTATGCATAGCCGCGTCAGCTTTATAAATTATCCAACAAACAAGTTGAAGGTGCAAACCATCTTAATTCGCATGCCAAGTGCGACGGGAACGGCGACCAACAACACGCCAAGGCGACAAACTCATCATTAATTCAAGCCAAATACTTTTGGTTGGCATGAAATGAAAGTGAAAACTCGTCGTTCGTCGTTTGTCGTTTGTCGTCAACGCCCTCCGACAAACCTCCGACAAAACCTCCGGCCAACGGAACTCCCACAAGGCGCGCAACTTTACGCGTTCTTTGAATGTCCTCAAGGGTTAAATGTATGCATGTATATATTCTATGTAACTCAAGGAAACTCCGTTCGACGGTGGGTAGTATAATAATAATCAGAAAGGAAGCAGGCAAATCCATGCCGCATAGATGTCCTTATGCCGTGTCCAAATCCGACGCTCATAAAACGCTTCTTAATTCGCTCTGTCAATAATCAATTCCACCGCCGAAACGTATAATAATGCCAATTTATTTCTCGTCAACTCTTTTTGTTTTCCCGACGTTCGCAACGAGCCATCAATTTTCACGTTCATTTTCATTTTCCTACTTTTTTTGTCGCTTGGGTGCCGTGAAGGGTTAACGCATCTGTGGGTGCGTGCACACATGTGTGCGTCGCGTCGCGTCGCATCGCCTCAAATGAATCACAATCACAGCACGTGCATCGCACATCGCACAGCATTGCCTCAGCCCACGTCACGTCAGCAGTTCAGGCGCCAGACAGAGCGCGTTGCTTACATGTGATTACCGCTACAAAGGAACGACAATGTATCTCGCTAAATTTCGACAATTTATCTGATTTTGTTGCGAGCTTTATGCACTCAAGAGTTGTCTGAGACAAACGTCCGGGATTTGATTGTGTCTCGAAGGCATGTTAGCAATAATATCTTGCCACTCATTCAACCGACTGTTTGTGCTAAGCAATGCAATAGATTATCTACCGATCTAAAACAGTAATTTATAAATAGTTTAAAAGTTAGTTTTAAATATAAAAATAAAGTAAAAATGTTTGGATAGTTCGTATATTAGATCATTTTTACGTCAAACTGTACTTAGGCTAATATAAGTTTGTATATACTTATAAGGTGATCTTGAGATGATCCTGAAAACTCAAAGCAGCGTTCTCTGTCTCTCTCGTCAAGCTGATCCGTTGTGCATATATAAAAGCGTGTGTCCAGAATCGCCTTTGTCTTCTTCTTATTAGAACAAGTGAGAAAAGTCTTTCAAATTTCCTTCAAGGATTGATGGGTTTACTTGCTGCTCTGCCATATGTGTAAGAAGAAGCAAAAAACTCATGTTGCCTTAAAACTGCTTTGCCAAAGTCGAAACATATGTCTTTTGTGGGCGTGTGTGGACGCCACTCGGTGTGTGTGCATGCATAAGTGTGCGTGTGTGTGTGTGTGTGTGTGTGTGTGTGTGTGTGGGTGTGGAATTGCATTAAGCGAAATTTTGCAACATCTTTTGCAGTCTTTCGTTGTTTTTCGCTGGAATAGTCAAACGTTTTGTCCTTTGTCGCTGATTTCGCAATAATCCTTTATGCAATGTCCTTGCCATGGCCTCACACACACACACACACACACACACACGCGCAGACA
This sequence comes from Phortica magna, assembly GCA_037044515.1. Taxonomy (NCBI): domain Eukaryota; kingdom Metazoa; phylum Arthropoda; class Insecta; order Diptera; family Drosophilidae; genus Phortica; species Phortica magna. The sequence goes on along the minus strand of JBAMBP010003344.1, from coordinate 98,787 downwards.
GAGCGCTCAAATGCGCAATGTTTGCAAATTCCGTTGACATTTTTATGGCGCATTCGAAGTAAACCAAACACCAAACAACAACAACAAGAACAACAAAAACAAACACAAACAAAAAGAAAAAATTCATTTTTTACTTAACTCAACTCAACTCATCTCCGTTGAGTTTGACTTTGGCTTTGGCACAATTGATATGCGTGTGTGTGTGTGTGTGCAACTCCTTCGTATAATACAAACAATGCAAGCAGAAGATGACAACAACAACAATGACGACTGGAAAAAGAGTTTGCCATATAAAAGAACAACAACAACAACAACAAGTCAACATAAAATGTGCTTTGTTCATGTTGTATTGTTGTTGCTATTGTTGTTGTTGTTGTCACTCGCGTAAGGCGCGAAAATGTGCGCATTCAAAACAACAAGAACAACAACAACAACAACAGCAAGTGGCGTAGGCTGGAATCCTCGGCCGAAGAAGGCTTGCAAACGCAGCGGGCATGAAAACTCATAAAAAAAGGATTCACTCATGCATAAAGTTTTCATTACTTCGTCGTTTTTTTACAAACACTTTTCCTAATGGAGTCGCCGTTTGTGTTGTTGTTGCTGTACAAATTTTAAAAAACATCTATAAAAAAATTTATATTTTTATGGTTTGTTTGACACACCAAAAGCATAAAAAGCAAATGCAAGTGCTAAAATGAAGAGGAAGCGCGGCAGACACAACATTATATAAGCCATGCCTGTAGCAAGATTGTATCTGAGGAATATTTGTAACTTTAAAAGAGTCGAAAGATACACGAGATTTGAAGTTCTTCTGCACTTCACAAGGCTTGCAAAATTTTGCACAACAAATGAAATTTTTTTTCTTTAATGAAAATTCGAAAAAAAATCAAACAAACAAATTGCAGAGGACTTTTTATGAACAAGCCAACCAACTGACAAAAAACACAAACCGCAAAGTCAAAGCCAAAAAATAAAACAACAACAACAACAACAACCAATGCACATCCATAAAGTGCTGCTCTACTTTTTTGACCAATTTTTAGTGCAGTTTTGTTTGCTGAGCTCATTTTTTTCAACGAATTTTCAATGACATTTTTTTTTTCTTCTTGTTTTTTCACCTTTTTTAAGTTCGCCAAAAACGCACATAAACAAAAAAAAAATAATAACAATGGCAGAAAAAAAAAATAGAAGCACAAAACTAAAACTAATAAAAAGAAAAAGGAAAATATTTCATATTTCAAGATCGATCATAAAATGCTTTTGGCTCAATTAACGGGAAATGCGTTCGCCTAATTTTTCTTTACGGCACAATTTGTGTTTTTGCGTTGTCCTTAAAATATACGCAAATGTTAAAAATCCCGCAGATATTTATGAGCGCTGCTCGCAAAAAAGCAAAACAGCTACAAACCATAAAAACTCTGCGAAAAATCTGCAAAAAGTCTTCCAGGAAGCCACGCAAATCTTACGTAATTATTTGCATTTTTTGGGACAACTTCGGCGACAAAAAAAAAAAAAACAATTATGCTGCTACCTAACAACAACAAGCAAGCGGCAGTTATAGAGCATGCTATATGGGCCGCCGATTCGTTGCATTTAGGCCAATTTTTTCACGCTGATTTCCGCAATGCGACTTTTTGTAACAAGTTCTGGCATTTCTTGCAGGACACTGCTTTGTTCCTTGCTGCTCTTGTTGCTGTTGTTGTTGTAGTGCTGTGACATGACATCATTGCCAAGCGGTGCCATAAAATCGTTTATGATATTTTGCAGTCTAATTTTTTTAGTGTTTTCGCATGCAACAAAAAGATGACCGAAAAAATTGTGCCAATGAATGTTTTTCACGCTAATTATGACCTTTGCCTTTGTTCGATGTTTTAACAAAGCAGAAAAAACCAAAAATACAACAAAAAATATATGTAAAAAATTGCTTCAATTTTTATTGTCGCCGAAAAAAAAAAAACCATCATTTCCGCGCACAAAAAACTGCACTAAAAATTGGTCACGAAAATAGAGCATTCGCTTTATGACTCAAGTCGCCTCAACTTGACTTTGTTTTTTGCGGTTTCCGCTGCCATTTTGTTGCTTCTTTTTTAAGAATAAGAACAAAGGACATGTGACTGAACTTATTTACTTTGTATTTTTAATTAGATTATTGCACAAATTCAACGCACGGCGGGTAGAAGAAGGTAAGGCAGACGACTGGGTAGGCATGCGGGAAAGGAAAGGCAAGTAAAGTCAGTTTTTTAGTGATGAAATCGTCGTGTGGCAGGACAGAGGAGCTGATCTGCATAATGCTCAGGCTCAAAGACTCGACGAAGTTTTACGAGAAGTCGTCTTGAGATCTCATATTCAAATTTTATTTAATATAATCATTTATTTATTTATTTATTAAAAACTTTTCAAGTCTTTTGTATAAGTAAGGCTTGTTTGAAAACTTTGAGAACTTTGTTGACTTAGGATCGGCGAAGAAATTTATATGCTTATACTTCATAAGGCAGTGCCAAGCGTATATTTCAAAACAAAATGGCCGCCTTGGCACGTTTTGTGATCGTTCACTGTACAAGAAAAGCGTTTAAACGCATAAATGCACCTTTTGCCGATTCAAAATGGCGTTCGATTTCTTTATGAAGGGCAATGGAAATGTTCATGTTGGCAGTTAATCAAAGGCTTTTTGTTGTTGTTGTTGTTGTTGTCTGGTTAAGTCAATGTGACTATATAAATTATTTAATTGTGTTATTCTGCGTGCGTGTGTGTGTGCGTGTGTGTGTGTGTGCGTGTTTAGCGGTTAAACATTGACAAAGTTAATTTTTATATTGTTGACCGAGCGACCGAAGAGCGAACCAACGACGGTTAACCAAACAAAAGGCCACAAAAATGCCACGAAAATCCCAAACTACACACAAATAAAAACACACATGGACAGACACAAACACAGACAGCTCCACGACCCCACTGTCACACACACACACACACTCACACAGCCACACAAGCAGACAAACGTTTGTGCATTTGCCTTGCATGTTGAAGCGCTGCAAAGGCAAAAGCGAACGAGCGGGCGAGGAGGAGCGGAAGAGCGCGAGAGTGAGAGCAAAGTAAAACGTGAGAGCGCAAAAATATATAAAAAATGCGCAAAACGTAACAACAACAACAACAACAACAATAAAAATGTCAACTGACTTGCATGAAAGTTGCGCCAAGTAAATGAAAACACACACACACACGCATTCGCACACATACAGAGGCAAGGCTCAGGGCACAACAAACACACGCTTGTCAAGTGTCAATAATGGCGGGAAAACCCTTTAACAGTAATCTTTCATTACTTATGCTCCTTCATATTTCGGTCGGTCGTTCATTCTTCTTGTTGTTGTTGTTGTTGTTACTGTTGTTGTTGTTGTTGGTTTTTTTCGCCGCCTACTTTAGCGTCGTCGCAGACAAAATTTTCATCTTCCATCACATTCGCACTCATGCATTGCGCCAAACTCTCTTTCACGCATACAAGCAACCAACAAAAAAATAATATATATATATATATGTATAAAAAATAGCAACAACAACAACAAGAAACACCAAAATGTTACAACTTTGGCCAAAAATACAAACCAACAAACCGCTTTTTGATTTGCAACCCTTAGTTTAGTCAACTTCAACGACGTCAACGACAACGATGACTTTGCTGTCTGTCCGTCCGTCCGTACGTCTGCCTGTCCTATTCTAAGTTGCTGCGTCGACGGCAGCAGCGACAGCGACGCTAGCAGCGCTGGGCAGAGGGTTTTCGGTTAACGGTTAACCCCAATGACGAAACTACAAACCAACTAAAAGAAGAAGAAGAAGCAGCCACAGAGTGAGTGAGAGAGATAGAGAAAGAAAGAGCACGTGCTGTTGCTGGCAGCATACAAGTGGCAGCGCACAACAACTACAGCAACAACAACAAGCAAAAAGATGAACTTTGATTTAGAAAAAAATAAAACATTTGATCGACGCTTCTTTACTCTTCTGCCTCTTCTTCATCGCTTCTTCTTCGCTAAGCGTAGAATTACAAATATAAATAGTAAAAAAAATATTGCAAAAATTTAGTTTTGTTGTAATTTGTTGTAATCTATTTTATGCAATAATTTTTGCATAAAGCACTGAAAAAAAAATGGCATAAAAATTTCGCACAATATCTCTCTTACTGCCGCGCGTGTCCAATGTGTGCGCTCTTTCTCTCGCTCGCTCTCACTCATGCTCTTTTGCTGTCGTTTTGCATAAAAAAAAGGAACTGTAAAAGTTATTGAAATACATGTATTACGACTGTCGTTGTTGTTGTTGTTATTGCTCTTGCAACCAACCCTTTTTTTAGATTGAGGTTGGTTTTTTTTTATTGTTGTTGTGTTTTTTTTTGCTTTTGGCGAGTAAACCATGACCAGAAAACCGCCTCATGAACCAACATTTGTTGCTACAACAACAACAACAACAACAATTACAACAACAACAAACAGTTGCTGTTGACAAGGAAGAACGCTTAGAATGTCGAAACGAGGGCAACATTTTTGATAGGAAGCAAACACACACACACACACACACACTCACACACTCACACACATGCACATGTATATTAACCCATTATCAACGCTCGTGTTTATATATGCGCACTTGATTGCAGCTGATGTTGTTGCTGTTGTTGTTGTTGTTCCCACTATGAACACACACACACACACACACAGACAAAGTACTTCGAGGCCTCATAAACAGTTTCTAAAATGCGGTAAGGAAGAAGAAGCAAAAGCAGTGGCAGAAGAAGAGTGAAATTAAACAAAGCAACAAAGCAAAAACACACATATGCAAATGACTGTGTGCATGTGTGTGTGTGTGTGAGTGCTTGATTTTTGATTTCTTGACAATCATGTTTCACATTTGCCGCTTTTGTTGGCACAAAGCGCACAACAACAACAACAACATCAGCAACAACAACAGCAAAGCCAATAAAAACGTAATTTACAAAACAAAAATGGCGCAACCATAAAAATTCAACTCCGACAACAACAACAAAAAACAAACGAAAAAAATCCAACAAATACAAAAAAAATAATGAAAATTGTTGAAAAAACATGTTTGATTGCGCGGCAAAGTTGCATGTTGCATGAACATTTCAAGTGTTGCCAATTTCACTTTCCACTGCCCCTTCCCCCTTACCAAACACACACACTTCGCACACTCTCTCCTTCTCACTCTTTCTCGCCCACTCACACACATAAGCAAAACACGACTTTTGGCAATGTTTTGACGCTTTGTCAGAAGTGCGGTGTGGGGGAGGGGAAGTGAGTGTAGGGTAGCTTGATTTGTTTGCGTGCAATTGCATTTATTTTGCGCAAATGTGTGTTTGTGTGTGTGTAAAAATTATTTCAAATGATTTGTTTGATTTCTTTTTGTTTTCATTATTTTTACCGTTAAATTTGTCATGCCCGAAAATACACAATCGATCACAAAATGATGCCTTGTTCAAGATTTGTTTACTAAGTATACAAAAGACATGAGCCAAAAATGCCAAAAGTTTTATTTCCTTTTTCTACGCCTTTTATTATATTTCCCATGTACATTCCACATACATACATACATCATACATTATATATACTTCTCCTTCTGACCAATATCTTTGTGCCAAATCACAGCTGAGGGGTGTAGGGTTTGGGTGTTCTTGCTAAATGTTAATCCAAAGGCAAAGTACGTAAAAAACATTTTGTGGCGCTCCACACAGTTGTCGAATTGTGGCTTCACACACACACACACTCACACACACACGTGTGTATAGTATAGATTTGTGGGTGTCGCCAGCTGCGCAAATCGTTGCTATACGTCAAAATTCCAGCAAGAAGGCAAAACACAACAACAACAACAAAAAATAAACAAATCGAAGAATTCACAACGTACGAAGGAGAAGAAGAAGAAGAAGCGGTAAAAAGTTGCAAGAAGAGATGCCAAAGATAAGAAAACGTAAATTAGCTGAAGTAAGATGCAAGATATAACACACACACATACACACAAGCACGCTCCATCAAAAAAAAAGAAAGAAGAAAAAAAATGTAAGGGAGAACGAAACTGGAAGAAATATGTTCATTCCACTCAACTTAATATACTCGGCTTTTCTCTACGCTACGCTACTCGTATCTACTCTACTCTACTCACTCTCTCTCTCTTTCTCACACACGCCGCCACCACACAACACTTCACTCCATGCAACGGCACTTTACTTAATTTCTCGCCATGCCATTTCCACTCACATTTCCACAATGCTCAACAGCAACAACACATCGTTCGACACTCCACCACAGTACGGTCTTTATACACCACAGCCCGACACCACAAAACAAAAAACAACAACAAAAAATACACCACATTTCTCATACAACAACAACAGCGGCGCTCAAAACAGCAGAAGAGACCAAAAACGTAAACAAGCAACATGCCGAATTGGTTTGCTCCATGTGCAAAGCGCAAAGGAGCGACGTTAGGCAAGAAGAAGATGAAAAAAAAATCACCACGCAAGTGAAAATGAAGAAAAGCAACTCTCACAAGAAAAAGTAACAAAGAAATGACAACAACAAAAATAAAAACCCAAAAAGGAAGAAGAAGCAAAAACAAATCACTCACAGAGCGCGCGACGATTTCCACTGGAAACGCGATTTATTTTGTTTTTTTTTTTATATTTTTTTTCTTGCCTTCACCGCTTAGCCCCTTCTAAGCACACACATACACACACACACACAGCAACACAACGGCGAACGCAAACGCACAGACGCACAACAAACCAAACCCATTCAGACAAATTTTTTGGTGGTGGTTTCTTGCAATTGTTGTTGTGGCCGTTGTTGTTGTTGCTGTTGTTGTTGGCTACTATGGCAGCAGCCAAACCAAAACAACAAACCACAATTCACTTACATTCTTCGTGCTGCTCTCGATGCTGTCAGCGACGCTGCCATTGACGCGCGCGTCGACGTCGACTGCGCCGTGTTGCTGTTGGCTGAGTGACATTTTTGAGTAGCAAAAAATAAAAAACCAAACAAAAGCAACAACAACAAATTGGAAATGATGATTCTTTACGAGACTTTCCCCAACGCGGTACTTTTTTCTTTTTGTTTTGTTTTATTTGTTGTTGTTGTACGCGCGACACATGTGTTGTGTTGGCCACACAGACAAAACGGCACAAAAAACACAAAAAATATCCTTTAGTGGGATTTTTTTTTATAGACTTTTATGGCTTTTTTTCCCCTTCAACATTCGTGTTGGAAAAAATTCGTTCAAGTATATTTTTTTTCTGCTTTTTCGTAAAAAATGCTCTCTTGGCTCATGGCCGTAGCGCACATCCTTGCGCGCTTTGGCGCACTTTAGTATTGCATAGTTCACAGCGCCGATCAGAACTCCAAATTGGCGCAAGCTGCAAAGGCGCTTTCGGACCATCACAAATAAAAGTGTTGATTTAAAGGGAATTTCCCAAAAGGGCGCAAAACTCAAACGATTTGTGAAAACTCATTGATTTTAATAAAACTTGTGCGTTTACTTTGGCAAAGGTCACATTTAAGGTATTCTAAGCTATTCAAATGTCATTTGTTTATGCACAATTTCAGTATTTTTGTTTGCGTATTATTAATAATAATAAAAAAAAATGGTAGTAAAATATACAACACAATTGAAAGTGTGCAAGAGGGCGGAGCCTATAAAAATATCATTTATTACTTTGCTTGCTTGCGGAACGCTCCGTTCATTTGTCGCCTACGCTTGTGTGCGTCTCACTGCGCGTGTGTGTGTGTGTTTGGTCTTATTCTATTGCAACGCCTCCAGTTTTACGCTTCGACGACTTGTGACCGAACGAACAAACGTACGTTTGTTGTTGCTATTTATAAACAACCCCAAACAACTGTTGTTGTTGTGACCGCTGCTGCTGCTGGCAACGTCGACGTCAACGATCGTCTGACTTTTCTGTCGGTTTACTTGTTTACTTTTCCCCTTGTTGTGGCGCACAGAGCGGTTGAGAAATGCTCGTGTTCGTTCGTTCACTCATGCGTTCGTTCGTTTGTACGTTCGATTGATCTGAGCACACAAAAGGCGAGCAAAGCAAAGCAAAAAAATATGAGAGCGCGTTGAATTTTGTTGTGCGCTCAACAAAGCAAAGCAAAGAGAGCTTTGATCATTTATTGCACTTGTTGCTTTCGAATGCGCCATTTGCCAAATTGCGAAATTCAGCGAGTGTGTGTGTGAGCGAGAGAGCACATAAATGTGACAATAAATTTGCATTTAGTGCGATCGAGTAAAGTCATAAAATATTTGCGGCTCATTTGCTGTCAGACTAATCCATATTTAAGCTACGCCTTGATCCTTTGAGGTCAAATTCTGGTAGCGCAAGCAATAAAACAAAAAATACCAACAACAACAACAACAAGCGCGCAATTACTTTTTATGCATTTTGCCGGCAAGCGAAAAAATGTGAGGCGCACAAATCATGCAAATATTTTGTTGGGCGTTTTCGTTGATCCTCTCGATTGACTTTTATAAGTAAAGGATTAAGGAGGTGCACGTCAGTGTTAAACACGCGCACCCAAATCCGCCCGTCCTGAGCCAGCCAGGCTACCTGTCAACTCATTAAGCAGGTAAGCATCGGCTTAGTGTTTGTCTTTGTGTGTGTGTGTGTGTGTTTGGAAAGTCTGATAATTTTATTAGAGCGATTTTTATGATATTCAATTTGTTTATTTTGTCGTTGGGTTTTATTTAAATAAAACCAATAAAAAAGGGTTTATTCGAGGGAAAATTTTCTGCGAAAAAAGAAGAAGAAGCCAACAGATGACACACGCATAAACATCTGCTCATATGTATGTGTGTGTGTGTGTGATACAATTTTGCATTGCTTCATAATTGTATCGACAGTCTTAATTAAGTCTCATCGCGTCTCAATTCTCTGTACGACAATGACATGCTTGTTAGCAACTTTTGGTCTTGGCCATTTAGCACGCGACGCACGCTTCTTGACGCGCGTTAACGGCAAAGCCTCCCGCCAGCAGTGCGTACTTGCACATTTGACGATTGGCCAGCGGCAACTGAGGCGCTGCACAAACTCAGCCAGGAGCCTTGCTTACTACTTACACTTGCGTACGTGTGAACGGATCGAGCAAACGGTACGAACGCACGAACGTACGAACGGACGTCTGTCGACACAATGAATGAGCGCACCGAGCAGAACGAATTGTCGCTGTCGGAGGACATCAACAACAATGACAACAACAGCAGCAAGAGCGACAACTACACGTCGAACCAACAACAAAAACGTAACACTTAAACCAGCAATAACAACAACAACGACAACGAAATAAAATAAAAACGTAAATATGTTACTTAAGTGCGTAGTGCTGTGTCGGAGGGAGAGCGCGCGAATGTGAGAGCACAGGAAAGGGCACGCTCTCCGCGCGACTAGTGGGCGAATAAAACAAAGGAAAATACAAAAACAAACAAAAAAAAAACACACACACAACAACAAAGAATTCTTAGGAAAGAACACTAAAATGAAGGTGCAAATGAATAGCAATGCATGCGTCCTTGTCGCGCTGCGCTCACTACGTTGTACACGGCAGGCGGCAGCGAACAGTTGTTGTTGTTGCTGCGCCGCGTGGACAACCGAACCGAACCGAACTGGAAGTGCGTGAGCGTCAATTACTGTCAACTCGGTCAATGTGAGTGAGTACGCGACAATTAGCATGCCCGCAATATGTTTGCCGACTGTTCGTTTGCCACTTGTTCGCGTTGTTCTCCACTGCGCAATGTAAAGAGAGAGAGCAATGGCCAATTTGTGGGCCTATGTCGCATTGCGCTGCATAGCGCACATGAAGCATTTAGTGCGTAAAATCATGATCATTTGCGCAAATTAGTTGTTGCGCCGCTTTACTTAGTAAGCCATGACTTTGTTGCCACTAAACGCAAGCTTTGCCTAATCACTTTGCTAATCGCACTCAAAGTCCTTTAGTCGTTCACTTCCGTGTCGCTAATCCACTAACTGATCCAGCGATTTGCTAAGCCGTGCGATCGCCGTTCTTTTTTCTTCTGGCTGTCTTCCTTATAATAATCATGTTAATAATGACAGAAGCACAAGAAAAGTGGGTCTGTGTGTCAAAGCGCGCAATTTACTGCTTTTCCACGCCGCCACTAATTCCCGCTAAGTTAAGCAAAGCGACCTCTCACTCACTCTGTCTCACTCACTCACGCGCTGGTGTCGTTGCACGCTCGTTGCGACGCCGTTGGGCGCTTTCGTCTTCGCGCTGTTGGAACTGTTGCACTGCTGTGATTTTTCATGAAAATTTTTGTTAATTTTTTTTCGATTTGTAAAATTTCCCGTACGTTCAAATGAGTTGACCGCCGTGCTGTCCTCCCGTCGCGCTCCTGTTGACACACACACACACACACACACACACGCACGCACATACAAATGCTTGGAGAAATGAAATGCTCTCGCAATGACACACACACACAGATAAGTCACTCGGCGTCGCAATTGACTCAATGTCAGTTGGTGAATTTTTATGACCTGCCTGCCTTGTCTTGTTGTTGGTTAACTTATTTCTTTTTTGTTGCTTTTTTATTTCGCTTTTTTCCAATTTCCAATATCAACCCCACACACACACACACACACACACACACGTATGCATGCACTTGAAGCGCTCGCGCGCTCTCTCGCTTACGTTGCTCACTCACGAGAGCGGCAACATTTTTCACAATTTTTTTGTTGTAACATTTTTTCAATTGTTGTTGTTGTGCTTTTTTCTGTTTTGCTTTGTTTTGAGAGGCAACTCATTTTTTTGCTCCTTGCTGCCTCGCGCCTTCTGCTTTTCCTTTGTCAACGACAGTTTTTTTTTCTCACTGCGGCTGGTTGTTGTTGTTGCTGCTGTTGTTGTTGTTGTTGTTGTCGGTGGTTGAGTGAGTCTATCAGTTTGCTTGTGTGCGTGCGCGTTTGTTGTGCACGCGCGCGTGTGTGTGTGTGTGTGTGTGTACACCGCAATGGAAAAATGGGAAATTTTTCCTGTGGTTGTTGTTGCGGCGGCAATGGTGGTTGCTTGATACCTGCCTCAGTCAGTTGTCGTACTGCTGCTGCCGACACCGCTGCCGCTGTGCCTTGTTGTTGCTGTTGTACGCCTGCACCCTTAGCTAGGTAGCACACACACACACATACACACAAACACACAGAGAGACAGACAGACAGACGGTTGTTAATATCGTGTACTTGCGGACGGGGACGTACCAAAGGCAAACCAATCGACCAACCAAACCCAACCGCTTGCACGCACGAATGGTTGGCAGCATAGACGGACAGACAATTGCAAAGGACGGACGGACGGACGGACGGTTGGACGGCAACGACGCTAGGTCGGGAGGGCGTGCTGCGACAGCGGCGTACATGAGCGTGTTGCGAGCGGGCAGCACTGCTGGCAGCGACGGCAACGGCAACGGCGACAGCGGCGGCACAGTTTTACTTTAAATACTGGTGACGATCGCAGCAGAGAATCAGTTCACTCAGTGACTTGAACGTGTTAAGAACGTTTGGAGAGCGTCAAACGAACGTTTTGAGAAAAGCCCACAAACACAACAAAATTAGAAAAGACGTCGTCGTGTCTAACGAAAACCAACCACAGAATTACAACGTTTTTTTTTTTTTTTTGGTTCCCAACGAAGAACATTTTTTGAATATCATTTGTGCTGTTTTTTTTTTTTTCGCGCGCTCGCTCGGCAAACTGCATACATTTTGTGAACATTCTCCAAGTGCATGTTGAAGCGTGCGGAACTGTAACGGATAAATAGTTCATATAATAATATAATACAAAATAACGAAATAAATAAATAAGCATAAGAAATCAATTTTTTTTTGGCACGTAAGCAAAATAATGAAAAGTGTGCAGAAAAAGTAAAACAAATACAAATTAATATAAATATAAATAAAAATAGTGCAAAATATAACTCTACAAACGATACAAGGATTACAACAAACACACACACACACGAAAACGAATACGAAAACTATAAAGTTTTGGATTAAACGCAAATTGCAAAATCAACATTTACATTAAAAACCTAAGGAGAAATGCATTTGCCTGCCGGTCCCACAATGGTCGCAACGCCAGCGCACACACAAGTCCTGGCCGCTGCTGCCGCCGTCGTCAGTCAACAGCAGCACCAACAGCAGCAACAGCAACAACAACAACACCATCAGCAACATCACCATCAGCAACAACAACAACAGAGCGCAAATAATACAAGCACACATTCGACCGCCAGCTCGACTGGCAGCTCCACGCCGGACACAACCAACGCCTCTGCCAACAACAACAATAACAACAACAGCAGCAATAGTAATAACAACAACAACAATAACAACTCAGCAAAAATGCCCTCCTCAATGACGGACATGTTCGCCAGCCTACACGAGATGCTGCAGGAGTATCACGGCGAATTGGCACAGACCGGCTCGCCCTCGATCCTCTGCAGTGCGCTGCCGAACCACTGGCGCTCGAACAAATCGCTGCCGGGCGCTTTTAAGGTGATCGCGCTGGACGATGTGCCCGATGGCACGCTGGTGTCGATCAAGTGCGGCAACGATGAGAATTACTGCGGCGAATTGCGCAACTGCACGGCCATCATGAAGAACCAAGTGGCCAAGTTCAATGATCTGCGCTTCGTTGGACGTTCCGGACGCGGTAAATCCTTCACGCTGACCATCACAATTGCCACATATCCGGTACAGATCGCATCCTACACGAAGGCCATCAAAGTCACCGTGGATGGGCCACGGGAGCCAAGAAGTAAGCAAAGTGAGTTTTTTTAGTTCAATTTTGATTTTCGGTTTTTCCCAAATCCAATCCCAAACCCAAGCCATCCCCTCCCAACTCCTTTTAAATTACCAACAATTCACTTAAACTCAAAGAACATCAGTTTGCCTTATAAAATGTGTCATTTTCAAGAACAATTTATTTATTTATCCTTTTTTTTTCGTTTCGCTTCCAGGCTATGGCTATCCACATCCCGGCGCCTTCAATCCCTTCATGCTCAATCCAGCCTGGCTGGACGCCGCCTACATGACATACGGCTACGCCGACTACTTCCGCCATCAGGCCGCCGCCGCTGCCGTGCATCATCCGGCGCTCGCGAAAACATCGCCAACCAACACGGTAGTGCCACCGGGCGCCGCCAATACCGGCGTATCCGGCAACGTTGACTACCATCATCCCGCACAGATAACGCCGCCGCCCAATGGCGCGCCCGCCATTGCACCCGCGCTCATACCCTCGCCGCCCGGCACTACCGCCGCTGCCTATGCGATGCCACAGTTCCCCTTCAATCCCGTGGCCGCTGCTGCTGCCGCCGCCGCTGCCGCATCCACGCATCCGGAGTTGCTGCATCCAAAGAACGCCATCGTTAATGCCGCTGCCGCCAATGCCGCCCATCCGCATGCCTTCCATCCGTACAATTTTGCCGCCGCTGCCGGTCTGCGTGCACGCAATGCCGCGGCCGTTGCCGCTGCGGGCCTGCACAACACCTCCGTCGAATCGCAACACATCAGTCCGGCCTCGTCGCGTCCCTCATCGTCGTCGCCGTCGCAGCAGCAACAGCACGTCATGCTCAAGCTGAACACCTCCATCGAAACGAACTCCATACACGAACAGTCCGCCTCCGATGCCGACTCCGATGACGAGCAAATCGATGTCGTCAAGTCCGAGTACGATCTCGACAAGTCCATCGATTCGACGCGCTCCTCGCCGACCCAACAGATCGCCGTGCCGTTGCGTATGCGTTGCGATCTCAAGGCGACGTCGGCGCTCAAGCCGCTCTTTCATGAGTCCGCCGTAACGATCGCGCAATCACGGCTCGCCACATCGCCGGAGACAACGCTGCCCACGGCCACGAAGCTCAAGAACGCCGTCGCACAGCAGAAGACCGTCTGGCGGCCATACTGAAGCGCCCGCAAGGCATCGTCGTGTGCCAAGGCTCAGAAAGCTCAGCAAACGCCCGAAGCGACTGACCTCCGTCGTCATCGTCATCATCGTCATCATCGTCGTCGTCGTCGTCGTGGTCGCCATGTGCCACAGCGTCTGGCCATGGCGCAAATGCCGGCGGCAGAGCGTATTGCGGTCGCTCGATCGGCATGTGTATGCGCGATATTCGTTATCCGGCGGCCGGAAAAACCGTAACGCAACAAAAACAAACCAACAAAAACAACAAAAAAAATTGTTACAATGTGATATAGTGTTAAGCAACAACAACAACAACAAGAACAACAACAACAAAAAGTACGACAACAACAACAACAAGAACAACAATCAATGGTGAATGCAGTGTAGTGCGCACTTTTCCGACTCTTCCCTCTCCACAACCTCTCAACTACAAAGTGAAAGCAATCACGTGTACGGCAACGAATCTGTATCGGAAACCGAAACCGAAACCGAATCCAAATTCGTAAACGAAATCGCAAGGACTTCAAGGACATTTCAACGCTGCCTTGGCGCAGCGCAAGTGTTAAACTCAAAGAGGATGCATGGATTCCGGCAAACTTTTATGCTCTAATCATAAAATCGCTCGTTGAGTTCGTTTGTGTCCCAGCAACAACAAGAACAACAGCAACAGCAACAGCAACAACATGATCACTGTCAGCCACCGCGCTCAAGAAAAGTGCTCAGACGTGTAACACACACACACACATACATACATATATGTATCTTGTATGATCTGTAGGTTTAAACTTATATGCAATTGTCCAAAAAAAAAAAAAAAAGACAAAGAGTCTCTTTTGTTAAAAATCTCCTCAGTTATTTCGTTAATTTCGCTTTGTTTTTGTCTAAGGTCTGTCATAGATAGTCGATGTATCTGTTTGATAAACATAAATTTTGTATCTGTCCACTCAAACTTTTTTGTTGTCAGAGTATATATTTTTTTTTTCCCCCCCGAAACATTTATGTTGTACATAAACATTAGCATAGGTTTTACTTTTAAATGATATTATTTCGAATTTTTTTTTTTTGATAAATATTAAGTTTTAGCATAAGAGAATTTTTTTTCAATAGTTTTAAGTATTAGCAAAAATATTAAACAAACGAATTTCGAAACCAAATAAAAGAAACTATTTACAAATTATAAATTTTCAAATACTTTTTCTTTTTTTTTCTTTTCATTTAGCATATGTTTTATACAACAAATCTTGAACAATCAATCAAGCGTCGAAGTGCTTGGGAAATTTGATGTATAAGTTTATCATGGCCATTTGACAGTCAAATAAGTTAAGTTAAGTTAACTTAAGTTAAATCAAGACAAGTCGCATAGTTTAAGTGCTTTTGCGCATTATCTGTCGATGAAACAATTATGCGTGATTATTTGACTTTCTAATCATTTGGAAAGCCCGAACCAAATTATTGTACAATTATTGATAGCTACTTGTTTTTTTTGTTATTAACTTTTGTGCTTACTGTCGTGTTTGTTGTTGTTACTCACTTGTGTCTTAGGTGTGTGTGTAACAAATAGCATGAATTCGTTGTTGTCTTACGTCGCATTTTTGTAAAAAATACGAAAATATACAATTAGAAGTTTAATTTCATTTTTTTTTTTTTTTTGGTGCTTGTGCGATGCGTTGCGATACTGATGCGTATGAAGTGTTTTGCGGTTTTTCTATAATAGACAGATAGATAGCAATGTACACAAGTGTAAATTTGGGCAATTGATTTGTTGAGTGTGTCGATGATGAATGTCTCAGAGATAACGTCGCCATTAAACTGAGGTTGACCAAAACGCATGCTTGCCATATGTGTGTGTGTGGGTGATTGAAACAAGGCTGCTGTCAACAGAGACGCATACCAAACTGTTGGTGGTCAACGTTGATATTTTGTGACTGTTTTCAAAGCGTTGCATGAATGCAATATAGGAAATAAAAAAAGAGCGTTTCAATTTTGTAATTTGCTAACTGAAGGCCGGAATCGTTAAATGAAGGCCAAAGGCAACCGCAGAGCTCAACTAATCGTTGGCAATTAATGCACATAATCACCAATTAGGCGCAAAACAGTGTTGAGTTGAGTCAAGTCGAGTTGAGTTGCAATGCGTTGAGGCAGCATTGGTCCGAGTCGTGGTGAAACGTTGGAACCGCAACTGTGCAGCGAATCGGGCCTGGTGGTGATGGTGATGATAGTATCGACGACGTGGGCGACGAATTATTCGAACAAATAACGCATTAATTGGCATAACGACCTCAATTAGTAAGCCAGATATGGTGTGTCATTGCGACAGGACTGACCATCGATGCACGGCCATCGATATGTCAAGCAGTTACAAAGGGCAACTTTTTTGCCTTCTTCTGGGCAAGGATACCGAATGCGAGGCGTTGCGAATGTGTCAACAGGATGCGTGAGGAAGCGCACGCTGAGCCGACTTTGGCACAATGTTAGGCATATGTTCCTGCGAAGGCGTAGGCGAGCACAAAGGCCGTGTGTCCTTGCGCAGTGTAAGAAGACAATTGTTGTGAAAATTATGTGACAAAATGCAATTCAATACGCAAAATGAGTTAATACTTGTTTGCAAGAACTTTAATTGAATCAAAGTAGACCAAGCCATCTCACTCACACTGCAATGTAGTTGCATTGAAACGACTTCTCACTTGCTTACTTGCTCACTTGACAAGGCAACGGAAAATATTCTTCGCATTCACATTGTACGTAAAATCGAGTAGGAAAACTTGAAACGCTCAAGACGGAAATCGCTTAGAATTTTGCAACAAAACCGTAAAATTCGCGTATAACGTGCGTAGTGAAACTTTCGTGCAGCATTCTCCCAACAAGACCGTAGCAAGAAGTCTCTCAAAATGAGCGAGGCGGCAGTCGTCATGAATGACGGCAGTTCGGCATTCTTTGGCGTTATGGGCGCTGTCTGCAGCATCATATTCTCAGCCATGGGCGCCGCCTATGGCACCGCCAAGTCCGGCACAGGCATTGCTGCCATGGCCGTGATGCGGCCGGAACTGATAATGAAGTCCATCATACCCGTGGTAATGGCGGGCATCATAGCCATCTATGGCCTTGTGGTAGCCGTCCTACTGGCCGGCGAGATCAACAATGGACCGTCATACAACAACTACAGAGGCTTCATACACTTGGGCTCGGGACTGGCGGTCGGCTTTTCGGGCTTGGCGGCTGGCTTTGCCATTGGCATTGTCGGCGATGCGGGCGTACGTGGCACTGCACAACAGCCCAGACTTTTCGTTGGCATGATACTCATTTTGATATTTGCCGAGGTGCTCGGGCTTTATGGGCTCATCGTTGCCATTTACTTGTACACAAAGTAAGCAAACAATCAACAATAACAACAACAATAAAAAACATTATAATTATTGTAAAATTAAAGTAACTTTCATTTCTGTCTGTCTTGGCTGCAAAATCGATGATGAATCAATGCCGTTGACCAATGCGCCAATCTCAGCTGACAAAGCCACCAACAACATCATCATCATCATCATCATCGTTGAAGACAACATTGTCATGTATCGTATGACGTGTGCCTTTGGTTTTTTCATTAGCTCAAGACAATAATACTTAAGCTAAGCGTATTAAAACACGTAACCGCCAATGCTGTGCCACCGCATGCAGTTACGGTTACGCCAACGCCAACGGTTACGGTTGCGGCTAGTGGGTGTCTGTCTGTCTCTCAGTCTCTCTCTCTGTCTGTCGGTCTGTCAATTCTGTTTGGTTAGCGCCAAAGGCCATGGCACAGCGGCGATTACGGCCGGAACGGCATGTCTGTTGTACGGCATTAGCAAATACGGTTTTATGCCTAAGCTCTCTTTCGGGGTACATTACTTTTCAGCGTCGGCATACACAACATGCCACTTGTGTCAACCAGCCAACGGCCACTGAGGTCGCAGTGGTCACACAACGTTCAAGGTAGCTGAAAGTTGCATTCAAACTAATGCAACACGGCCAGCAACAAAAGTAAGAAGCGTAATGAAAGTAGAAGCGAAAACAAGTTGAGTTTTTTTGCCTCGTTATTGCATCGTTTGTAAGAACGCATTTTTTTGCACAATTAAGTTTTCTTGCGTGACAAAACTGCAAGACATTTTAATCGCTTACACGACCACACTAAACCGTGAGCTTAGCGTCGCTGGCCACGCCTCAAATCAATTAGACGTTGGAGTGTGTGCACGGCTTTGCAAGGCTTGGCAAGGCTGAGGGGCCTCAAATCTCAGCTGAGCAGATCTGCAAAAGAAAACAGAAAATTATGCCTTCTTGAAAGAAGTTTGTTATAAAAAGCATGGCTTACTACATGTTGTTGTGCTGCTTGGCGTTGAATTCGAAAAGCCTTTAACATGTATTAGCGTCATGTGTGCCCTCATTAGATGATGGCTGCCGAAAATTGTAAAATTTGTGTAGAAAAAAATGCTTTCATTTTGATTTTTCATTTACTGACATTGGCAACCGTCAAACCTCCCCCTCCCCCCCAAACACACACACACACAAGCAGTGCATTTGCACCTCATTGGTCTGTTTAATTGATTGGCAAAAAGCAAAGTTGTTGTTGCTTGTTTTTTTATTGTGCATTCAAACGGCTTTGAAAACCCATTTTTCTGTTGTTGTTGTTGTTGCCATTGAAAACAATTTTGCCGAATAGTCAAATAGTTTCGCACAAAGGCATCAAAAGCACGCAAATCGAATGCAGACCAGACCAACCGACCAACAGACGGACGGACGGACCAGCCAACATGCGCGAATGGTGAGAAATACATTTGTGGAAATGTAAATTTTCATTAATTAAAAGCGTTGAGTGCGACCTGAGTCGTGTGGGCGTGGCATGGTTTTGGCTTTGGACAATGGACATTTTTGAACATTCGGCAACGAAATATATTTATTTTTTTTTTGTGCTCCTTTTACATGGTAAACAAATATTTATGCGCACATGTTTATTATTTAAACAAAAACAAAAAAAAAATTTAACACAAAAATTGTTCATCAAGAAGATATGCCAAAATTATTACAGGAGTTCGTATTTCCACAGACAGACTGACAGACAGACAGACATGGCTAAATGAACTCGTTTCACTGCATGATTGCGTTTTACTTAAAAGTTGGCACTATGTGCGCTTGCATTACACTATGACATGCATTACTACAACACGCATTTGCTTTGTGCTTGGAATTTGCTTAGTTTATTGCGCTATTTTGCTTAGTTTAACGTTGCAGCGCACATGTAATGCGCACAGCGTTGCAATTAGCGACAGCTTGAACAAATCGCAAATGAAAACGTCGATTTATCATGCGTTATTCCTTGAATTGAAGTAACAACAATTTATCGCTAACTGGAAATCGTCAAACAGAACGCAAAAGTCCAATGAAATCAATCAAGCAATTAGTCAATCGATAACTTGTAATTAAAATGGCGTAAGTCTAAGCTACATGTGTGCTGTTGTGCTGCTGCACATATCTTACATGCATACTTGAGCACCTTTCGATTGCCATTTAATTGATGTGCTCAATGTAATACTTCAATTGTGTGAAGTAAAAAAAAAATAAAATAAAATAAATAAAAAAAAAAATGGTGAAAAAAAAATAAACAATAAACGTACAAAAATAACTTTTTGTAAAGTTGAAAACCACACACAATGCGGTGGTTATTGTGGTTAACAAAAAGGATTAACATTGACAGTAAAAGTGCCAACATCAACAGCAGCAGCAGCAGCAGCAACACCAACAATAATAACAACAACAATGCCGACCAACAATAACAAAACAACAGACACGCTATGAAAACATATTGTCTGCCTAGGAGCAGCGTACAATAACAACAACAATAACATTATATTGACAACCTTTTAATCACTTAATAAATTCAATCAAATTAAATGCGGTTGTCAGTTCACTCCTCACTCGCTGTCCGTCTCTCAGGAGCGTTCACTTATTGATTGGCATCTTTAATTCGGCTCATTGACTTTGTTAACAATTCAACTTGTTCGGTCCTTTTTCACATTTATAAACGATATTTTGCAATTAAAGGCTTAGACTTCATTCAAACGGCGGCACTTTATTAGCGCTTCGCTTCGCTTTACTTTTGACACTTTCAACGTACAAAAAGATTGAAATGGGCATGGCCTGATAAGCGTTTATTGGTTAGATAAGCACTTGACTTGCATGTCCTTTTGAGTTCGCTTCATGTCGGACAATTTAAGCACAAAGAATAAAAGAAAGAAACGAACTTAATTGCAATAAGGCAAATAGTTGTAGTTTGCTGAGGAGTCTAACAGAGGAGTAAGTTGTTGTTGTTGTCATACAAATTTCAACATTGCCATTGCATGGAAGCAAAAGCCATGAAGGCACTTGAAGAAAGTGTCGCTTATTTGAGTTTTTATTTCATTACAAAGTAACGCTGACAGAGTTGCCAATGTTCGCATTTCTATGCCCTATATGCACACACCGAAGAAAGCGCTTAAGACCCTATAAAACATGCTCTGTAAGACAAGCGGGATTTTCCAGCCTTCCGGTCATTTGTCTGTATTTACTAAACGTTCTTGAAAACGAGCTGATCTGGAGACTTTAAGCACTCTGCTTATGCCTCACTCAAACTTCATAGACATGCTCAGGAAAAACACCTGAGGTTTGCCCCTCAAAGCGCAACAAAGTAAAAATTTTCATGAATTCGTACGATTTTCTAGAAATGTGCTATAATAAATTTTTTGGGGCGTGGCATTGCTCATCATGTGTTATCATAGCGCATCATATTGTCGTGTCACGCTTACTGCTTGTGCTGCTAGTGCGCATAACATTTCACGGCAACCGCACCACAGGCACTTCAGCTCGAGGCGAGGCAGCAGCTGAGCGCCTTCATCATCATCATCATTCACCATCAGCCAGCAACAAAAGGAGCAGCAACAACAGATTGTCACCTACTCGCTCTCCCTGCCTTTTTTTTTAGTATTTATTCATGCGATTCGTTTGTTCTGTTGATCTATTAAATTAAAAATTTTATGCTTAAACATTTGCACATTGTTGCCCCATTGCAGCAACATGAAGCGGCATCGTCCAGCAGCAGAAGCCGAAGCAGAAGCCTCAACAGTGAACTCAACTCTCAATGGACTGAGGCATTTGACTGACTCACGTGCTAGCCGAGTGAGTAAGTGAGGCGTCGAATCGGTTGACTGCGTTGACTGGTTGATGATGTTCATCATGATGATGATGATGATGATGGCGATGATGATGATGATGAGTCTGTTGGTTGTAACTAATAAGTGATGCTCTTTATCTGAGTTGCCGGTCGCCGGTTGCCACAGCTTCCGTTTTAACTTTTCTGTCTCTGTTCTCTGTTTTCAGTGCTCGGTTCGCTGCCATATTTTTATTTTCATTTTCATTTTTATTTCTTTCTTTCTTTTTTTTGTTGTTTTTTTTTCATTTTTACACAATTACATTGTCGTACGTTAACGACGATTCTGAGCACTCCTAATGAACTCATTGCCACACAGTGCAAATGTGTACCTGCTGCCAACGTCGTCGTCGTCTCGTCTCGTCGCTCGGTTGCTCATGGTTGTCATACTCATCAGCAAGTGTGGCAGCAGGGGTAAGCGGGGGGTAAGCAAGAGTGACAACGTTGTCATGATTTCGGGTTGTTATCAGCATGAAACTTCAACCTCACCAATGTTCAATGTTGTTGTTGTTGTTGTTGTTGCCTGTTGGCTTTTGAATTGTGAATTGTGAACTTAAACTTTCGCCACCTCTTAAACCCCCCCCACGCCCGCATGAATATGGCTTTGGAATATGGTATAACTTGTGTGTGTGTTCATCAATTCGTACTTTTGCCATTTATTACATAAAACGCTATACAGTTAAACTCTCCACGCGCCACACTTGTGATCACAATGCTCAAAGTCCTTCACACACACACACAGACACACACACAGATACAGATGTAAGAACATTTCGTAGAACATTCGTAGCCAATGCACTCATCAGCAGTAGCACCTGATCAGCCCCGCCTGCAAAGTTGTCGTCGTCGTCGTTGCTGTTGTCGTTGCTGTCGTCGTTGTCGTCTTGCCGTCGTTTGGCAACTCTGTTCATTTGCAGTGTTAGTTCATTTTGATTGCTAATTGGTATGTTAAACAATGGCGCCATGGGTTTTAACGAATTGGCCAACAAATTTATCAATGTTACTCAACTGACACTTGCCTCAAGAGCTTTTGGTAAGCACACACACACACACACACACACACACAGATATATACTACATATATATGCAAAATTAAATAGTCAACATTTGACTTTATTCATATTTTGTTTTAACTTCTTTTTATTTGTTTATTTTTTTTTTCTGAAGTTCTTTTTTATGAAATTAAAGTTTTGCGAGCAAATTGAGACCGCAGTTGATCAGCTCGTTGCAAGCTGCTCTGCCACTTGTTTATTGCAACACTTTTTGATTTCGAATTTCGGATTTGTGATTTCTGATTTCGGATTTGTGATGTGTGATGTGTGATTTGTGATGTGTGATTTGTGAGTTCTGTTTAAGGTGCCATGTCATGTTGATTTGTCCGACCGCATGCGAGTCGGATTGCTGTCAGTATCATTGCCGTTACCGTTGTCGTTGCCGTTGATTGGCACTCATATGCGCTGAGCACAATTCGTTGCCATGGCTTTGAATTATCATGGTTGACTTGCGATTGTTGCTGTTGTTGTTGCTTTGTGCATGAAGTGACATTTGAAAGTTAGGCATGTGTGAATTTCACTTGTAAGGATACATTTAAGTTTTAATTAATGCATGTTTCTTAATCATTGCATATTTAGAATGCGCAATAAATGCGACTTTCATAATTGTTGCTGCACAAATAACAAAATTTAATTAGCTGCACAAATTCGTCAGAGTGAATTAAATTCTTTTGAGCGCTTCAATTATGCGCAACCACAAATTTCAATGTAAGCGCTTAAATATCAACGTACAACAACAACAAAAAGCAGCACAACAACAACAACAACAACAACAACAAAAGCATATTGCATTTTGATGAAGGCTAAAAAAAAAAGTCAATATTAATCATTTCATAATTTCCAACAACAATTTTAACACTTGCTTTCATTAATTTTAGCGACAAACCGACAAAAAACGTACAATGCTCAGACACACGGACGGACGGACAGACAGACAGTTGACAAAAAACACATATTTGCAGGTGCGTTCGTTATGCGCTTCTGTGTGTGTGTGTGTGCGTGTGTGTGTGCAATTGCTGCAAATTTATTAAATGACCAAATGAAAAGTTGTCGCCTTGAAAATTTCCAAAAAAAAGCACGCCAACTCATACATTTGGACACCACCAGTGTCCATCATGACCATCATCATCATCATCACCATCATCAGCAGCAGCAACAACAACAACAGCAACAACATGAACATTAGCGTGGTTTCGAACGTCGCATTTATCGCGTTGTGTTTCCGCAGCCCAATGGACATTTTAAGCCGTTGCTATTGCAACTGTGCCAAAGACGTGGTTGAGAGGGTGCACAAGTGGCAGTTCGCCTGCGGTGGCGCGGATCGAATGTGCGTCAATGCAATGCAAAAACCGAAAAAGCCCAAAAATAAAAAGAAAAAGAAAAGGAAAACCAAAAAAAAAAGAAATGAAAAAAAAAATGCAAAAGAAAAATAACAAAACAAATGCAAGCAAGTATGAGTGAATAAGAGTGTGTGTGTGTGTGTGCGTAAGAGTGAGCGGGCAATAGTCATTATCCATTGAAATCGCCACGAAATCTGACAACAGCGCGAAACATGGGCGCGAACAATGCAAATATGCAACGAAATATGGCAACCGCAATGGCGCTGCAATGCCTCTGCCACTGCCGCTGCCGCTGCCTCCACCGCTGCCACGCCAATCAAAAGCAACAAAACCGAACAGAACAGAACAGAACCAAACAAGACAAAACAAACAAAGTAAAGAAATGAAAAGCAAAGAAAAGCAACGCAAATGAGCGAAAAAAAAACAACAAAAAACAAAACTTAAAAACATAAAAATAAAAACAACAATTCGTACATGCCAAAGATACAATGGAGTTCAATTGATTTCTTGAGATACAAAAATATCTTTGTACTTATTTGAAGACTTATGCATGTTCTTTATATTTTTATAAGATGGCTTTAGGAAGTTCGCGCACTCGCTCACTCACTCTGTCACTCTTAAGCATTTCATTTATAGCACTTGAAACAAATCTTCATAAACAAAAATGTGAAATTTTTTCAAGATTTAAAATTCAAGATTTATTTATCTATTTTTTTTATGAGATATTTTGAAATATTAATGAGTCTTGCGGTTTATAAAACATTAATATAAATAGTTAAAATTTTTTTATTATTATTTTATATATTTTTTTTTGATGAGCTTAAATTTTCCAACGTGACGTATACGTAATTTATTAAGTATACGTCATATTAAAATAAAGTAATACAAGAAATAGTAGAATAAATGAGTATACATATCAATTATTGTTAGAAGATGTTATTTGAAATTATTTGTGCATTTGATTTTCGCTCAAACGCGAACGGCCAAGTGAAAGATACTTTTCCAACAACAACAACAAAGAAGGCTTTGTGCTAATAAACACGTGGCTTGCAAATGTTGCATGAATTATGTGTGAAAAGTTTGCAACATGCGATTAACCGTTAAGATGCTTAGACAAGTTAACGAACTGGGCGAGCGAACATGAACGCATTTGTTAAAGGGGAATTTCGGGCAATGGCGGTATAACTGTGGCCAATTTAACGCCTCTTTAGTGACCGCATTGCACCGCACTTTGGGGGCAGCCAACGACACTGACACCGACAGCGACAGCGAGAGTGACCCCCCTTGCCATTGCCGCCCTCGCCGTCGCCGTCGCTTCCGCCACAAAACAAATGCAGAAAAAGCTAATGCACTTCTGCGGCCAACTTCGTGTCAATCAATGCATAAGCCAAGCTACCAACGACAATAAATTTTACAAAAACCAAGACAACAACAACAACAACAAGAGCACTACGAGCGGCGAAGCGAAGTGTCATTGTAGGCTGCAAACGAGTGACAGGAAAAACAAGTGAATACATATGGCAAACAAAACATTAAAAAAAATAATAACAAAAAAAAAAACCAACAACAACAACAACAGTCAAAAACAACAACAAAAAACCAATGCCAACAGATTCGTGCATATATATAATATT
This sequence comes from Phortica magna, assembly GCA_037044515.1. Classification (NCBI taxonomy): domain Eukaryota; kingdom Metazoa; phylum Arthropoda; class Insecta; order Diptera; family Drosophilidae; genus Phortica; species Phortica magna. The sequence continues at coordinate 73,596 of JBAMBP010003344.1, read as the reverse complement.
TTTTTGCTGTTATTGTTGTTGCTTTCATTTGGTGGAAAAAAAGGAGTTGTTGTTGTTATTGTTGTTGTTGTGGAGGAGCAGCACGAGTGCACGTATGAGCAAAAATCATTACAAAAAACGTATGAATGTCGCTGTGAACATGAAGCGACATGTGCACTTTATGGCTGCTGCGATTCCGACTGACGACGGCGACTGCCGACTGACGGTTGACGGCTGACGGCTGACAATGCCGTTGGCTGCTGCTGCTGCTGCTGCGCTATCGACGGACGGCGGGGGGCTGACGACGGCCAGTGATGGCCATGCACTTTGACTTTGTCGTCTATGAGATGAGATGAGATGATGGGAATGTTGGTGATGGTGGCGTCAAATGTATACGGTGGAGGGTAGGGGGGGTCAATAAAAGCGGTAAGCGGCATGCCGGAGTCTGCGGGCAAAGAACAACAGAGCCTCCGATATTTGTCGCAGAAATCAGTCTGACATTGCATAGCACATGATTGCTCTCGTTTGTCGCTCATTCTTCTTAACGCTTTTGTTTGTCTCCTGTTTGCTGTTGTTGTTCTTGTTGTTGTTGTTGTTGTTATTGCTGTGTTTTATTTTTTTACCGCACAGACTGACACTTTTTGCAATATGCAACAAAATGCGCTGTTATGCGTTTGCCTTGCAACGTCGCTTGCTTGTCGGCACGGGGCGGGGTGGAGTGGAGACCTTGGATCACGGCGTCGCGACGGCAGCTGTCACATGGACATTTGTTTAAAAGCGTTGCAAACGAGTGCAAAGAAACTACCCGAACCGAACTGAACCGAACTGAACTGAAACAAGTAGAATTCTATCATGTTGGCGGCCTCGGCAAGAGTTGAGAAGTGTAGTGAAGTGAAGAGGCGAGAGGTGAGGTGAAGCAAAGTCAAAATAAATTAGTCGCAGCGTCGATGCAACATTTTAGGATCTTTAGTTGTAGCGCATAATGTACCCTTTCATGCGGCTATGGCAACTGAAACAACATGTTTGTAAAGTATAAGAGACCCCAATGCATTTGAACATAGAGAAAGTCTTCTGAAACCTATAGGAAGTTTTGTCAGGTTTATAACACCTCTCATATATAAAGTCTACCAAGTGTATACAAGTTTCGTCAAAGCTGAAAAGAATAAACTTTTTTTGTTTAATTTGCAAAAATTTACTTTTTCGCCGAGTTACTTTGGTCAAAATGACTCGTCTAACCGATGGTCCATTCAAGTGTCACTGAGTTGTCCATTTATGGGCTTAATTGTTGTCTTAACATGCTCGGACCACAGCCTAAATGCAAAGTTTTCGCCGCAAACGTGCTAACGTGACACGTCTCGACATTGACGGCGTTTCTGCTTGCAGCTAATTAGAGGACTTCGGCCCGAAAACGCTGTCTGGCGTATGCGTAATATATTTGAACTTCTGCACATGTTCAGCAAAAGGTCAATGGCATTTATGTATGTAAGAATGTGTCAACACTTTAAAGAGCAAAAAAATATTAGTAGACAAGAAATTTGTAGAAGTTCATAGTACTAATAAAGTGCTCAGTCAGCGTAGTTGAAGATGCGCTCATATATATTTCTATATGTCCTTCCATTATAACGCCTTGACGCATACAAGCTTGAGACTTTTGCATGTTGTCAAAGTATTTAATAAAAGCACAACAGATACTTTTTGAAGTAGTTAAAATATCTTGTTGTATTTGTTCCCATCTGCCACACTGAGTGATGGCAGTAAAAATCGCAAATGCATTGAATGGCGGCCGTGCGGCAAACCCGATGTTGTACTTTGTTGGCTTATTTGCGCGTGCGAATGTTAAGTTTAATTCGCAGCCGGAAACTTCGACGAGCACGTATGGCACTTGCAGGCCAGTTTCAATGCAGGACAAGGCAAGGCGAAGACGGCTGTGGTGAGCACATGAGTGCATGAGTCCAAACAGCGCCGCCTTGTTTGTCGCGCATCATGTCTATTGTTGCGTTTTACGTCGATTGAGGCCAATGGCAGAAAGGCTGACGAGAAGTCTTCCACTTGAGCATTGCAGTGCCTTCTTCAAATGAATTTTGTTGGCTTGCATCGAATCTTTATCAAAAACCGTGCACTGAAGTCAAGACGAGGTAATCCTTGCAGCATTAATGCCACTCTACGAAACTATTGTGAAATTGTTGACTGTGTAATGTTTAAAGAACGCTGCTTGAGAAAAGCACAGAGCAACAAATAATGGTATGATCTTTTACAAGCATGAGATTGGTTGTATACAAAAAGGTAGAAGAGTTATTATCTCTTTGAGAAAATCTGAATAACATAACTATGAAGTGTGTCTCTGTGTGTGTGTCTATGTCGAGTGGTGTTAGTTGCAATAGAGAAACCACCCCACAGTGCATTCACCAATGAGTTCAGGCCAAAAAGTGGCAAAACAACGGAGTGATCAATAATGCTTAGCAACAACAGCGGGCAGCACAGCCAGCAGCAGATTGAAGTCGTCGCGACGATACAACAACATAAAACAACACAAAACAAAGCAGAACAGAATAGAACAGAACAAACGGGTGGGCTTTCATTACACAAAATGAATATACTTATTTTGTTGTTGTTGTTGTTGTTATTTTTTTTGTCGTTCGTTACATTTTTAAGTCGATTTGCCAAGACCGCTTGGCTTGTATCAATGAGTGCCACGGTCGCGCACAACCACTTCACAAAAACATTAGAGTATAGGATAGGATAAAAACATTATCATATCGCAACAGAAATGGACACAAATGTATTACAGATACAGATACTCGAACTTATGACTGCTTCGGGGAGGAAAGTTACAATAACCACCATTGTACGTTTGCGTATGCACATGGGCATTAGTTACAAAACATGCGCTAAGTTGGACCCCCCGAGGCGTTACAGAAGTCGAGGTAAATGCGCTTGGTACGAGCTGGCTGAGGGGCAGAGTACAAACACACACACACTCACACAGATAGAAGTTGCTATCATATCTGTAAATCTTTGCAACTTCAGTGTTGTTTGCTGAAAAAAAAAAAGCAGCCATGTTGGTTTCGTGTTTCGTTCAATAGTTTATACCAAAGTGCTCATCATTATTATTTCTTGCTCATTCTCATTCTCATTCCCATTCTGATTCTCATTTTGATTCTTTGCTTTGGTCATTTATGTATCTCGCTTTAATGCGATACATAAAGTTTTATATGCATGTTTTTGTCTGCTCATTTTCGAATTTATAAAGGGGGAGAAAAAAAAGGAGTTCTGAACTCGCCGCCGGCCACAACTGATTCGACTAATACGCTCGATCGGATTTGGTAACGAATTTGCCGATTTGGGATGTGCCAAGCCCATGGCCTGAGGGCGCACAACATGTTGTTTATTGTTGTTGGCACATTTCAAATCGTCTCAGAATTAATAAGCACAAATATTGAAAATATAATTATTCATTCATTGAGGCCTTCCTTTCTAAACAGTGCCGCCCACTTTTCTAAAGGGCTCGAACACCAGACGACCTTACCAGCTCCCTTCTAAAAATTGTCAGCATCGCCTAAACTATATGAGGTACGAATATCAGGCTCTATAAAGATACCTCTGTAAAATTTCTATTATTCTAAATCTCAGGCTCTATAAAGATACCTCTATAACATTTTTATTAATTACGAAATACTTTCTAAATCTCAGGCTCAATAAAAATACCTCTGTAAAATTGCTATTTAATACAAAATACTTTCTAAATCTCAGGCTCAATAAAAATACCTCTGTAAAGTTGCTATTTAATAATAAATACTTTTTAAGTCTCAGGCTCAATAAAGATACCTCTGTAAAATTTCTATTAATTACGAAATACTTTCTAAATTAACTAATATTTTTTCTGCCCCCATTGTTGGCACTCAGAGATCATGTATTATATTGTCGAGTATATACGACTTTGCCGCCCTTACTGATTTCTATATTAAATTAACAGCAACTGTCAGTCCCTTAAAGCAAAGGAAGAGCACATGCCAAGTATTATACAAATAGTAAATGAACGAGTGGCAAGAGGCGATGGCAGCTGAAGGGAAATTTAAGGAGAATGTCACCTGACAACCACAAACGGCTACACATGTTAGTCAAAGCACAAAAGCCAAGCTAAAAAGCACGAAAAAATGAGAGAAAAAAGGTTAAGTGAGTGAAAATGAAATTATGTGCAAAATAACAAGCGAAATGATAACGAAGTAGAAGTAGAAGTAGTAGAAGAAGAAGATGGTGATGATGATGACAGTAGCAGCAAATCATATTACACAAAACCTTACACGCTTAAAAACGCATGTAATTGGCTTTTGAATCCGGACCGAGCGAACAACGAGGACACACAAGGCTGGTCGGTTGGTTAGACAGATGGACGGCTGGACGGCTGGACATAGACACGGCACAAAGGATGCCAGAAGCTAGAAACGCCAATGATGTCCTGCAGCGGCAGTCTGTGCAGCGCCAAGGACAACAACGTTGCCCGTTGTTCGTTGGCGTTGGTGATGGTGACGGTGATGGCGTTGATGCTGATTTTGATAATAACAATAAATCGCACAAGTGGCCAAGCGGCCGAGTGGGGCGCTGAGCTGCGCTGTGCTGTGTCCTTTGTGGGTCCTTAGTTCCGTAATATGAACCATACGGGTTTTGTCCTAAAGCGGACATTCCGCGCTACTTTCTCACACTATTTCTCAACATATGCTTTCGTTTTTTATTCTTTTATTCTTTTATTTTTTTTATTTTTTTTTGGGTTTTGTTTTTGTTTTTGGTCTTTTGTGATTTTGTGATTTTGCAGCGCCAAAGGTTTGTACGCTTGGCACACGCTTGCTTGCGTAATATGAGTTAAGCGACAGAAATTCAAACTGTAAACAATTTTCGTTTAATTTATTTCCATCTAATGTGCTCAAATAATAGCCTTGAAACATAAGCATGTCCTTTGACCGTCGCATGTCGTTGGCAAACTATAGAAAACGGTCGCATGGCGCCAACAAATATCATGTTGAATGTTAAACGATAGTCAAATTATCTTGAATACACGCCAAAATGGACGGCTGATGGTGAGGAGCGGTGAGGAGCGGTTGGGTGCTTTTGAAACCTTTGTCCTTGTTGGCCATGTGTTGGCATTTTCATACTTTGAATTGTCGTTTCGCGCTCAGCGGCAGCTCCTCGCTCAGTTGAGTCGCTCAACATAAATCAAATCAACTTGATTCGCTTCGTTTCGTTTCGTTACGTTTCATGTTATTGGGGCTTCAATCGATGACGCTCGATTTTTCATTAAGCGTGATGATTGCAAAAATTGACAGGCTTTTCAAAAGCGATAACTTCATATTCATATCCAGTGGCATTGTTTGAGTACACGAGTATGTGTGCGAAAGTTTACACACTCTTAGATCGGTGGCATGTTCGATGGGAGGTGCCGTAGGGCGTTGCCAAATTGGCGCAATGCTGAATTTGATGGTTTTGGTATTTGGTATTGTGTTGTGCTCAAATAACAACAACAACAACAACAGCAGCAACAACAAAAGCAACAAAACTAAGAACCACTTAGACTCTAATCGTTGCAATATCCGTGGCAATAAACTTTTGGCACTATTGACATGTTTGTGGCATGAATGCAATTTGTTTCTTTTGCATTTTGATTGTTCGGTTTTTCTTTTATTTTTTTTTTATTTGTTATTTTCGGCAATTTTTTGCAAGCACACTTTTTGCTACAATTTTGAATTGAAATAATTTTTACACGAAATATTTGCTCAAACAATTTTTTTGTTACATTTTCATAGCTGAAAAAATAAGTAAATGTAAATAAATTATCATACTTTTTTATTATGCAACTGCAGATACAAATTCTGCAACTGTTCTCTACTGCAGTTTGCTCACTTAAGCGCCAAACTTTGTTTGCATTTGTAAAATATCATTAACGACTTAAGCGCGTGTTCGGTTTATTGCGCACAAATATGATTTGACGAAAAGTATGCTACATTTTTTTTCATTTAATACAGTTTAATTGCTGCCCAGTAGTTAACCAGACTAGTACGGCACTAATGAAATGTAGACAGTACTGACACTACTTCAATATATTCCTCCTGCTTTTAACTGATGGATTTTAAGAGGGGCTGTCATAGACTGTGGTTCGACCATTAACGTAGAATACGAATATTCTTAGCGAACTGAGTAATTGTTTTTTATTATTATTTTCAATTGAACTAATTTTACTTTATATAATTGTTTATTTAGTAAATACTATACATTTAAATAATATATTTTATTATATATAATAATAATTATGCATTTCCCTGCTAATACTTTAATGCTGTCCCTCAATTCGTCAGTTGAGCACTAGTGCTCAATTATCGAAAATGGAGCAACTCACACAAAGTGAACTGCTGAGTTCATTGTTATTTTCAAAACAAATGTGTTCTACATGTCTATCTTCAAATATAATTCATGTAAAAATGGCGAATTGCCAAACCAAAGCAACTGATTTTTGTAAATTAGCCTTGAAACCACTTGAAAATGTTCTCAAGCCTAAAAAGACTGCTAAACAAAAACAAAAAAAAAAAACAAAAAAATATACACAAATTAGGGGGGAAAATAAAGTAGAAAACATTTTGTTCAAGGTGTAAATAATATTTATTTAAGTTGAATTGCAAATGTCAAAATGTCAATGCACAAAAGTACGCCTTTTGATGGGCTGCACATAAAAGACATGCCACACAAGTACACACAATCCCACACACGCCCGCCACACACACACAAACAAACGACTTAATGTTGCACACTAGGCTTGTGTGTGTTCGATTTGAACGTTTTTTTTTTCGCTTTCTTTTTTTTTTTTTTTTGTGCAAAAATACTGAAGAAATGACATGCAAATTAGTTTTGTTGAAATGACTGACACGTTGCAAAAGGAGTCTCCCTTCCACTCCACTCGACTCGACTCAACTCTACTCGACTTGACACGACGCCGCCCGGTTCGGTTTCATACGGTTGGTCTCGCACTGCCCGCTGCCTGTCTTGGGCGCACACAAAACTTTCCACCGAAAAGAAAGTAAGCAAGGCAGGCAGACAAGCAAAGCTCACCAAGGGGTTGCACTTGCATGTACACATATAAATACGAGTACGCTAAGTAAAAGGGTTTCTGCACACTCAACCAGGCTGCCAGGCCGTCAGACAGCCAGTCGGTTAGTGAGTTGGGCCGCAATAAATACGCCTTTGCCACACAATGAGGCATAAATACGATTTTCTTTTTTTTTTGTGTTCTTGTGTGCTGAAAGCGGCAATTGCGAACAAACAAACAAACAAACGAAACTAACGAAAGAATGCAAAACGAAAGTAAAGCATTTTATGACAGCGCAAAATGGTTATTTGAATATAACTAATATCCTTGCGGACTCACTCCTTTCGCTTCGCTCGTTTGCCATGAATTTGTTGGGTTGTTGAGCTGACATTGAACTAATTTTATGATTGCTTAAGCACACACACACACATACACACGCACACATGGCCCAACAAAGGCTCAAACGGCTATAAAAAAAACATTGTCATTTGGCTTGAATTGCAGAACAAAACGCGTAAACGGCCAATAAAATGACAACAATGAGCCAAAGAAAAGTTTAACGGAAAAACGCGGCCATTTTCCGTTGAAATCAACGTGCGTGCCACAAATGGCGGCCAACAATGGCCAACGCACCGCGAAAGGCGTCTGTCGAAGCGGCGCCAATTACCTGACGACTTAACGCGCCTTTTGTTCCGTCCGCTGTGCCAGTGGCGATTGGCGAATGTCCGTGGAAGGCCGTGAGCAAGTCTGTCAAAGTAAGTTGCATTGAGAGTACAACTTTTGATTTTTTATTATTTATTTTTATATTTTTTATTTTATATTTCGCCAAGGACTCTTAAATATCAACAAAGTCAATGAAAACATTCTATATAAATTATACATTAAGCAACTACAAAGTTGCATGTTTGTACAATATGTACTCCTACATAAGGCAGTCTAATATTAAGCATTAAGATTGCTTGAACATTTCCTAGTTTCATAGTTTCTTTTGAACAAAAAAAAAATCGCAGTGCAACTCATTCATTCTTCGTACTCAACTCAGCTTCAAGAAATGCTTCGGCATATCGCTCAATGTCATCAGACAGCTGTCGGCAGCTCAATTATCCTAAATTAGCGGGCGTGCCGCAGCAACACCGAACTTGGAAACTCGATCGTTCCAACGCCTGCCGCTCGATCGATCGATTGACTTGACTTGACCAGCGACTAGCACAAGGATAAGCGTAACGAATCATTGACCGCTTGTGTTTGGCAATTGTTTACTTGTAATTGTTTATTTGTTTGCTTGATTTCCTTAATGAACATAACCCCTTCAACGCCTTTTCTGAACTCGGACACGCCCAGTTCAACTTGCTGTCCTTTCGGCGCATTGTTGTGTCCTTTGTGTATTGTGGATTTACTGAAATTTGCGAAAGGATTAATACAAACAATTTTGCATGGTGAACGTGGTCCGAGAGTGCCCGAACAGGTAACAATTCTTACGCCTTTAATGTATCTTACAGCAAGGTCATTCTCACGCTTCTGCGAACGCGAACGCGTACTGCGGCCACGATGGGTAAGGGGCGTAGTGTAGCGCAAACTCATGGATTAGTTCCAGTTGACTTTGGCACATATATTTGCGGCCATGAATTTGGATTTAAATTGACTTTTTGCGCTTAACATTTTACTTACTATTGCCAAACTCAACTCCTACTGCCACGCCTCTAGTCATTACTTTGTTTCCCAACAATATATGTCAATGCATTGCACACATTAAATTTTTGCGAGTTTATCGCTTTAAAAGATCACAGACTAATTAACGCTCTCCATTAGATAGATAGATAGATAGATAGATGTATCTATGTATGTATGTACATGTGTATTTGGATTTCGGCTTCTTTTGTAAACAAGCAATGAAATGCTTTGTTTCGTAGTTGCCTTTCCTTCTTTACCGGTTTTCGTCCGTCATCATTTGATAATTCAATTAATTTAAAATTGGGTTCAGGTTCATCTTCGTGCGAATCTCCGCAAGCGCTCAGCTCTAATGTCCAGCAGTGGCGTCCGCATGTGGTGTCGGTCGCTGTGTTTTTTTTTCATCTGTGTGTGTGTGTGTGTGTGTTTGATGTGTATACCCCATATGCTAATTTGGTTTGCAAACCCCGAGATCATTTCGATAAGCTTTCATTAGTTTGCTTGAATTGTACAGATTGCTTTTTGGTCAGCTTCGCACAAAGTTCGCTTTGTATATCCTTCGTTCGTTCGTGCACGCTGATCCGAGCTTATTTGCTTGTTTGTCCATATGTGCGCGCGTGTGTGTTTAAATGTGGTTGGATTAACTTTGCGCACTCACGCCCATGCCACTCGCCCACGCCCACACACATGCATACGTGCTTGCGCCTGTGTGTTTTTAATTAAAAATCTCATTTGTATGACTTTCAGCATACACCAAATGAGATATGTAATATGCTTGTTTTTTTTTTTGTTTTTTTGGGTATTTTTTTTTTTAGTAGAACATGTCAATACTGCGCCGATTTTAATTAGCTTTGTTACGATGATTCATTATTCGCGTAGCTTTACACATGTACTTTGCTCACACCGAACACATTTGGTTAACTTTTCATGTGAGGCACATAAGTATCTTGGAGCTTTTTTTTTTTTTTTTGAAGTGCTAAATAATTGATTGGCAATTCGCAAACATCAACGACAACTGCAGGCCATAAATTAGTTTGTATATATATTTTCTAGTTTGGTAACATGTATGCAAAACATCTTGCTTGCGTTGCAAGTGTGATGAGACGCCATCAGCCATCAACTAACCAACCGACTGTCTCCTCAACTCGTTCGTCCGTTGGCCAGTGTTGCACAGCGGTCATTTCAGCCTGACTCCTAGCGTTGTACGTTGTTCGATGTTCGTTGTTCTTTGTCCGTTCGTCATGTTGTAGTTGTCGTTGTTGCAGTAATTTTTTATGATGTTGCTGCCACCGTTGCTGTTGCCGTTTTATTTCTGTTGCTGTTTTATGCATTTTGTGCGTTTGATTTTTTACTTTTTATCGCAATTTGTGCACCGAAACGAAGCGAAACGAGACGAAACATTGGAAGTCGCGCAGTGCATGTTTCAGTTGGTTATTGGTTGGTGGCATGGCCGGCTTGGGTGGCATGTATGCAATGTATCCACTTGTATGTTACATGAAACAGTAGCAACGCAGCAGTAATCGTTGTCGCATTTTTTTTGGCCGGCATTCGATATACTTGGGTCAATGTTTGTGGCCAGAATGGTTCTGGTTGCCCTTCTCAACTGTTATTGAGTGCAAACGGCAATTTCGCAGAATCTCTCGACACCCTACAGACCATTAATAATGTCATCATAGTTTTTTGGCAAATTCGACTTCATATTTGACTATTTTATCAAGCTAAATGAGATGATATTCCTTGCTTTATATAAGTAATGACAAGTGTTGGCATTGGCAGACACTCAATTGTTTAACAAATGGCAAGCAGATAAGCTTGACGTTTGATTTTGTACTATGCAACTAACGTGGCGGATTTGTATCTTTATATATTATAAAGTTTGCTCTCTGCTGGACATTTGCACTTTTGTAACTTTTGACTCACTTTACTTTTATCGTTTCAATCTATTAATTTACTTTTTGCTGAGGCAGTTATACGTTGTTGTTGTTGTTGTTGCTGAGTGTAAAGCTGTTTAAACCTTTATGTGTGCACTTAAACAAAAAAGCAGCAAAAACAATTTGAAAACCGCTTTCGCTAAAAAGCGTTCGTTCACAATTTTCAGTTGACAATTTTTATTGGATTTCGGTTTCGATTGCACTCCAAAGTGCAATAGGATATAAACATTTGCGCTTCTTCTTTTTTAGATCATTTTACGGCAATCCAAAAACTGCCATGCCGTTAAGAACTTTTGTTATACTATTTTTCAAAGAAGAAGTAGAAAAACAACAGCAACAAAAACAACAACAACATATATTGTTTGTTTGCACATGAAGCAAAACATTCAGGGACGCAAAAGGAGTCAAGTGATAAACAAAAAATAAATTAAAAACAAGAAATAAAAGATGTAAAACCTTATCAAAAAGATACGAATAAAAAAACGATACGAAAATGTCCGAAACAAGTTTGTATTGTTGCTCTGTGTGTATGGTGAGCTGGTGAGCATGGTGAGCATGGTGCGCCGGATGTTGGCATTTTGTCATGCAGTTATAGTTGCTGCCGCCGCAGTTGCCGCAGTTGTTGCAGTTGTTGTTGTTGTCGCTTTTTATTTCTACTCTTGGTTTTTTGGAGTTGTTGATTTTCTAATGCAGTTGCCATGCCCCCCCCCACGTGCCCTTGGTGCGACTCACCCACACTCACACCACATCCAATCACACCCATTGTATATTGTCTATCGTGCAATCGTGTCGCATGATTCGTTCGAATTCGATTTTCAATTATTGGATTTGTTTTTATGCGCTTCGATTTGTTTGCTTGCCTATTTTTATACGCTTTATGTCAACGGTAGAAGAGCCTATAAGCACATAGCTAACACATGTAACCGAGCAGAAGCAGTTGACCATATAACACAACGATATTTCAGTAAGCCTGCCTAGAAATTGTTATACTACTCGATTTGCCATACATTATACAGGAGAATAATACAATAAAAAAAACTTCCAGCAAAAAATCCAAAATTCCAGTGCTAGATTGCCGTAAGTGCACTGTTGCTCAGCGTAACATAGGCTAATTTAATATTGTTTGTTTTATTACATTTTTAAAAATCAAAAATTTTCGGTCATAATTTTTCGAGTTTTAATCTAACATGACTTCGCTTGGTTTGCTTTCGAAGAGGGTACCTTATAGTCGCTGTATATCGACTACAGTGCGTTGACTTGTTTTACTGCGTTTTTGTTGACATCGAGCTTTGGTCTAAATCTTCGCATTGTCCTGGCAATAATAAAAGTACATGCCTGCCACTTGTCCTTACAAAGTGTTGCCGGCAACTGTTTGCTGCTATTTTTTTTCGCATACTTGCCTACTTGTACGTCCGTCCGTCCGACCGTGCGTTTGTTTGTTCGTGTCACATATTGTTTCGTATATCCTGAACACAGCCTGAGGTGTTCGATTGACTGTATTGACTAAAGAGACTCTTTGCCAAATGTATAAAAAGGCACAAGTATTGTTGTTTAGCTATGTGTGTGTGTGTGTGTGTATTTTGTTAAATCGTAGCATCTTTAATAACTTATCTTATACTTAAGTTTGCTGTTAAAAATAAACAACTCAGCCTCATGCCTCCGTCACTTATTCAATCACTCATTCATCCACCCAAAAAGCAGTAATGAAATAGTTTCGAAGGCGTTAATTAAATTTTTAGCATGGTTAATCCGTTGCGACTGTTGCCACTTAAATTTTCATTTAACCCGCCACCAACGCAGAGTGTGTTGTCACTCCATGATGCGGCAAGTAAGACGTGCTGCAAGCGTTGCGTACGCGTGAGTGCGCCTCAATGGGGTTAGTAGTGCGTATGCTGTGCCTCTGCCTGTGTGTGTGTGCCTGTGTGTGTGTGTTTATATTCAACTAAAAACATATTTTCATATTCATACAAGATTAAACAACGCGTGCGACAACATAATCAAACACGACAGGCGAACTGAAGCGCTGACAGACACTGAGATACTTATGAAAAGATACTCTAAATGCCTTACATTAAAAAGTAGCAACAGCAGCAGCCAACCCTGTGCTATGCGGGCGTTTTTTCCCCTTTCTGTTGCTGCCGTGTCATCAAGTCGCCGAGCGGTGACATTCTGACATGATGGCAATAGGCGCGTGTGCCACGCACTATGATTAGCTATTGAAGTTAGGGTGCCCAAACGGGCCGACAAGCGAAAGCGTTCTCTCTCACTTAAGACATGTCACGAGCCAAACGACTTATTTAAGCGTTTTGTTTTTAATCTCTGTCAGCAATTTGGGCGCTTCTTCTTCTCGGTGCCACACACTTGAAATTATTATTGATAGGCGCGTTTTTGTTATCATTGGCGTTGCTTGTCATGTCGCTTGTTGCCGTTGTCAAATTATATTGTTTTTTGAACCGCCATAAAATACATTTATACGCATGCCTTTGCCTGCCCCTCACAACGAGTTATACTCATGTATGTGCGACAACAAACTTGTATTAGTGCAGTAGCAGCGGCAACATATAAGTCAAGGGCCCGTCTGCCTGTGTCTGGGTGGGTGGAGCGTACGCTGAGTGCACCGTCACCGCCGGCGCAGCGCAGCGCATCTATCATGCGCACGCATATTTTTGGGGGGCAGCCGAATTATTTTTGGTATTTCGTTCCTAAACAAATATTAACACTTCTTCTGTTTATAAATTAACTTCGGAATTAAGTGGCGATCAATTGGACTTAATGGCCGAAGTGCGCGACGCGCTTACACGCTTTTACAGTCGGGCGCCCTCTCAGCAAAGGGGACTTGACGCAATCAAGTATGTTCCAATACTCGTTTATTTTAAGAAAGACAAGCAATTAACAGCGCTTTTGTCAATTGTATGCTAAATGTTATATTGTTAAATAAATTTAAACTTCTTCTTGGGCATGGGCTTATACTTTGTAACAGACCTTAGAAAATCCCACATAAATCAATGTTTATTTATTGTATTAAATAACTTTATTTTAAGGCAAACAAAATTCATTTCTTAGTTTTGAAAACAACTTGTTTTATTTTTTCTATCTTTTTTTCAATTCAATTGATAATTACTTTTGGCGTGTGCGGGGATATGAGTATGAACTCGTCTGTTGGCATGTTGAAAAAGCAGGCGCGTTTATTGGCAAATGGCAACCGGAAGCAAAAAAGGACATCAACTCATGTTCAAGTTTATTAATTACGTCAAGTAAGCTGCAAATTGCACATTGGTTTTCAACGAAGCTTCGGTACGCTTCAATAAAGTTGCATGTATTTTTAAGAAATTTCAGGATTCCAAGTCTAATGGAAAGCATTGTCAAAGAAGTTGCCTGACGTGAAGAACTTATAATACAAAAAATGAACAAAGTCTTTGCCAATGTTGTAATGACAAGCTCAAAATGAAGGGTACAGTTACAAATATACATACATATGTACAACACATACATGTGTAGCTGACATATGTAAAAATGTTTGCGAAAAAAAGAAGAAAACATGCTCGAAATTTTTAATGGCGTTGGCGGCGCTGCTTTCGTTGATGCTGATGCGGAACTGAGCGTTCGAATGACCTGAGGCGAAATCGCACCACTTGCACTCACAAAAAAGGTCGACAGCGGTTAGGAGTAAGTGGTGGCTGACTCACCTCTCTCCAACATAGCATAAGTGTACATTTTTTGACCTTAAGGGACGACTTGCCAGCCAAGCGGAGCAGTACTTGAGCGAGCGGTGGTGGTCAAAATGCGCAAATGTTGTACACTTTGGCTAAGCCTTGGCAAAAACATTAAAACTCAATTAGACTCGTTACACGCCCAATTATGTAATGTGTGGCAGCAGCTAAATCGCACGGCACTGCACATATTATAGATTGGACACGAGTTCACGGCATTGCATCGATTTTCTAATGCATTAAACATTAAATAAAAAAAATTTATATGACTTACGGCAATGATTTCGCATCGAACAATTGAATCATGCGATTTGACTTCAATGCAGCAAAACGCTTGTTGCATAAATATCATATTTTGCTCCTTTTAAAGATTTCGAATTTGTTGTTGCTTTCGCATCTGTCAATCGTTCAAATTTACAACAAAAAAATTGAATTAAGCCAATGGCAAACATCGCTTTGCGCTCGTAGACAAATTCTTTAATGGTTAAGACATCATATTTTCAACGGAAGCATCTAAATCGTTTTGCATTGCGGCTCCCATAAGCGCTTTTACATTCACCTGCGTTGAAAAAAAAAGAACTCCTTTTTTTTTCATTTGCCATCAAATAATTCAACCGTCCATCGAATCAGACCATTCAGTGAGTATGTCGGTCTGTCGGTCTGTCTGTCAGGCTGCCAGTCCTTCAGTCAGTCAGGACATAACGGTACTCAACTAAATTGCCAAAGCGTTGAACATTTTTCACTCGATGTGGGCCAATAAATATAACGGAACTACCAGAAAGAGTAACTGAACTGAACAGTGAAGGACAGAAAAAGTTTGCAGGAAAACTTGAACAAGCGAAGCATAAAGTTCCGAGTTACACTCTCGACGTTCACACACACACACACACACACACACATGCACACATACACCCACAAAAACTCACATTGGGCCGCGTTCGCATCGCATCGCATTCATGTGGGAGCCTTGCATGCAACTTGCCACTCACCAATTATTTTTTTTGCACACCTCTTAAGCCAAACACCCTATCAACAAAACAAAGGGCATATTAACAATTGGCTTCCCTTTTTTATTTATTTTAATAATATATATTATTTTAATTTGATTTTAATAACAATTTAATATTTTAATAACTATTTATATTTACTTTGATACATAAAAATTAAAAATTATAAAAAAAATATTATATAAAAAAATTTTAATATATATTATGCATTTTTCGGGGTTTTGTTTTTTTTTTTTTGGTGGTCTGTTTTATGTAAATTCCAAACTTTTAATGTCTTGAAAATAGGCTCCTTATTTTCGATTCGTGTCAAAGATCATATGCTTGTGGGATATTCATAGTTCTGCATAGCCGAAATAGTTAAAGTCTCTTCGTGTTTTTTTTACATATCAAGCAATTTGGTCTGCTCTTATGGCCACAGACTTTATTTATATGCTGGCACGCTTTCACATGCCAACGAATTCTGTCGTATTCCTTATTTTAGTCAGTCAATGCAAGCGCGACCCGGACCGGACTAAGCTGGACTGGACTGGTCTGGGTGGGGCCAGCAGCTACTATGAAGCGCCTATACCGCTAACTACTGACCATCAGTCGCCGACATGAGAAACAGTAGCAACGCTATTACTATCAGCAACACCTCCATCAACCATCAGCCAACGTCCAATGTCCCATGTCCATCAACTTCGTCATGAGTATCTTCAAACGCTCAGTTGCTAACGGTACACGCTGGCATTTGGCTGGGAACGCTTTGTTTCGGTTTGATGCGGCGTTATGTTGGCAATTGACAGCACTGGCAACTGTGTCAAGTGTTGGCCACTCGTCGTGCTATAGACGGCACTGGCCCTGGCATGGCATGGCATTCAGTCTCGAACTCGTACTCAGCTGCCGACGGGAAGGACTTGTGCCATCTCACCATTTGATCATCGGCAACAGTTTAAAGGGAATTTTTTATTTTCTTTGTTTATTTGCTTTTCGTCTTTTTGTTTCACAACTTTTTTTTATATACATATATTTTTCTGTTGGTCTCTTTTCAGATTGAGTGTACGGTGCCGGACTCGACCCTTTCACTATTTTGTTGCCGAACTTTTCTGGTCTGGTCATGGAAGTGATTTCAATTTATGAACATACCTCTCACCACACATAATCTCATACAACACATAGATACAATCACACAAGTGCAAACATACAGAGAGACTCACCCATCTTGGTCAACTTGGACGTTCATGCCGGCTGTCTGGCTTTCGCCCTGTTGTTGCTGTTGTTGGTGTTGTTGTTGTCGATCTGTTTTTGTCTCTGTGTGCTTAAAACGAATTTAAATTTTTGTATAATTGGTTCTAGGGGAAATTGCAGTTCTGAGTTCAACTTCCGTAACTTAATGAATTACCAAAAGTGTTTTTCTTTATTGCCAACTTTTCTTTTTATTTTTATTTTGTTGTTTTTTGTTTTTTAGTGTTTTTTGTTTTTATGCTATTTTTTTTGCTGAATTTGGCCATATGTGTTTTTCTGTGCATTATGGCGGATGTCTCAACATTTGATGATTTCTAATTACTTGAATTTCGCAAAGCAGAGATTTTTATTTATATAAAGTTTAATTAGTTAAAAATAATAGTTAATAATTTTTGTGCTTGGTCGCATGTGCCAAAGTCGGCCTGAAGGAAGTCGAAACGTTATTTATTTTGCACGCGACAAACTCAGCGGGCTTGCGAACGGCAACGACGATCAAATTGAGTGCGAGTTAAATCGTCGTAGGTTCTGGTGAATCATAAACGCAGTAGGAGTTCACGTTCACTTGGTGGCAACGGTCAATCGGTCAATCGGCCGTGCTGCAGGCAATAAAGAAGCGCAAGCGCAAGAATTCACAGAATGCCATAAACGCACGCCGCATGCGAGACATGATAAGACATAAGGCAGTGAGAGAGAGAGAGAGAGAGAGAGTGTGCGAGAAAGCGTTAAAGATACTTGCGATCGTTGCGAATAAGGTTGTATATGCAGCGGCGTTGACAATGCAGCAATAGGTGGGCCCAAGGATCAGCGGCGCCGCAGGAGTGATGCCATGGCCGTTGGTAGCAACGACGCGCATGTCTGGCCACAGCATGTTGTGCTGCTGCTGCTGCTGCTGCTGTGCGAGAGCGGACATCAACGAATCGGCTTCAGTGTAATCGAAACAAATCAAAACAATGCAAAGACAAGTGAATGCGCAAGAGCGAGCCAAGTCGTGTTGAGTCGAGTCCTGTCAGCAAATGAGGCCAGTTCGAGGCCAAGTCATGGCTACCGTGCGAGACGCACGCGCAGTTTTGAAGCAAATTAGTGTGCGTCCGTAACAATGTCCTACGGCTGGCTGCACACGGAGGTGTGCCGACTCGAGCTCGCCTCAGATGAGCTCACCTACAGCGCAGAGCACGATCGGAGTTTCACTGCTGTTGTAAATCACAGACTGAGCGAAATTTTTGGGCGACTTTTGGCAGTTTATTCGAGGACATTTCACAACGGGCGTTCCAAGTGCAAATATGCTCATTAACATAAAAGCGTGTATCGTCGTCTTGTATGTGCGAGAAGACTTTTGCTCGCCCCGCCCGCAGTTATGACAGCGGGATGCATGAGACAACACCAAGGGCAATGCCAATGGCAAGGGCGAAGTGTTAGAGGGTGTGCACATTGTTTGTTCGTATTTAGTGTGCATTTAGCAGAAAAGTGGAAAAGCGTGCACGCGCCCACTGGCATGCAAGTCAGCTGACTGCGTATCGAATGTCCTGGCACACGTTCACCGCTCACCGTTCACTCAATGAGGCACACTTGATTGGGGTGTGAATAATTATTTCTAATAAGTCAATTTAGTGCTCAAGCAAATTGGACACGCTGGACATTTGTTAACACCGACACACACTCACACACACACACATATTTATAACTGTTATATGCTATGAATTTGCTTAGATGCTTAGAGTATCTCAATACAGTTTTTTTGTATCTTCTTTAAATTTGCATTGAGTCATGGCTTTCTTCAGCAGCAATGCGCCATAATTCAATTAAATCTTAAGTTTTGGCAACGCTTTCGGCGGCAACACGCCAAATGGCAAATAGCACATGGTTGACCGCAGCTGTGCTCGGCGGCGGCCGCACATGGCAAGCGGCCCAAGGAAGAGCAGCGCCGACATGGGCAATTGCCACGCAAGCGGCAAATGACAAATGTGCCAAGGCGCACGCCCACTTTTGGCCAATGCACGCCTCAAATGCATTATAACAAATAATTTTTCGTCATCTCATTGTAACCCTTTTATATCATTGTGTGTGTGTGTGTATCTGAGAATGCGCGTGCCTTATGTGCTTCAGTGGACTTTTGTTACCGTTAACTGCTCCATTAAATATGCAATAGACACATGACATTGTAGTTTTTCTCATTTCTTGATTATGAGTTTATTACACACCAACAAAAAAAAACAAAACAACAAAAACAAAAAGCGACAACAACAACAATAAAAAGCATTGACTTCAACCCTTCTAACAAACATGCATGTATTCTTATCTTTGTGGCTGTGAAATTAAATGAGTTATTTTGCAGTGTGTTGATGATCATGCTCAGTGCGCTTCTGCTACTGCTTCTGCGCCTCTCCCCTGCCCAACCCCTTTGCAGCGCTACTCACTTCAATCGACGTTTATTGCGATTTCAGTGCCATTTATGCACGTTGCCGCCTCACCTCACACCCCACAACCCTCTTCCTTTTGGCCACATTATGGCTCACGTGTGCGTAATAGTTCTCTCTGTCTCTGTGTGTGTGTGTGTGTGTGTGCCTTCATGTTGTTTAATTAATTATGTAAACATAACTTTTGTGCCGCTGAATTACTTGCCGACGACAACCCTTTTTGGGCAACAACAACAAGAATGGCTTAAGGCATGCCCTGCCCTGCCTTAGCCTTGTCCTTTCGTACTATTTCGCGCATTTATGGAAATTAATTTGAAACTGAAACTGTGAAGCTCAATTGATAAATTAAGAGATTAATAGGATACACGTCCTAAAGGGCGGCTCACGACTATTAACAGTGAAACAAAAAAAAAAAAAAACATTAAATGGAACCAACGCCGAATCGGTCTCAGGGAGGGTTTGTTAAATAAGCGCAAATAATTTTGTAAAATTCTTGTTTCAAGGCTTGCAAGCATCATTGTCTCTAGAAGTATGACAATCGACTCGTTCTAAGGCAGCAGGCAAGGCATGCAAAGCCTTTCAAAATGTATCTGATTTTGTGCTGCTGCATAAGAATGCATTCGAAAGCGCTGCGCTGCATGTGTCCAACGCTTAGAATGCGTGCAGCCGTTATGCTAATTGGCTTAAACGATGCCACGCCAGCACGCGCAGTGCAACAACAATTTGCTTGTCAATGACGTTGCTGACATTTCCATGGAAATCATCTGTCAGCCAGTTCACAGTTCAAGATCGTTGTAAGATTGCGAGTTATTGCAACATTTTCTTTACTTTTTTTTTTTTTGTTTTCAAGAACTTTAAACGGAAATACTGCGAAAGAGCTCTTTAACCACGACGGGATGTTTTATTGCGGGTCATTCGTTGCATTATCCTTTACATCGTATGTGTTCCATTTATGCTTAATTCGGTTTCGGTTTCATTTTGCTGTTACGCCTTTGCTGCTTTGCTCGGTTTTATGATGCAATCTAAATGAGAGCAAAGTCCTTTGTTTCAGCCCAGTTGAGCTCGGTCCGGCTTGGTTCCGTTCCGTTCAGCTCAGTTATATTGGCTTGCCACGCAAATGAAGCGACAACACTTCTTCACTTTACTTCACTTCACTGCCAGTTCCAGGAATCGTATTTGTCGAAGCGCGGTCGCTTTCATTATATAAGGTTACGCGTGTTTGTTTTGCGTTTATAAATTTTTACAATGTGGGCAAAAATTTCACTTTTCACCCGAAATGGCGCGCAATGAACGTTAGGCCAGACAGACAGAAGGACAGCGGCTGTGGAATTGCCTTTGGCCCTTTGTTAAGTGACATTCGCATCTCTTTCGTTTGTCATTACATTTTCCTTGGCATTTATAACGCTGTGCTTTACGCTGATCAGCTCTGCTGCCTTTGTTGGAACGCTTTTGTCTTTTAGCCCTTCAATGCTGCACCAAATATTTGTCCAACTTTATTTGAATATTTATTGCCTCATCATAAATGGCATGTCGGTTAAATGGCATGAAACATTATATGTTACTCTACTTTACTTTACTTTGTATAAATGTTCTGCTATATTGGCTTATAGCATAGCAGAGGTCAGCATGTCATATATTCATACAAACGCTCACTTTTGCATGATTACTTCATCAAACAACCGAAATTCGAAGATACATGCATAAATCTGTAAATTAAAAGAAAACCGAACGTAAGAAAGTGTTTAAATTTATAGTTTGCTAAGCTTACACTTGCAGCCATGTAATACTTGCAAAATAATGTAGCTAATAGCGAAGTTAGCTGTCGTACAAAGCGAAGCGTCGTAAATCATAAATATAAAAAAAATGTTTAATATTGTGACGATTGCTTTGCAATTTCAGGGAACCGTGCCTGGTGCCAGTGCACTAGTGCAATTACAACAGATTTGACAAAATCACGACTGCGGACATGATTATGCAATATGTTGCATGATTTATGCTTTCAGCAAATTCTCACACGAACCCCTTCTGTTAATAAGTTTGCCTTTTTTTGTATACGTTTTGTTCATGAAGTTGACACTGAAACATATTTTTTGTTAACATTTACATTTTGCGCTTTGAACAACCCGACGACAACTAAACCAAAACCAAAAGCAAAAACAAAAGAAAGAAAGAAAGAAAAGGACGAACCGTCGCACCCCTTATTTTGTCAATCAGTTTGTTCGGCCGGCCGTCTGTTTATCAGACGCTTTCAGCTTTGTATATTACGAGTGAACGCGAGAAAAGGATGCGACCACAACGAAAGCAAAGTTGCTGCTGTTTTCCACATATAACGTCAGCATTCCAAATGCGCCGCGCCCTTCACTTGGCTGCCCTTCTACCCTTTCGAAGTTTTTGGTTTTTGTTGCGACAAATGCAATATTAACTTCAATAAATCTGACGCACAAACAAGCGGCAAAGGCAGCAGCAGCAGTAGAAATTGAGTATCAGCGCATTTCAAAATTATAAAGAAATAAAAAAAAGGGTTCGCTCATTTTATTTCATTCCATTTCACATCATCATTTTTTTTTTTTTTTGTTTTTTTTTCCTTTTTGAAAATTTAATAATCAATGGGCTGCCAACTCCTCGCACCACATACGCTATTATACGCTACTGTGTTGTTGACATGTTGTTGCTGTTGTTGGTGTTGTTGCTGCTGTTGTTGTTCACAAGTTGTTGTGCAGGGTGTTGATACAGCACAATAAAAAATTAAAGCCGAAATGAGAAAAAAATTAAATATGCGAGCTATGAAAATGAAAAACGAAAATGAATGCTAAGTTGTACACGACAAACGCCGTGTTTGATGGATATCTCGTTGAGTGCGGCGGGGGTGTGTCATAGCAACATATACTGCGCTAGTACAATGTCCTGTTTGTAGTTATCTGTTTTAGTTCAGCGCTTGTTTTAAAGTATTTTTAGCAATAAAACTTTTGTCGCTACAAAAACGGACATTGTCGACTGTCGGAAATACCCTGCAATGCTTGGAAATTTTATTTGCAGTCGTTACAAATGCTTACGCAAAGTACATGTGCCTTCGTGCTTTTTGCACATAACCTAAAAGAATGAATAAAATAAAAATAACAAATGTGGCGAAAAAAAAAATAAGTAAGGATTTTGTTGCTTGCCAAAGGGAATTGCAAATATTCTAAATTGCATTTTTTGCCTAAACACACACACATACAACGCACACACACACACACACAGTTATGCAAGGATTAAAATGTGTTGGGCTTGAACATTTTTTGTTTAAATTTCTTTATTTGTTTTTGAGACACACGCGAGTTTATTTTTACGGTTTTAAAATGATTTTTAACCCTGCACGCGTTGCGCCTTACGCCCCGCTGCCTGCCTGCCAACCAGCCTGCTGACGAGGCTGATGTTGGCCGATACAGTGGAGCGCTCCTGAAAATGCTCGGCACCGGAAACGGATGCAAATTGCATGCGTCATGTGACAAACATTCACTTACACACACACACAGAGACACTCAGCCAAGCACAGATTCAGTGAGCGTGCATGATTGTTATTGTTGTTGTTGTTTTGTTTTTTAACATTTCGTTGGTTTTCCGCTATTCATTTTATTTACTTTTCTAAACCAAAAAAAAAAGATGCAAACACAAAACGAATTTTATCTGAAGGTGTCACAGTGTTGCTTTAAGCTGCGGCAACAACAGCCATCAACACACACACACACACACACACACAGATACATACATATGTAAATGGTTAAACGTTACAAATATTTCGAACTTTCTTTAATGTTTGTTTTGATTTCTGTTTGCTTTGTTCGCGCCGTGCTGGCCTCACTGTAGTGGTTGGATTACTGTGCCCTGGGATCGGCAACTGACTGACAGTTGCGCCAAGCTGCTGAACTCAATAAATCTCAAAACTAATTGAATGCTCTTCGCATTGTCCTTGTGTGAAACACTTATCACTTATCGCTTATCAAAAGAGCACAAGCTTGAAGCGCAGACAATCAAACAGTTTACCATACTCATGTTGATTTAAATCTATGCAAATATTTCGCTGTGAACTTCTATGCAATAAAGTTCTATAAAAGCACATGAATTAACAAACTCAAAGGTTGTTTGAATACATGTGCCCAAAGGCTTGTAGCATGCAATGTTAATACAACCTTCTATTTGCCAAAAAAGCATACAAAATAACACATGTAAGTCCATTATGTTATTGCACATGGAATTCATCATTTATTTAAGACATAATACAAAATCAAAATCAAAATCAAAATCGATTATTTTATTTGTACATTTTTTTTATTGAATGAAATGCAATTTTTTTCACCTTTTTTAGGGATTTGTGGCGTGAAGCATAAGAAAAACACTTATACAATCATTGAAAGTCTAACTGATCCACTGAAGTGCTGATCAGCTCATGCACAAAGTGGCCAATAACATATTGCTTCATGTTTGTGAGCATAGCTTCGCTACATACATACACAGTTTGGCAATAATGTATTAAATGTGCATTTCAAAAAGCAAACCATCATTTAGATTTATTGTTAATTTTTTTTTAAATGAAATGAAATGAAATCGCAAAAAAATAATTGTATACTTAATAAAAAAAAATAAATTACACACAAATAAAAATGCACTAAAGGCAAACATCTTAAGCCGAAGCTCAAACAAGAACATGCCGAGTGCGATAATGTTGTAAGTAAATTGCATGAGGAGAGAAGGATAGAAGTCCGTGTGCGATAATTGTAACAACGCGTGAATATAATTTGCATTTCGTGTTAGAATTTATAAAAGTAAATATAAATAAGCAAATCCTACTTAACGTCACGATCCATCCAGGACAACAATGACGTGAATGAGTTGTAAAAAACATGAAATACGAAAGCAGTGTGCAGTGGCAGGGGTAAGGGGAAGAGGACACAATTGGTAGCAAAGCAATGGCACAATGAATGGGCTGTCGCTTGTCAGAGCTTAAAGGATGCATGTGTTTGAAATGTGAACCCCTATTAGAGCGCATTTAACTGTTCATTTCAAAGTTTCATTTTGCGCGCGGTGATGCGTTAAATCAGGACAACAGCAACAACAAACAACGACAACTGTATAATCGAAGGCAACAACAGGGTCAGAAGGCAACAGCAGCAGCAGTAGCAGCAACAACAAAGAAAGGATGCAACCACTCGAAAAGATCTCAAACTCAGCAGGATATGATTTCCAGGCAGTAACAACTGCGAATCATTTGATTTTATATTTTGTGCGCGTATAATATTTTATTTTGCGTTGTTCTATTTTGATTTTAATTACACACATGGCAGTTGTTATTTTATTTTATTTTAATTAATTGCAAGAGATTGTGTATGATAATGCAGTACGATATAATATAATATAATTAATTATAATCTAATATAATATGATATGATATGATATAAAATAATATAAAATAATATAATATGATATGATGTGATATGATATGATATTTATAGTTATTTTATTTTATTTTAATTAATTGCAAGAGATTGTATATGATAATGCAGTATAAAATAATATAATTAATTATAATATAAAATAATATAATATAAAATAATATAAAATAAAATAATATAAAATAATATAAAATAATATAATACAATATAATATGATAAGATATGATAAGATATGATATGATATAATATAATATATATAATAAAGTTTTATAAAATGGGATTGGATTAATTGAAACGAAGCGTTCCGTTTGAATGGCGTGTTTGCCGTGAATGGCAACAAGTGTTTTAGCGCACAGATGTCTTAGCGCTGTCAAGGAAGACACTGCTTTATCGCCTTGCCACCGCTTGCAGTTCTTTCGGCTTCTGCGATATCGTATATGATGAGAGCGACGCAGGTGGCTTGGCGTGTGCCACAGAAGGTGGTAACAGTCATTGTCAGCCTCAGCTTTAGTGGGCTACAAGTGCCCTGCACATTATTGGCAGGGCACATTGCCTTTGTGCCCATGTATGTCACATGTATGAAGACTCTCCTGCGACTTGCTGAGCTTATGTCCCACCCTCAGGCGCATTGTAGCGTATTGCTTTGTCGCATAAACATGGCTTTGGCTTTATTTAAAAATGTGTGTGGGTTTTTTTTTTTCATTTCATTTGGTATTTGCATGTGGGCAAATATGCGCCAGCAAGTTCGGTGGTTAGTTTCAGCTGTGTCGGCAAGGCCAGAACGGATTTGCTTTTCGGGGTGCCTTCTGTGTTGTGCCTTGTCATACAATAAATATCTCAACATTAACATTAATTGCACTCAAAGTGCTCTTGTGCAGCGCAGACTCTCAACAAATACGCTGATGAGCACACTTGCGCATATTCGAAAGCCCAAACACACACACACGCAGACACACATTGAATGAATGGCAGGCACACACAGGCTTAGGCTGTGGCTCAGGCTGAGGCTGAGAAGGTGAACGGCTGTTCCAGTTTTTCGTGTTGTTTGTGGCCAAAAAGCGGCGCATAAAAGTCGGCCAGCTTGCTAGCCGCAGCTGGTTGGCGAAAGGGGACGCGTGCCAGCCGCTTTGGCCAAAGCTCAGCACATCACATCCGCCGCCACCACTGAATTCGTCTATCACTGCCGCTGCCACTGCCCCTGTGCTACTGTCTGTGCTATTGTGGGCGTGTGTGTGCTTGTTTGTTGTTGTCGTTGTTGTTGTGCATGTGCGCTGAGGCATCATTTTGGGTTCACCCCAAAAAGTTGGCCATTGCCTTGGTTTTTATTAGGTTTTTGTTAACTATTGGCATGAGCATTAGTTCGGTTACGTCTCGTTATTGCCATAGTTTCAAACCGTCTCGTCTCGGCCAGCTCAAGCATCATGTAATTGCAGCATTATTTAAATAATTAACCACTGGCATGCAACAACTTGTATCTTTTTGTATGTTTGATCGCCAAAATTAGTTGACAAAAAACACATATGGCATAAAATTATTATTATTACAAATACGACCGACCAATCAGTAAAAGGCATAATAATAAAACAGTGATTGATTTGTGCCTCAATGTGTGCTCAATTAATTGTGTTCAAGTAATGATGATGAAAGTTTGTTGGCATTTAATAAAGAGTTCAAATACGCAATTCAATGTAAACAAAAATGCTTATTTTGTAAAGCAGAAAAAAAATAAACGCTTAGAAATTCTTGTTTGCAAACAACAATTAACTCTTTTTGCCATGGCTCTCGCAGCTGTTCACTTTTTGCCGGCGAATTTCAACTGTTAATTTGGTGGAGGCGTGCATTTTGTGTGTGTGTGTGTAAAATGAACAGCAGGTGCAGCAACATGAGCAGACCTTTGCATTCAACAACGCCGAACATCATTAATCTAATTCAAATTAAAAATAACAATGACAATGACAAGCACGAAAGGCAACGAAAAGAATTGCAATGAGATTCAACTAAAAAATGAGTCGCCTTTTTAAACGTCATTAATGATTTGGCACAATAATGATGACAAGTGAGTCACAGCCGCCGCAGCAGCAACAACACCGCGGCACGAGGCGCTCACGTTTGTCAATTTAAGCAAGCACAAAGCATAAGTAGCTGCTCGGTCGCGTTTAGTCCTGCCTGAGTCCTGCCTGAATCCTGCATTGTGCTCAGGTATTGTGCTGCGGTAACCGAAGCCCCCTCGGCCAGGATGCGTCGCGTATGAATGACATATGGGCTTCGAATTGTTTTGCAGTGTAAATGTCGTTCACGCTCAGCGTAGATGCTTCAATGGCATCATTTAGCCGAGGGTGGCTGGGCAGTGATTTAATCAGTGCAACGTGTTTTTTTTTTTTTTTGGTTTGTTGTACTCATTTATTTTCGTTTTTCTTTACATTTGGCAAATGCGACAGAAAGGGACATGGAACAAAAGCAAAAATATGTATATGACTTGAACGTCATTTGAGCTTTGATTTGCTTCCTTTGCTGCCTCGTACCAATTTGTTTAGCACTTATGCGTATGTGTGTGTGTGTGTGCGTGTGTGTTGTCCTGTTAACCAGAAACTTGAATTCAATTAAAATCCACATCAAACAATAAACAGGCACGTAGAAAACACATTTAAGTGGCAAACATGTAATGCGGTAATAATAAGACTGTCATGTTTTTGTGGGTGGATGTCGAACATCGACTGACGACTGACGACCGACGACCGACGACTGTTGACTGTCGAGTGTCGGTTGTCGTTTGTATGGGCTTTAGTTTGTTGTTTCGATTGTTCGATTGTTTCGCATTGGGTCGCATGAATGCGCGATTCTCTAAGTGCACATGATTGTGGATTTATGTTTTTTGGCATTCGGTTTTTTTTTTTTTTTTTTTAAAAAGACGCACGTGTTTAAGCTTGATCTCACATAAAACAACACAAAAACATAACCGCCAACATGGTTTCCTTTCTATGGTTTCGGGTTCAACGATTTTAAGTAAAAAATCATGTTCGCTTTTATAAGAATAAACCATCATCGTCATCATCGTCATCATCATCATCGCAATCAACGATTAATTTTGGGGTTGGTTTCTGTTTATGTTTTGTGCGTCACTTGTGCCAAATTACTTCGGATTGGCATTGTTGGTTGGCCTTTTGTATGATAAACGTTAAGTTTTCTAACAACTATACGCTAAAAAGAAATTCGAACTTATAATTATCAGCGAATTGGCAGCAAACTATTTTACATAACATATGCTCTTATGTTGCAGTGAAATGCACAACACATACAGCTTACTAGCGTTAAATTCGTAGGTCGCCGGTTTTCGGCAGTGGCGCTGTAAGCCTTGTGACTTGTTGTGACTCATAGTGACTCTTTCTGACTCTTTGTGACTGATTGCTAAGGTAAGTGAATTTCTTCAACAAAAAATAGCTGTAAGCCTTGTGACTTGTTGAGACTCATTGTGACTGATCACTGTTATTGGATTTCTTCAATAAAAAAATATAAAATTCGTTGGCAGTTATAAAGTTATTATTACTTTTATCGTAAAATTCATTGAAATACATTAAACGCACATATGAGAAAGAATTTAAATGTGTGTCTTGTGATAACTTCTTGAAATGCAAAATAAATAAAACAAAAATTGAAATGTTAAAGAAGAACAAAACGCGTGAAAAAAAAAAAGTAGGTTGGCTTGTTGCCTTTACATTTTTCACGACAGCAGTCTTGAGTGTCACTTGTCATATTATTTTACCGCCAATTTAAGGTAATTTCCTGTGCAGATTCAAACGATACAAACTATGTTGGGGAACAACAAGTGCCACGAAAGTGGTTTGGTGTGCGGAAAAATGCAGTCAGGCAGCCAGCCAGCCAGCCAGTCCTACGTACTGTACAGCAAGCATCTATCCGGCTTTTAACATATGTAAGTAGCACGCACGAACGCACGAAGGAGCGAAGGCACAAACCAACGACGTTGTCAAAAGGAAAACTCGCAGCAAGGAAAGGAAAGGCAAAACTCGCGCAAAATTCGAAATAAACAAGCTTAAAAAAATGACAAAATAAAAAAAAAAACGCGGAAGAAAAAAAAATTATAAGAAGACAACCAGAGCCAAGTGTTTGCTTTTGCTGCTGCTTGAAGTCAGATACATATGTATGTATATGTATGTACGCTGTTGCTTCCCTCTTGATGTTTCGTTTTTGTATATTTTTGTGTTAAACCGAAAATGGCTTTTAGTCGGTCTCAATTGCAAAAATATGACAGAGTCTCAAAAAAAGAAGAAGGAAAAAAAAACACACACAAAAACAGGAATGGTAGTAAAAAGTGCCCAAAAGTTGTGCGGGGAAAAGCGGAAGTGATGGTTTAACAAAACAAAAAACGACAAAAAAATGGAAAAAAAAAAATGAGAAAGTGAAAGAGATGACTGAAAGGCAAGGAAACCGAACTAAAACCAGAACGGTGAAAAAAGGGAAATCACATCATCAAAGCGTGCGGATTTGAGTTGCCTCGCAAAAATTAAATTATCCTGCGAACATCCTGGCAATTACAGGCGGCAAAAAGCGTTTTTATTCCAACGAAATTAGATTTCTTATGCGTTGTTGCCTTTTCTTTTTTCACTGCCTTATGTTTGTGTTGTTGTTGTTGTTTGCTGAGCCGACGCTGAGAAAGTAAGCAAGAAATTTCGTCGACTTTTGGCCTTTGTTAAAATTTCACAGTGATGCTCTCTATGTGTGTGTGTGTGTGTGTGTGTAGCCAAATTGCATAAGCAAATTCGGTTGCGTGCATATCCTTAATGGTCTTAAAAAGTCAACAAACAAATGTCAAACACACACACACACGCACGCACACTAACACAATGCCCAACCAAAGGTGCGAAAGTATATCTTTGTTACTTTTTCTTATTTTTCTGCAAATTCAATCTTTGTCACACGGATTTTTTTTCTTTCAGTAAAATAGTTTTAATTATTTTCAAACATGTCATTTTGGCGTCTTCATTATTATTATTTTTTTTTACCTTTTTTTTCTTTTTTAAATCGTAATATTTTTAATAGGATCAGGAAGCGCTTAGACGACCGGTAGTCGGTCTATGATCTGTGCTCATATCTCTTTTTGCATTCAGCGGCGATTACATGCATTTTAGCCTGCGAAATGACACCTCAATGTCCTTGTCTTTGTTAACGGCTTACGCGGCATTGTGGTCTAGACTGATGCGTGTAAATTGTTGACAATCGCGTGTGTGAAATGTTGCGAAAGATGTCCGAAGCCGAAGGCGAACAACGACAGCTCAATTACAAAGATTGCAAATAACATGTGTGTGCGTCGATTGAAGCCACAAATATCTGCTTGACAGTGTAAAAAATCTGCAGTGGAAGAGCACCTTATTGCTTTATCTAAGCGGCCATTAAAATTGAAAAAAAATATTATTTTCATAAACATAAATTATAATTCGCTACGCGAAACTATTAAAAGTATCTGAAAAGTAGAAAAAAATCATAACTGTATTCATTTATACAAAACAGCAGCTTCATTCTTTAGCAATGAAATGCGCAGGAGACATAAAGCAGCAGTAAGGAACTTCACAAATGGCAGTTTGGCAGCGGCTGAGGCCAACAACAACAACAACAACAGCAACAACAACAAAACAAGTACAACAATCAAAGGCAACCCTGTTGACATTATTGCCAAATTAGAAAGCAAGAAAATCAAATTAACACGCAAAGGATTTCTGTCATAGAAACAGGGCTGTGCCGCCCCCGAAAATTCTTCTATGTTAAAAACCATCCACTGCCTTAAACCGACACATAGCCCCCAAACAGCAACCCCACACCCATACGCCACACGCCATGCCGCAAAGTAGACAAAAATCAACAACAACAACAAGAGCAGCAAAAGATATCGCAAAAAGCAACATGGTTGTGAGGTTTACTGTAACAAAATGCGAGTTAACCGCCCCCCCAAACCCCTGCCCAGCCAACAGCAAATGTTAGCAACGCAAACGCGGTGAGCGGTTGTGCCAATGTAGCACACCCCACCACCCCCCGCCAGTACTTGAACGCTTAGCCACATTAAATACGGCGAACCACCCGCAGAAGCGAGGAAGCGAAGAAGCGCAGAAGCGGCAAACAGCAGCCGTCGATGGCGTGGTAACCAACAACAACGCGTAACTTTCCTGCCCCCCGTACCGAAGAGTACGGAACACTTGCTCCATAATAAAGGGCAACCATTGGCAGTGGCGAAGGCATGGCCGTGTACGGTTTACCCAACCACCAGCTGTGACCGACGACCTTCTCTGCGTGTTAATGACGCACAAGTGTGACACTTCTTAACTGCGCCACACCAACACCAATACCAATACGCAGCAACAACAACAACAACAACAACAACGATAGCAAATTGTAGCAATTGTCACAGTTGTTGTTGTTGTTGTTGCTGTTGTTGCTGTTGTTGCTGTTGTTGCTGTTGTTGCTGCTTCGCATTGTTAATGTTGTTTTGTGTGCCGAAATAAAAAAATCGTCGCTCTCGTTTGTTAATATGAAATTTCACGCTTTTCTCGGTTTTCCACTGCATAGAAACGCGCGTTATTTGATGTCGGCTACGCATTTATTTTTTTGCTTTTTAATTTCCATTGCATTTACAATGAAACTCGTGGCAAAAAGATAGCGACAACAACAACAACAACAATGACAACCAACAAAAGCAAGAGAACCGTTTAATTGAAAATTATCTCAACATGGTTGTCACGCAATTATTTCGCTTTATCACCGGGAGTCTCTCTCTCTTTCTTTCACTCACACGCGCGGTCTCTCTTTCTTACGCTTAAGCGTTTATCGAAAACACCTGAGCCTTGCTCAGGTCGATTATGGTAAATTGCCGTCAATTGCCATGGCAATGTAACAGCTTCAATGTCCGGTCATACGTCAGTGACCAAAATTAAGACTCGACTGGCCATGCATAGATCATAGAGCCTTCGTATGTTGGAAGCGCCTGAAATCGGCAAAAAAAAAGAAATATTTATAAATAAAAAATAATATTTGCTCATTAAGCCGAAAGTTGAAGTAGAAGAAGCCATCAATCCTTAAACAAAGGGGTTAAATACTTACAGTATCAGATTGTTAAACATTACCACAGAAGACAATGAACGGCGGCAACAATGACCGCCGCCATTATATGTTGCGCCGCCCCCCCAAGCAACATGGCAAACAAACGAAAGCACTCCTCTGCTTGGAGTACGTGTAGCTTCCTGTTTCCTTGAGCCTGCAAACGTCACAAATTCTCGTTATGCAAAACGTAAAATCCAATCAACCAAGCTAACGCTTAGCAAATGGGGGGGTGTGGGGGGCAACAAGCAACAAGCATTGAACACAATTTTAAATTAAAGACATCGACGTCGACGTCGACTGATTAGAAAGCATTAATATGTACGGCCAAGGAAATAACAATGCCGCCGTCGCCGCCACAGCAACAAACGAGCGAAGGACCCACTCGGCTAACAATGGTGGTGGGGCGGCCAAAAGAGGCCTTTCCGGGCCACAACAACAGCAGCAACAAAAACGAGAGTCGCGAATTAGCCCGCGGTACGGTTGTAGTATTTTGTCAATTGGTCGATCGATGGCACGAACGGTCTAACGGTCAGGTCGGTCGGTCGGCTGGTCCAGAGAATGGAAAAGCAGTTGGGGGTGAAGTTGATTTGCCTTACAGCCCACTGCCAATGGCACTCATGCCGTAAGTCAATCAGTCCGTCAGTCTGTCTGTCAGTCATTCTGTCTGCCGTCTTGGCGTCAATCAACGCATATCAGTCACGGCCGCCTGCACCCATGCGCCTGCAAGTCTTGGGTGGTGTGCCATGAACTGATTTGTGATGCCTTCGTTTTTTTTTTTGTTTCTTCTTTTTTTTTTTTTTATTAAAAAGAAAATGAAACCAAATCGTTTTAATTTCGCCGTACGCGTCTTCCCCTCCAGCATTTTGCTACGCGTTTTTTGTTGTTGCTCGCCTTTATTTTGCATACCGGAAGTGGCCATTTTTTGCGTTTTAAATTAAATATTTTTCATTTTACAACGCGAAGCTACACCAGCGGAAATTCGCGTACATTTTTATGCCATCACCACTTGAGCGGTCCCTTTTTACGATGTACACTACACTACATGCGTAAATGCCCAACCGGCTACATACAGTTTGGCCAAAGGTTTTGCAACATACAAATGAACTTCAAGGACTTCACTTCAACCAACATTGTTGATAAGTGAAGTGCCCACTGAGTCATGCAGTAGCGTCTAAATGTGTGCTGGAAGACATGAACTTTTGCATAATTTAGAAAAAAAAATATACTTTTAAAATGTAAAAGACTTAAAAATTAATTAGCAAAAACATGAAATTTAATAAACTTTTAGCATGTTCTGATATATCTAACACCTTATATGCTCATTAGTTGATTTTATGCCATTCTTAGAGCAATTTATAATGTATATGTCTCTGGCCAAACAAGTTAAATAGCACACAAGCAGTGCCTTGTTCATAAATGTTGTAGCAGGAAACCACTTTGGTCTGATTATATTAGCAGAGGCGATTCTACTAAGCAAACATAAATTGATCATTAATCACTCGAGGCAACAATGTACCTGTAAATCAATTACATTCTTAAGAAATTTATATGCCATGCCAGAGAAAATATTTAATAACACAGATTTACAAACAATTGCCAATGTATCAATGACTTTCCTGCTATGAGTTTCGATGAATGAAAGCGAACGAATGAACGCTGGAATGAAGAGTAATTCAATGTCAGAGAGCACACAAACAAACAAACAAACAAACAAAAAAAAAAACAACAATAAAACGAAAATGAAAATGCAAACAACAAAACACATTTTGTTTTGTCTTTCTGTCTTTTTATTTATTGTTTTTTTTTCTACTTTTTTTTTTAGTCAGAACGAACGTATAGAGATCTCACTTATAGGGCGAGCAAACAGAGCAATCGTCAGTTGAAGCAAGTGTGTAGACTATTATGAATGATATTGATATTTCTATTTCTATTTCAAAAAGAAGCAGCAAATCGTTGGTAATCGCTCGTAAAGGATAGTCGACTTTTTCTATTATTACAGCTCGTTTTTGTTTGCTGGTCTTTTCCAAGGAGTTTTGTTAGACAACCTGGCGATCTCGCCACAGCCACAATGACAATGCGCAACAAAAGGTGACCGAAAACAGATGAATACATCGATTCGGTTGGCAGTGTCATTGGCTATAGAATTTGTGGCAAGTGCATGCTGTAAGCATAACCAAACCCAACAACAACAATAATAACAATAACAATCAGTAACTTGATTTATGATGCTTAATTTAAAACAACTCGTTTTTGATTGTTGTCTTTAATAAACACATTTGGTTTTTCACTTTTTTTTTAACGTTTTTTTTATTATTTCTTAACACATTTGTTTGCGCATTTAAAAGGTCTGTTTTGTCTTTTATATCTTTTTTTTTTGGTGGAGAAGGAGGCTTACCAATTCTGGTGGGCTCTTTTGTTAGCTCGAAATCAAAATAATCTCCACACATGAAAACTACATATGATGTGAGCAGTACAGACAGAACAACAAACTCTTGCCTCGCTGACATTAACGGCTTAATTTGACCGCCAGTGTGGCTGCGATTATGCCCACCGAATGAGAGTGATTTTTTGTCTATCTTTTTTTTTAGGGAAATAAAGTAGAAAAACCAACAAAAAAAAAAATAAAATAGTATTTATAGAACTTTGACTGTCTTATAAATGGTATAGCATTTCGGTTGTGTGCTCATTGCTTTTGAAAATATTTTCCAGCAAAATGAAGTCATCAATTTGTAAAGATTTGCGTTCAATTGAAGTAACACGGCTGCCAATGAACTTTTTGCCGAACTTTTCTCGAACAACTCATGTGATTTCATTTTTTTTTTTTCGTTTATCAATAAAACATTCGTTGTTTTTCAGCACTTTCGCTCACTCCATACTTAATTTTGTAGAATTTTTCTATAACTGCGAGTTGGTTTACTGTTATGTCTTGCACTCCTTTTTTGGTCACATATATTCGTAACCCTTTCAGAAGGGCGCACACACACACATACGACGCCCGTGACGAAAACACAAAATGGTGGAGAATGCCACGGTTTGAGTGTGACGGAGTAGAGTTGAGTCGAGTCGAGTTGACGCAATATTGCTCTGACAGCCACGAAAATAATAGCCCAACAATTTATAGAATTTATGAGTCCATGTCCAATGTGTGAAAGCAAAAACAAAAGCATGTGCAAAAAAAAAAATCAAAATAAATATAAAAGAAAGGAGTAAAAATGTGAAAGCGGATTTGGTTGAGTAGTCATGTGTGTGTGAGTGTTAAAATCACAACATGATCATAAATTTGGCATGTCTAATGACACTATCTACAACGGTAACGACGATAAGGACAGATCTATAGACCAATATATTTTAAAGCAATCGATGCTTCCGCATTGCCCTCGTGACCGAGCATGTTCGGCACCCACAAGCCCGCACGGCTTTTGTTTCATTGATTTTTTTTTTTTTTTTTTGTTACGCTTTTATGTGCTAATAAAATTCTTTTCTGCCCCCTCCCGCACCTCATGCAATTTGTGCGCCGTGCAGAAGTTAATAACCTTGACTCGTCATGCCACCGCCGCAGACCAATACAAAATCTTCGCTTTTTATATTTTCAATTTTCATGTATTGTATCTAGATACTATATATGAAACATGAGTTTCGCATATTTTTGTATATTAAAGTGCTTTGCTTGATTTTAAAAATTTCATCAATTTTCATGGTTGTTTGTTGTGACAACAGCGTTTATGTGCTTAAAGGCCTCTTTGTTGTAAAACGTCTGAGTCTAAAGGGTGGCTGCGCCTTCAGCCCTAAGACAGCGTTTGCTGAGGGCACGTTATTAATATGTTGGGCAATGTTGTGCGAAGGTCTAATCGTTAAAACATTTTGCGATATATTAACATACTTTGCATGTTTATTACCATGCGTCAGGTGAAGTTTATTTGAGTTGAGTTGAGCAGAACCGCACTTAATACAGATCCAGTTACACCAATTTGGTTGCTGCCTTTTCACCACAATTGCTTGCGTGCCTTTTACGAAACTGCTTAATTGTTTTAAAGTTGTCATGAGACGCACACAAATAACGCTTCTTTTTCCACGAAAATTCATGCATAATGAAAATTATACACAAATGAAAACAATTGCAAAAACCCGAATTGCGTGAACTTGAGCTAATACTCCAGCAGCGAGAGCGCATGTAACTCCTGCATGACGTATTTCGTATGATAACGAGACAGACAGACAGACAGAAAGTCATGCAAGTCGTAAATATTGCATTCACACACAGATACACAGATACACACACACACAATGGCTAGAAAGCAAACGCAAAGTGTTATGTTCTAAGTAAATGCCGAGTGCGGCAACGAAACCGAGTGGTGAAGAATTGTTGTCTGGGACAAGAGTTACAGCAAATTGCATTGAGTAGTACAATTAAGGGTTCTGCGCTAACCGAGCATGTTGTCATGATATTGTCCGCTGCCTACCTACTTGCCTGCATTTACACACTTTATTAGTGAGCAGTCTTGCAATTAGTAAATACATTTCCGCCTAAAAACGGCAAAAGGAATGCTGAGGCTGAACTGAGGCTGAGGCTGGCCGACAGACATGCCAAACAGAAGGACTCAGCGTTGACGTAACTGAAAGGGATTTCACAACGCTTGTGCGACTGTGTACAAGAAGTCAAGGACATTTCATCAACAGTTGTAACTAAAAGTGAAGTTTGTTGAATAATTCTTAAAACCTTTTGTTTTTATTTCTTTTTTTTGCGGATTGAGTCATGAGACCGACTTGCAACGCCTTGCGTAGAATTGCATTGAGTTGCATTGCTTTACGCCTTTTGCATTGTGTACCTGTCATTGCACTCTATCTCTCTCTCTCTTTCACTCCTTTACTCTTTTACTATTTTAATGTATCTTTATGCTTTAACCCGCTTGGGAAAAAAATTGAGTATAATTGTTGAAAAACCGCGGGTTTTTAGGCCAGCCGCTTGGCCCTGGTTCAAATTGTTGCACGGCACGTTCAAATCTCAGGAACACGCGCCTCAGCATATTTGCTAACCTTCAGCAAAGAATGCAGAGGCTCGCTTGCAGAGAAATTGCAATCCGTTCTTGGCTTAGGGTCTTTTACTACGCCCGGGCTTAGAGCTAACCTTAACTCAAGCAACATCCGTTGTGGCATAAACTTGCGGTTCGGCATGTTACTTTCACAAGCACTCTTCGGTCTTCGCCCTTGCCGCCTAACGGTGCATGGTGTTATATAATTGGAAGCGTTCTTTCATATTTGCTCAACATTCCGCTGCGAAATTAGTTGGCAAAGTGCGCAAAAAGTAAAGTAAAGTTTTCAATTCGCGTGAAATGCAAATGAAATGTGCCTCTGGCATTCATTGTTGCTGTTATTGCTATTGACTGTGTGTGTGTGTGCGTGTGTGTGTGTGTGCTTTGTTGTCTACACATTTGACAGTTATTTAGTCAACAACGATTCGTTAGTTTTTCAAATGCCGCCCCAAAGCCCCCTTCCCCCTTGACGCCCGTTTGACAAATGTTTACGTAGGCGTTTCGTTGATTTTAACCTTATTTTTTTTTTGCTTTTTTCGGCTTTATTTACATGCAATTGCAAAGGTGTTAGAACATCGGCTTTAAATATTTGCACAACATTTGTATGCCACGCCCACCTCTATGACACAGCCCAACATATGTTGTGTGTTAACAATTTAAGTGTATGCCTTTATTTGCACAACCCTTTCCGCATGTTGGCACAGGCGCTGATTAAATTTGTACGTGTTCAAAACGAGCCGTGTAAGCAGCCATAAAGTATGCAATACAAGCTCAAGAGCAAACGTTTAAATCATTCATCTTGGCTGAATCTTCAGAGCACATTTTGTGTCAGCGTGTATAAAGTTTGTTTGGGACCAACGCTTGGAAGAGTGAGAGTAAGACCCTATAAAGTATATATAGGAACTAGGGTTGTCAATTTTTGGGAGATTTACCAAACCGGGAACACTCTGGCCGTCCGCCTATATTGATTTTTCATAATTTTATTTGAGAATATTTTTTTTGGCATGAGCTAAAGAATTTTCTGCTTTTTGTTCCAACAGACCGATTGACTTTTGCAGCCTACAATAACCTTGACTTCGGCGGTGGAGTCATAAAAACTTCGGGGTAATTATTTTCATTTTTTACAGCATGTTGTCGATATGACATAATTACGACAGGTAGTTTGCGCTCTTGCCGAGCGAACCCTTCAGGCCCTTCATATTTGCCAATGCCGTTTTTCCACTGAAATAGGGTTAGACATGGCATTTTCGCGTAACCCTAAAAAAATCCTTTTCGCAATATTAAATGTATTTTTGACCTAAAAAAAGGAAAGGATATTTTTTGTTGTATTTCCCAAAAATTACGCGATTTATTGTCAGCATCATTGCCGCTTCAGCGACAATCCTTTTGTTAATCGGTTTGACTTCTAAATTACAATTGCAATTTTCGGTAATAACCTTCGGCAGCATGAAATATAATCACTCATTTTACGACACGCTGCCAGCTTGATGATGGAAAGCCGAAATTGACTTTTGGAAGCTGACATTTTCTATCGGTTTATTTTATGATCAACTTTTACAACGTTAATATTGAGTAAAAAAGTTCGCTTGAAGCAACATTACAAGAGACAAGAACATGTAGTATGGCAAGATTATTTTTATAAGAATCTATGATTTTCCTTTTTAATTTTAATTTGAGAACTTAATTCAGCAATGCTTGGGCTCAGTAAAAATGCCGCTTGAAAAAGCCCACTTTTTTTTACCAATACTTAAATAAGCCATGTCTGTTTTTTTTTTTTCAAATTTGATTCGCGGCATTGCCCTCAATCATATGCAGGGTATTATATTGTCGAGTATATGCGACTATGCCGCCCTTTATGGTTTCATTTAGCGACGATATTGTCACAAATGACGGCATTTCGTTATTATTTTATTTGGTTTATGGCAGCGCGTCTGATACAATCAAAACGGCAAAAGTTTCTGCTTGGAATTTGTCATTGTCGTCATAACTCATTCGCAAAATAAACGGAAAAACTAAAGCAATCAAGACAATTGACTGCAGCACAAGCTGAGCTGAACACGTCGGCTCACAATTATTTTGGTGGCGATTATATTATATATCGAAGGCAGCCAAGCAGCCAAGCAGCAACACTGTTGGCCTAGGCCATTAAGCTACCACTTTAGCGTCAATGCTGTCGGCCGTTGCCGGTTCCCAGTTGCCAGTTGACTCATTGTCTCACATACTGTTTTGGAGAATGGATCTATTAAGCAGGCAAATCTGTGTCTGTGTGTGTGTGAAGTGCCTCACGCACACTCAGCTCGTTTCGTGATTGTTGTTCAT
The DNA here is from genome assembly GCA_037044515.1 of Phortica magna. Lineage (NCBI taxonomy): Eukaryota > Metazoa > Arthropoda > Insecta > Diptera > Drosophilidae > Phortica > Phortica magna. Next base: position 34,712 of record JBAMBP010003344.1, on the reverse strand, counting down.
GGACCAAAAATTATAATGGGCGATGATGTCACTTCTATACATTTCTCAACGGCCAAGCACCGTTGATACAGATACAGATACATTTATATCTGAGCACCACATGCGTACAATGTCATTTCCTGTTCCTGTTCTATTCTATTCTATACTATTCTGTTCATTGTTATTTTGTCATTTCGTTGCCGTCTTCATTCCCAAACTCAGCCTTTGCAACTTTATGATTGTATTTTTATTTTTGTGTTATATGCTCTTTTCCAAAATGGAACAATTACTTGGTTGCCCACTGTGGCCAAACGTTTTCAAACAAAAAAATAAAAGCAAAACAAAACGAAACAAATAAAATAATAATAATGAAGCAAGAAATGAAGCCAACACTTGGACTTGAACCCGATTTATGTGCCGGTCCCCCAGTCAATAAAAAAACAAACAAACAAACAAAAAGGTGTCATTTCAGTTTCAGTTTTAAGTAGCTAAGCAGTTCAGTTCAGCAGCTCAGCTCAGCACAAAAGTGTTCAAACATTGTGGGTGGCATACACAGATGCTTGATGCAATCCTTTTTATACGCTTCCTAAAATCATCCAATAAAACGACTCATTTTCTCGAAATTCTGCCATTTTGAACCGTTAATGGTCAGCCAATTTCATTGGTCGGTCGGACTTTGGTTACTGGTCACGACTTCTTAAATGTTTGATGTCGTAAAATTCTCTTCGTGAATTTCGTTTTGATTCACACAATTTTTTTTTTGCGTAATTTTATATTTTTTTTTGGATTTTTTTTTTTCCTTTAATGGTTATTTTTATTGTTACTTTTCGTTTTTCATGCGATTCGGCGGCCATTATCTTAAATGGTCAGAACATTAAAATAAAAACTCTGCACACGACAAGCATTTAACTCTTCTCTGCCAATGGACTTTAAATATTGAACATTTTTCAATTACATAAGCTGTCTATTGCAAGGACATGCAGTAACTCCTTAGTGAACTCAGGTCAAGTATGTCTTTGACAGAAAGGCTTTTGCCTTATAAGTATTTTAGGCACTGCAAATAAAGAAGAAGTAAATTCGTGTGCAGATTACGCCGACTTCCTTAAAATTATTTAATATATATAAGTAGTTACTCTTATGTTACATTATGCCATAGGACACATACGGCAGTCTAACATTAAGCTCGAAGATAAGCCATGTATATTAGAGTGTCGTATATGATTTGTAGTTTTTTTTTTTTTGGTAAAAGAAACTTTGCAAACAAGCTGCTTATTTGTGAGTGTAGGGCATCATGGACCAGCACTGATATAATAAAGAGCATAAAAACACCCAAAAACACCGCACTGGGGGACACTCAAGTGTAAATACGAAAGCACACAAAACTTTGAAGATGAGTTTTTTTCTTTTTCTTTTTTTGTTGTTGTTGTTTCGTATTTTATTTAACAGGAAACTCAGATTTTGAAAATGGCTAAACAAAGAGATTGTATGCCAAAAAAATGCTGATTATTATCACAAATTCATTTGAATTTTATTGCATGCGAAATTTCACCGATACAATCAAAGCAACCCAAAAACTATAAAAATGCCGTTTAGTGACCGGCGTCCAGTAGCGCCGAGGAGCCAAGCAAGCCAAATTGTGCACGGTTGATGACCGCCGTCTGCGGGGACTAAAGTATTCTGGCGACATTTCTCTGGCCATATTGGCGTGATTTTCTACGCAATAAAATAAACATTCAAAATGAAATCAAACTAAATGTGTGGAATGTGCGCTTCAATGGTTTGCCGTTTGGTCATTGCCTTTGCCCTTTTGGCCATAATGTCCTCGTCGTCATCGTCGTCGTCGTTGCTGTTGTCGTCCAACGTAATGTGTTTGTTATCCTTTTTATTATGCGCAACGTCTCATTCTTCATTGTAGCACGCATTTAATATGATGCTCATTTTCATTTCATTTGAGTTTTCTTTCGATAAATGGCACATGTCATACCGATCAGCCTTTCAAGTTGTTTTCCTTTTATTTTGTTCAAACTTCTTGCCCAGCTGTAATCACTGCGTTAACCACTCAGTTATTGAATAAAGTCTAAAGAAAACTCGGCTCGGTAATGTCTGAATTGTGATTTCAATGAAAGGGGTTGCTCAGCTTGTTTGGGCACAGCTGAATACTGAGTCGCCTCAACTCTTGCCTCTTCATATTTAAAATTGTTGCCTAGCGCAAAAATTGGTTTATGCAACTCAAAACCATTTTGCAGTGCAACTTTAAAGCGATAATCATCTATCGTCGAATAATTGAGTTAATTAATATGTCCTTTTCGGATAGCCATGAGCTGCGGTTAGCTCGTTGGTTAGTAGTAAAACACAGAATAATTGTAGAGAAATAAAAAAAAATACATTAAACAATAATGAAGACATTTCAAACGCATTTCTTTGTTTTGCTTCAAACCGAAAATTGAAAAGTATGATAAATGCTCGGCAAATAATGCAGACGCAGCGGGTGGATACATTCGGCATAGGAAGCCTTGACACAACAGGTATCGAACGGTTGGTACAGATGACTTAAGGTGTCGGAGTAGGGGAACAGCTAAAAGCGTTCTTGATAATCATCTGCTAACGGATAACTAAATGGCTAACAGTAAGTGGTCAACTCAACGGCAATTGAGTGTAGTATTCATACGCTCAGTTTGAGGCAACGGTTCCAGCACCGACCGACAATTAGAACCTTATCGGGGCGGCAATAATGAATCGTTTGCACTCCAGTTGTTGTTGTTGTTGTTGTTGTTGTTGTTGTTGTTTTTGGTTATACGTTTTTCGTTTTATTTTGTGACTTGTTGGTGACAACGTCTGTTGGTGACATCATGCTAAAGCGAATAACAACAGGACATTTTAATGCAAACTCAGGCGCGCAATCTTTTTTGTTGTCTCTGTCTTTGTCATTGTTATTGTTATTGTTTTTGTCTTTGAGTAGGGAAGAAAATTGTATTAAAAGAACTCCTGTCGGCGACATCGAAGTTCAAGTCGATTAACAAAATTTTCGGATTTGCCTTAAATCACGCACACACGGAGAGTCCATCACTGTGACAAAGCAGCCGCACGAGGAACCCAAAAATGGTTAACTTAAGCAGTGCAAACAGTTTCAAGCCAATTCCCAGAATTTGTCAAACTAAGAATTGTGAAACAAAAAACTGAAGAAAAAATCTTGCACATGATAAAAAATTTGTTGTTTGTAATTAGCCGCAAAAAAAGAAAAAATAACCAACGTGTTTATAAAATTTCCTGCCTACTTTTTACAGCAATAAAGATCAATTGAAAAACCACATTGTTTATTAAAAAAATGCAATAGATTTTTATGTTAGAAGGACCACAAATCTGACCGCCTCGGAAAAGACGATTTTTGGTAATATTTTTAATATAATATATATTATTTAATAAAACCAATGCATGAAATATTTTAATGTCGCAATGATATATTTGTGGTCTGTCATAAAGTGCTTGTGGAAAAATCTTCTACTTAAAAATAAATTATTCAAAGTAAAAATTTGTAAAATTTAGTTTTGAGATCTCAGCTACGCTTTAGAATATTGTAACTCAAAAACCAGCAGTTGGTTTTGAAGTATTATTAACTGCTAGCAAATATGTACCAATAACTTCTTTCCTTTGACGTGTTGTAATAAAACTTTGAAGGCAAAACATGCTGAGTAGAACCGCCCAGCGATGTTGAGTTTCAGACAGCGCCGCACTTGTCATTGTATCTATGCTAATGCGGTCATACAAGCTAACCATGCGATATGTCGACAGATAGGCTGCGCCCACACCCACACACACCCACATACACACACAAACAGAGAAGTGCACACATATTAATGTAGAGACAACATTTATCGTTGCTCGAAACGGTTTCTTTACTGGAAGCCAAGCCAAGTCAACGATGCATACACTAAAAAGGATAACAGCAAATCCCAGGACTCACAAACACACACACTTACACACACGTACAGAGAGACAGACGTACTCCAAATCTCTATAATATTTTTTCATAGCTAACTAGCGCGTCGCTCACTTACATACAATATGTCTTTGTTTTTGCCGCCATTGCAATCTTTTTTTTGTTGCATGTTTTTTTATTTTACTTCACTCCATTTCACCAAGTCTCGGTGTGCTCAACAAGAACGACAGAACAGACCGAAGTGGACTGGACTGGATCGGTTAGGTCAGTACATGACTGGTCTGGTCTGTAGTGAACTGAGCTGAGCTGAACTGAACTCACTAGACGGTTGGCCGGCCGGCCGGCGATGATGATGATGCCGTATAAATCGAATAAAAATTTCATGCAGTGTTTGTCTTCTTTCATGTACTTTATTTGCATTAACTACAGTGACTCAAACCTCTCTAGTATGTGCTCTTCGACACGCCATGTTTCATCTTTAACAGTACTTTTTTTTTGCACTCGCTATCTCTCTCTAGTATTGCCTTTGGACTGTGTGGTGTATTTTGGGTGGGTGGGTGTAGAAGACGATGTACTTCAGTACAGAATTTACTGTTTTGTCGCCACTGAAGTTGCCATTTATGTTGCTTCTGCCATTGTTGTTGCTCTTACTGTTGCTGCTGCTGTTGCTGTCGTTCTTGTCGCTCGTCGCAATGTCTGTTTATCCATTACACTGACAATGCCAATTTGCATTTTAACACCCGAGTGTTAGCCACTGTGTGACAGGCATTAAATAATTAACTTGCATATTTCACTTTGTCATTTGCGACAATTTGCATTTCCACTAAAAGTCACCAAAACCTAAATGTGTTGTTTCAAGATTTCTCAGTTTAATTTCAGACCGCTCAGACTTTCTTGCATTTTGACAAATATTGAGTTCGAAGTTCATCAGCATTTATCCTAACTACTATTCTAGGTTATCTGACGATCTGCTGTGATTTCAATATCTATAATGCCTCAGACAGACACTTCACTGATTCGACCAATGTTTTGCATATATCAAATATATCGTTTTTCAATATGGCAACACATGACAACGGACAACGAAGAGTCGCCCTGTGTGAAGCATCGTATATAGCGGCTGCCATGGAATGTTTTGTCAAAATTGTTTTGTTTTAATCTCTTGACTTGTTACATTCCATAGACATGTTGAACACAACAATCGAGACCGAGCAAACAAAACAAATCTCGCAAACTTTGCCAAACTGGCAAACTGGCAAAGTCGATGTTCAATATTAGTAGCAAAGGCATTGTGCCTTTCTTCGCTTGGTTTTTGAAGGGAGCTTGACGTGTTGTTTGTTGTTGTTGTTTTTTACTCATATCGATGGATTTACGTTCCTTTGCGTCACATTGCAAAGCAACAACAAAAAAAAAAAAGAGATACAAGCACAGATACAAGGCGCATAACAAGTACAGTTAACCGTGTAGGTAGGCAAGGCATGCTCTTTGGTTGATTTGAACAACATGCGTTCTTCGGTAATACAAAAAATGTTATGGTTGTTCAGTTCCTTCAAACATTATACGAAAGTTATTTGCTTACCAAAGAAACGTTGTCTTGGCCAAGTTTAACTCATGCCCGACAACTTGAATACATCAAAGTAGCGCATGAGTAAAGTATCTGCAGTCGCATGTCTACAATCCAGCGCTGTCATATATATGAAGATACATATAGCGGGTATCATGTGTAGGGCATCGGTGCAACGTTTTATGCCGAGGTTAACATATTTGCTCTCGTTACAATATGTTTTTGCATATGAACGTTTTTTTTGTACGTTTCTGCTTTGCTTCCGTTTTGCATAAAGCCCCGATAGAGGTGCCGCTTTTGCATCCGTTTCATGTTGACTGTTCGTTCGATTTGCCTTCACCGCGCGCACGTCGCCGTATTCTTTCATCTTTTATAAAGAAAGCTACATGATGCCTCGCATTTTTTTTTTTTTTTGTTTTTTATGCTTTTTGTTGTTTTTGCGCCATTCAATTTTTTTTCGGTGTCTCTCTTGTGCGCCATTCAATATCGAGTGGATTTGTAAGTGTCATTTACTTGAGCCTGCCAACTTCGTCTGTGCTTGTGCACACACACACACGCACACACACAGAGACACAGAGACAGTGCCAAGGCACCCACGCTACAGTACTTTGCTGTGATTTGCATACGCTGGTAATGCCATAAGTCCTGCTACAACGAGCATTCCCGTGTCAAGTTGGCCGTCGAGTCGTATCGAATCGAGTCAAGAGAGAGACGAGCCGGCTGAGGCGGTGTGGGGTGAGGCGGGGCAGTCTGCACACCGGAAACGTTGTGCGCCACAAGCAGCATCAGAATTTTACGCTCGCGTTCGTTGCAAGTCGAGTACCGTGTGCCGTGTGTCGTTTGCAAGCGGGGGGGAGGAGCAGTGGCGAGGCGGCGCAAAGGAGATCCACGCAGTGCAGTAACGTTTCCGTTGCAATTTTTTCGTTACCCGCAGCAATTTGTACTTTTACACACAAGCATTTTCTCAGTCGTAGTAGGTGTGTCTGTGTGTGTGTGTGTGTGTGTGTGTTGGGCCATCACGCCCACTGACGTCTCGAGAGCGTTCATACAAACAGTTGTCGGTGTGTGCCATGCCACCATAAATGCTGATATGTCTATGATGATGGTGTTGGGCCTTGGTGTTGGTGCTGATGATGACTATGATGACTGTGATGATGATGATGATGGCGTTGTCGCGCTTTGGGTATAAGGCGGCTGACCGGATAACTGCAAACGAAACATTCCTCATGCATTTTTTTGTTTTTGCTTTTTTAATATTTTTTTTTGTATTTTTTTTTGTATTTTTTTTTTAGCAAAAAATTGATGTTTTTCTGCGCTTCACACATTGGCTACTTTATTCACAGTTACTTTGACTTGTGATTGCTGCGCACCAAAAAGGCATGACAAACGATCATCTGTGCCTGCCAACGATAATTCGGATTGTTGTATCACAGAACGTTTTTTCACATTTTGTAAAGTGTTTTATTGAGCATTCTTTTGGAAGTAAGCATCCTTCAACTCTTACCGACACACCGGTGATAAAGACAAGAGCACACTAGGCAGCGCCATCTGCAGTGCAAATCAAAGACTTACATACTAGACCTATACTATATTGATAAAGTCCATTCTAATACAACTAAGTAACTTTGTTTATACATTTTTCTCATCTGTATCTCTGCACATATTTAGCTTGTTAAACATAACGCATTTCAAAGTGTTCTTAAAAATACATGAATCTATGTTAAATGACTGACAGTCATTCGTTGTATTTATGAGTTGCCTAAAAACAATAAAAAACAAACAACAATTGTTGCAATTTACTTTGGAATATCAACTGCCCAAAATTCCCCAGGTTCAAATAGCATTCGAGATTTTGCAAAAAAGAGTTGCTGATACGATATTACCGTAAAATCCCCGTGAGCTGATTGCATGCATATTTACACAGTAGCTGCACTTGTTTTCAACTACATTTAGTGTTGTTGTTGTTGTTGTTGCTATTGACAACCGGAAACGAGACTGATTAGAAACCTTGCGCTCGAATTGCATCACTAAATCCGGAACACAAAATGGTCAACAAAAATTGGAGACAAGTGGACTTAACACCAGAAAAACTCAACAAACTGTGCATATCAAATGATGAAATATTGAGTAGGAAAAAAAACGGAAAATACAAAACAAAAATCAATCCCGAAACCAGTTAGTCGAGCATGCTGAACTATATAACACGCTACATGATAGGTTTAACATCCAAAGGAAATGGTTGGCATGACAGAGCTTATTATATCACACAACAACACTGCTATGCCAATGATATGTTATGATAAAATATGATAAAGCAGTTTCGAATTATACAAGGCTTTTCATTGGCTTATGTTTAATAGATCTTCGATTAATTTTAATATATTTTGTGTTAAGTTTTCTTATTGTTCAATTAATATATTTCACACACATTGTGCGTAGGGCATAAAAAAATAGTAGAGTCCGTGTACACAAAACATAAATGAAACATTTGACAGACATTCCATTGGAGCATCAAATGTCAGTCGGCTCAACCTAACTCGACTCAGCTCAGCACAGCTCAACTCAACTCGACTCTAGTCGATTTGACTCATCGCAACTCGGCTGCGATTCTACTTGACAAATATCCTCTGCAATGAATACGAAATAACACGGATTTGAGTTTTTAGATTTTATTTCAACTCCATTGGGAAATCCACGCCAATCGTAGAAATTGAATATTTTTCGGCAATTTAACTATTTGTTGATATTTTGATGAGCCCGAAATTCAATGCAACTCTGTTGTTTTTCTTTCCTTCTACTCTTCTACTCTTGCACTCTTGTGCATATTTGTATGTTTGATTTGGCTGGCGCTTAGTGCGTTTCGGTACGGCTTGAACAAGAGTTTTTGTATCTTTATTTTATTTTGAACTGTCAGTAGGAAATTAGAAAACCCGATTTGCAACAAAGCAAATCTCTTGACCATGGCTTAAATGCTTCACGTGCACAATGCGCGCAGCTATGTGAAACATTTTTGTCAAAGATAACACGCCGGCGCTTATTTTATTTATTCTATTTTATTGTATCTTTTGTTTAGCAATTTTTTAAAACAATGCCGTACATTTAAGGCATATAATAAAAGCCACTTTGGCCATTGTTGTGCAGCAAATGTTCGTTGCTGATATGAAGGATCACACACATGCACACATGAAATTACGCTCTAGTGCGTCCGAAGAAAAGCGGCAGTTGCAATTGTGCATCTTTGATGACCACTAAAGATACTATTAAGCATGCATATATGTTGGCCAATGCCACATGATTTCAATAGCTCGCATGCAAATTAGAAGCAACCGACACTCTACTTAAGACCGTGTGCACAAAGGACGTGTAGGTAGCACGGTCGGCTAGAAAGGCCTGCGTTGGCAACCTTAAAGTGATTGTGGATAATCCTTTAACGCATCGCTCGTCACTGCGGTGCAGTGTGTCCAGTGTGTCCTAGTGTGTTGTGCAACGGCCGTGCTCAGACAATGGCCGATGCACATGTCCGTTTACACTTGTTCTAATCCCGGCGCTTAGGACCAAATGGCAGGCACAAAAAGGCGAGTAAGCAACCCTGGCGAACAGCACAACAGGCGAAATCTTAAATAAAATAAACTTACTTATGCGTACGGCATGATTCGGTTGGCTTGTTTGTTTGCCAAATTGATCTACTCAAGATACATTAACATAAAATGCAATCTAAGCCGGTTCCTTTGTGCGCTCGCCGCTGCCTTGCCAGACAAACTGTCTTCCGGTGCTTAGCATATTTGCTGATGCTATAACAGCTCATTATGCTTTGTGCATGACAATTCAACTGCTCAACACAAATACATAAATACAATCAATCGAATTGTGCCAAGTGCAGCTGATTGAGCACAAGTTTTCTTACTCTCGTTGGAGATATATTTTTGCAATTGAAATTACATCAAAGCCAGCAATGAAAAGTATATTTCACAAAGTATATTAAGTTCACTGGCACTCAACATGAAGAGTGAAACAAAAATATATATGATGAAGCATGAAAATAAAATCACTTTCGTTGGGCAAATGTATCTCGATACTTGTTTTTGTGCAAGTTAACTGATAAAATTTATTGGCAACGTGAATGCACTTTCAGCAAGTCACTCAGCCGTGCTGACATGCACAAATTTAAACACACACACACACACACATTAATACAACAACAGTTGCAAACACCCACTTTACTATGCAAATAGATACAAAAAAGCTTCACACTGATTTAAGTTTACTCTTGAGCAGGATGCGCAAAGTGCTTAGCGTATAATAGAGGCTCACACACACACACACACACACACGCACACGAAGTCTTCGCATTGGCCGAAATCCGTTGATTGTGTATTTGTATTGGTGTGCATCGACTGTATAGACTTGCGTTCAGACAATTAAGTATTTTGCAACGGTCATCGGTCGTCCCTCGTCCCCTCGTCGGAGAGTTGTCGCTGGCCTGAATGGCCACTTTTTTAAAGTGGTCGACAAAAGCGCCGTTATTGTCCTTGCTGTCCTGCCTGCCATCAACTTCACGCAGTGTCGCGATTTGATTTAGAAACGTGCATGACTATGGCATGCCTTCATGTGCATGCGTGTGTGTGCATGTGTGTGTGTGGTTGAGTGCGCCAGTTGAGTGTCACTTGGCTGTCAACTATTTTTAAACTATATCCGTCAATGTTGTTGTGAATACAACAATTTCATTACTTTTTATTATACCCTACACAAAAAGCCTCTGGCATCAGCAATTTCACGTGGCACAGAACAAGGCAAGCCTCAATAAAGTATCTACCAATGCGAAAAAAATATACATGATTTTTGGTTTAATTTTATTTTTTTTTTTATTTTAAGAAATTTTTTATAATATGAAATATACATGATTTTTTTATTATTTTATTTTTTTTTTTATTTAAGAAAAAACTGCAAAAAATAAATGAATTTTTATAAAAACATTAAAGCAAAGATTTTTAAACGCGCATAAAACGTTCGGTTTAGCCGAATTTTCGCATGTTTTAGTTGAGTCCGAGACTGACCGTGATTGCATAACTCTTTTTCGCAATGTCGGAAGTTAACAATTTGCACTAAATTGTATTCAAAAAGTGTTCTAACTCAATTTCAATAACTAAATCAAAGACTTGATAACCAAAACAAGTGTGTCCGACAGCAATGAAGTTTCGCGTGAGTGGCAAATCACATGTGTTCATTTGGTTGGTTGGTTATTTGGTTGGCATGTGAGGAGTTCATACAGAAATATACAATTAAGCATAATGGCATGTAGGAACAATGCAAGAAGCGCTCAGACTTTACTTCAGTCTAAATGTGTAATCAATCAAACGAATTTTTCATTACAATTTGCCTCGTGTAGTAATTAAAGTGCTTAAATGAGTTGTTGTTTGTTGTTGAAAACAATTTGGAGCAGCGAATTTTGTTTGTGCCCTGGCATGCCCATTGACCAGGGTAAATATATAAACATAATGCTCAGCTTTGTGTTCGCTTCAATTGCTGTCAATTCAACTCGACAACACTCTAGTCAAGTCGAGTCTCCGGCAATGTTCGCTATGCCTCATTTGTTGACAAGGTCCTTTTTATTTATTTTATTGTGGCCTCATTCGCGTTATGAACTCAATGGCCTGTGGCACATTTTTCAATAATTGCGCTCAATCCCCCTCAAACTCGGCACACATACAGAACTATTCGCACAACACAACGCCGACAACTCTGTTGGCCTGTGTTGGTCTATTATAACTAACATGCCATTGATTTTTATTCATTTGACTACAACGCACACTCGGTTTTTGTTGTCTTCCGGCCGCCTAATGCCGCCCTCAGCCCTTAGAAACTTTTAGTACTTATTACTGCTGCCATGAACCGTGCTTAAATAACCAGAAATGTCAATCGAACTTTTATCATTAGATTAGATTGCATTTGCGCCAGAGAGAAACAAAGAAAACAATCTCAGAGTTTACTAAACATTGAAAACAACATTGGCAGTCATACAGATTTTATTTATGATGATTATGATTATGAAAATTAATATGAATGTTGTTTTCTTACGACAAGTTTGCTGCTCATTTGCGTTGTATTATTCTTGAGGTTTCTATACGAATCCTGAGTTCTTGAAAATTGGCATTGGAGATTCTTGAGCTCTAATCATCTGCTAAGAGTTTACACTGCTGCCAGCTGTCCTTGAATCGCCTGAACTAACCGTACATAGTGACAGCAGCCAACTGAAGGCGGACTTATCAGCAAATGTTTATTTTACTCTCCATGTTCAGAGATATATTCTCCTATGGGCTAAACTAACTCGATCACTTCGCATAGAACTTGTCGCACTTTTAGTCTAGTGACATTGCGTCTCACGTTGCCCAAATTGTCCTCCGGTGCCTTTCATTGTGTTTTTTTCTGTTTCGTTCCTTGGCATGTGTTTCTGAGCATGAAAATTGCAATTTTTCGCCACGTAATTTCAATTTAGATTGACAATGATGCCGTACAAAAGGAAGTAAAACCGACGCCGTAATTTTGCAACGTGAAACATTTTGTAGAGAAAAAAAAGAATTGAAAATTACCCAAAGAGATGAGTGAAGAGTGCCAACGGACACAAAGGACGTTTGCAGCCTTCGGTTCGTGCGGCCGAAATTCGCACTCACCTTTTTCATGGCTTAACCGATTCGTTGCGCAATGGTCGGCCAACGTGGTTTTGTGGGGTCGACCACAGGACATTTAGACACAGCAGGCGAAGTGCCTTCATCATCATGATCATCATCAACGTTAGCTGTGCACAAAAAAATGATCAATTATAAATTTAATGATCATGTTAAGTTCAAAATTAGCGTTGCAATGTCTTCATTGTCACTCACTTCACTCACTTCAGCGGGGCATTGTCGCACTTTTGGGTCTTTTTCTGCCTATTTTTTTACTGCATTTTGCAGGCAGACATGCTTGTTGGACTAACAATCATGAAGTGCGTTGAAAATTGTCAATCGAACGTGCACAAAATCGCCAAAGTGAGACGAATTTTGACTGTCACAGTGATAATGATGCTTAATGCGCTTGCTTAGGGCAGCTCTTCAACGTTATGCAATATATACAAGCTGCTTCGACAATTTTGCAAAGCGTCTTTTCAATTTACATAGCTCAATAAATAATATTGTGCTACTTTTAGCAAATAAGTATCTAGATACTGGAAATCGTACTGAACAGGTACATTTCCATCAAAGGCAACATTTTGAAATAAAGAAAAAGTCAAGTATTTTGTGTGTGTGTGTGTGTAAAATTTTCGACCCTTTGGGAATTTTTAATGCTTCGCCGGAAAACAGGAAGCAACAACGACTACGACAACGACTAAGGGAAAACTCCCCCACAATATGACTTTGTCTCGGCTGTGAAATAGAGTTGTTTTTGTTGTTGCTTTAGCCGCTGTTTTAGTCAAGTATTCGAGCAACGCTTAACTGCGGTTTCGTGTTACACATGTGCTCGTTAATTAGCGACAATTTAACGGAGGCGCCCTTTGCACAGACACGAACACGAACACGTTGCAGGCTGAAAAGGACACACACTAACGAGCATGAAATTATTATCGAAATACAATTAACAAGTGCGACAAATGACTTATAAACACTCGCAGGACAAAGGGCAACCGAACGAACAAGCAGGATAATGTGACATTGCGTCAATGTTGACACTTGCCACTTGCGACTTGCCACTTTAAGTTGCATGCCTCTCTATTAGTATTAGTATATGTATAAAGTTTGACCGCTCTTTAAGGAAGTTACTTACAATATGAGCTCTTTAACAAAGGATAAATATATATGAGTTGGCAAGGAGGCAATTTCACACGAATCCTGGCGCCAGATTTAAGTGGCTTGTGAAATAAGAACAGCTGCCCGTGTTTGTTGCTTTTTATCAGATTTGTTTCTATTTTTTTTTTTATTTTTTATAGACTTGAGAACCCTATACAAGGAAAAGCGGAAAAACAATTTACATATCAACATATCAACCTATATAGATGAGTGTATGAACTCATATGTGTGTGTGTGTGTATGTGTGTGTGTGTTTTAATGTACAATGTGTCAGTTTCGATAGAGTTGTCCATTTATTTGGTCTTTATTTTTGGACAACGCACGAAAAGAGGCCACTAAATCGGCTTTAGAGCTTAAGGCGGAAATAATTTCGTGCCATTTATGCCCAGCGATAAGGCGGGCGGGCGGAAGGCGGCTTGCCTCGGCTTCTTTAGCCATTTTTGGCGCTTTGCTTTTGTCATTTGCTTTGCGCAAAAAAAAAAACAAAAAGAATACGAGAAAAAAACAACTCTTTTGGCGAATTGCGCAAATGTGGCCAATAGACAACCGAGCAGCGTTAGCAGCAAAACAGCAAAGCAAGGATGAACAAAAAAAAACACAACAGTTGCCTTCGGGGGTGCCTTTTGGACATCAAGGCTTACTTTACGTAATGCATATGGACAGACAACGGAATCGTTGCCGTAGGCCAATTTGTTTCTCAGGCAGACATAAACTTTTGAGGGTCTCACTTTGTGTTAAAGACATAAGAGCACGAAAAAGGCAAAAATTAAAAGCTTTTCAAGACCTTTCATGTGTGCACGATCGACAAATCGATTCGTAGCATTTTGAACAGATATCAAATGAAGGACATTTCATGATGATTCATCAACATGGCAATTATTATGAGTAATTTGTGTAATAAATAAAATTTTAAATAAGTAATTGACGTCTAAGTGCGTCTCGCTGTCTGTCTGCCTGACTGACAATTAACCCCAAGCATGTTAAGCCAAAAATGTTTAATAAACAACTGAAGGGCTAAAATAAACAAATATCAATTCCTATTTAGTTTTGTGGATTTTCGTTGTTTATTTTGCAGGTTACATGACACTTGGACTTATTCAAAAAAAAAAAACAGTCAAAAAAAGGAGGCTTCACAAATGAACTGACAACAAAAAAAATGTTGTTAATTTTTATTTTACTAAATGTCTCATTTCACAGTTCAAATTGTTAGCCATGCAAGCCACACATGTGTTATGCCCTACAAGCGTATTTAAATTGATTTTAAGCGCCCTTTTCGGGCAACTCTATTAAGCGCTGTTAATAGAACACACTATTTAATAATTGTTAATAGGATTAAAGTCATACTGAGCATAGCTGTTGCTGGCTCTATTAGTAAATAGCTTTTTTACAGCTTGCTGTTACTTTGCACTTCAATTTCTATTTATTTTTCTATTAACAATCTATTAAATGCGGTCTTTATGTTTTTTAGTTAGCCTTGCCTGCATAAGGGGCAAGTATAGGTGCTCGCATGCTTCGCTATGGCCGTGCCTGAGCTCGTTTTTACTTGTCTCAGTGCGCCTGTCATGCTTTGACTTTTACACCTCAATTTCATTGTCGATTTGCTGTTCGTCTGTTACCCTTTTCACGCGTGTAATTTTATATTTGAGTGCGTGTAAGTTAATATTTTCCGTACAACATGTCTAATGGGCAACGCGTTTGTTGTTTGTTGCTTTTGACGAATGAAACCTTTGAAGGACTCACTGGCCTTATGCGTTAATCATACAGTTCGGCTTGACATTGTTCAAATATAAATTTGCTTATGCTGAAGCAAGTAAAGCTTCAATGCAAGACGATCAATGAAATTGTTTGCCGTGCATAATATTATCAAATCAAATGCAATGTGCATAAGGACCAACTGCTGCCGTAAATAGTGTGCAACGAGGCATGCGGCGTGCCTCGAGTATTGCCTTTGCCATCGAATGGCAATGTAACAAACAAGTTGCAAATAAATGGAAAGTACAAAAAAAAAGCAGCAACCAAATCACATTCGGTGCTCAGCGAGGATTAAGCCTAATCAGTGAGGCTCAATCGGCACCAAATAAAAAACCCGGAACCGAAAACAAACAACAAACAACAAATGAAGGCAGCAACAGTGCCAATGATCACATGACACATTTCGCAACAGAATTTTATCTGATTTTTTAATTCAAATTTGTATTTTTTTTTCCCGCCGGTTTTGATTTTAGTTTGTTTTTTGGGTTGTTTATTTTTTTTCTTTTTTTTTTGTCTTTTGTAAATTTTGCATTTGGCAATTGGCGTGCAAACGAGTGGGCGGACACATGATTGCGTGAATGAGTGAGTAAACAAGCGAAACGGAGCGCATGAAAGGCGTTTGTCGAGAGCGCATGGAAAACGCCAATAAATAAGCAAACATGCCTGCACAAATACAAATGCAAATACAAATACAAACACGAGTACGAATACAAATACGTGTGCAAAAACAAACATAGACTGGCTGACTGACAGGACTCGGATTCGGCTTCGGCCCACAAACAGTGCCAAATTGCTTATCAGCGCGCGGGGATCGTGCCTGTTATTCGATACGATCGGTGAGCGACACAAATCGTCGGTTTTTCAAATGACAAAATGTATTTTTTGAACCAACCCAGCGAACCTTTGAGGAGTTTCAATTAGTCGTAATTATGGAGTGCCGCTTGTAAATCACACCATGGCTGACAGCTCAGCGAAGTATACATTTCGGCATGTAGATTGCTATCTATAAAGCCTTTGCAAAAAGAAACAACAAAAACAACACACAAAAAAACCGAATATTGTGTCAAAGAGGCCAAAGATTATGCAGGATGTGTAATTGCAGACGTTGCATGAATTTTTCAGTCACTAATCAAGATTGTAAGCGAAAAAACGAAAAACAAAGTTTAGCCAAGCCGGAACAAACGTTCTATGCAATCAATCAGCTGCAAATCCGATTGAAGTAATACACAAAACACAACAATCTAATGTGAGCCGATGTGTGTAAACACCGGCCTCACATTACGGCAAATCCACCAAGATCATTTGATGAGCCAAGACATATCATCTTATTGCACATATCAAAACACATGGGTTATCATGCCAATAGATCACAGATTGGAGTTTATTATAACATGATCAAGTAATTTGATTTTTAGGGCTGAGTTATCCGAGTTAAGGAATATATTTTTAACCTTCTCTCTCGCTCTCTGATAAAGTTCGAAGTTTCAGCCTGGCTTAAAGCTTGTAATATTTCTGGAATTCTTGTTCAATAATGAAAGGCGGCATTGCATTGCATTCGGTTCGGGCACGCATGCTGTGCACTCTATCAAAGTGTTGGCACAACAACACAAATGAAGTCAAACTGCTGCTCACATGTGTGCGCGACTAAGCAACAACAATGGCAGGACGTGCCAAGCCGGCGAGGCGACGAAAGGGAATTGATTGAATTAATAATGAAAAAGCAAATGAGAAGTTCAACTGAAATCAAAAACTATTTGTATGTAACAAGCGGTGAGGGGCAGGAGTGGCGGCAGCAGAACGCGCTCTAATGTGACCGAACGTGCGGACGTGTCCGAGGAGTTGGCAGTGCGAAACATGAATTCGATTAAAATTTCATTTTCATTGTCCTGGCAGGAAACAGCGTGAATCCTTTGATTTTGAATTTCAATGAATTTGAACGTGTTTTATTGTCTTTCACTATTACAGCAACAACAACAACAGCAACCACTACTATTGCTTCTTCTTCTGCTTGTGCCACTGCTGCTACTGGGTTGTATTATTTTATTTCATTTTAGATACAATTGTAACGTATCTAAAGCGCAACACGAAACGCAAATGC
This sequence comes from Phortica magna, assembly GCA_037044515.1. NCBI lineage: Eukaryota > Metazoa > Arthropoda > Insecta > Diptera > Drosophilidae > Phortica > Phortica magna. The sequence goes on along the minus strand of JBAMBP010003344.1, from coordinate 17,562 downwards.
GTTCGAACCCCTTTTGCAACACAACTTCATTCATACCGTTCAACGCCCCGCCGCGTCTGCCTTGACACTTTTATATTTTTTTGTCGTTTTTGTTCGTTCGCTCCACGAAAGCAAAAAGCAAAACCAAAGTGCAGAAAAAAAAGAAGAAAAGCGAAAGCGCAAGGAAGCCGGCATCGGTCGCGTTGTGGGCTCACATACCCGCCACAATCGAGGTCTACCCAAGCAACCCCGAAAGCAACCATCATCATTGAAAAGGACACTTGCAGGAGGACAACGCTCCGACGCGCTGTTGGGCTGTTGGGCTGAGACACGCTGCGTTGCTTTTTTGCTTTTAAGGTCAACTGCTTGTCATTTGAAATACGCTCATTGTAGCCATTCATTCATGCCCATGTTAATGACCTGCAAGAGCGACAAATCACATGCGTTATAAGTGCAACTCACTCACTGACGCGCTCAGCTTCTGATTATCCTTTCAATTAAATTGTAGCGTAACATTTTCCACATCGTTGACAATAACGACAACAACAGCAACAACAATAGCAACAACAACGCCATTGCCGCCTTAAGCGTTCGTCAGTGCTCTGCGCAATTTCAATCCTGCTGAGTGGGAAATGATTTCGAATTAACGCAACAAGAATTCTCAAAAAAAAAAAAAAAAACAATAAACAATAAACATTAAAATCATGTTCACTCATTTTCAAAAGTGTAAACATTTTTAGTTTTAGTGGCGTTTTTGAAAACTTCAAAATTAAATTAAAAAAAATAAAAGAATATTTTTTTTTTTTTGTCGAAATTTATTGAAAAATAAAATTAATTTTGCATCGAATTTGGACCATTTTGATTTGTGTTTTAATCATTGTAAACCAACTGTTTTCGTTGTGTATATTTAATGAGCACGTTTGGGTTCAGTAGTGCACGGATAAGATCTTATCTGTTAACAGATCTGTTAGATAGAAATGTTACACAAGTTTGAAAACAAATTGCGGCGCCAGCCTGCACTTGAAGCTGACACAGCGCTCGGCTAAGACGCGGCAGGACATCGACAGGACATCGGCAATGCAAGTGACAGCTTTGAAAACAGATGCCGCAACAGGAGCGGCAAGCAACAGTTGCACGGCACCGAAAGTGAGACGATCGCTCTGGAAAACTGACAAATGTCTCTTTAAATTACACAACAACAAAAAGGAAAAACACACACTTTTGCATAATGAGTGCCAATGAATGGCGTACTTGTGCATTTTGTTGGAATTATCACAAATTCGGAAAACAGAAGAACCGAAGAACAATTAGAATAACTCAAGTGTCTCTCTGCACTTTTTTTTTTTTGTTTAATTTTGTGTTTGTTTCTTTTTAAATGAATTAGAAATTAACTACCTAAACAACAGAAGTTGTGTAGACTGTGAAAAAAAAGGGAGCGCTCGCAAAGTACTACCAGGAAACTGATTAAGATTTCGTAGTTAATTAAGGTTCGGGCGAGCGTCGAGCATCGGAGGCTGGCCCGTGTTTTGCTTTGTTTGCATCATATTTTGACAGCAAAGGCGCTAACGGCGCCCACGCCATACAAACAGACACACAGACAGATACAAGTGATACTGACACTGATCCCGATTTCGATCCTGACACCTCGACACTTTCCTTGCCTTGCCTTTCCTTTCATTTGCTTGCACTTCTTCTCTTTGTAATTGGATATGCGATTTGGCATTTGGCATCCAGTCTCAGCAGCTTCTGTGCTGTTTGAATTACAATGAATTCTCGATCGACTCATTTCACACGAAACTTATGTTTGTCCTTAACACTTAACTAGGCCGTGTGTTAAGTCAAGTGTCAGGTTGGGCTATGAGTATTGATTCGCCTAAGTTTGTTGTCACAGCAATAAACTTGGGCCGTTTAAGGCCAAATTAAAAAGGACACCGCACAAAAGCATAAATAAAAAGGATACGCCGAAATGTCGCAATGATGACGACGAAGTAGTTCAGAGCGAAGAGATTAGCTAAGAGACATGCGGCAATCAGACGACTCACCAACCAACAGCCGGCATGAGCTGCTTCTTCATTATCATCAACATCATCATGATCATCATCATCATCACTCAATGCATGCTTGTAATAGTTAAGGCTATAAAGGCTTTCAAAGATTTATGTATAAGATTTCAAATGCGAAGTTTGACAGTTTCGCTTCCTTTTTTTTTTGGTCGTTGTTGTTGTTGTTGTTTGCTGAGACGTTTAAATGGCAGCACACTTTTCGGCTGATTACGTGTGTTCACCGCTTGTGCGTGTGTGTGTGTGTGTGGGTGTGTGTTACTCGACACAGCTTTGTTAGTGATTTGAAGGCTCTTTAACGTCATGTCAAATGCAATTGTATTGAGCATCTTCACCTTTTACATAAAAGGCTAAGCGGATACCAATGAACTCAATGCCGGCAATACGGCTTATGCTAACAGTCTTATAACAACGAATCGTATCGAATTGAATTTTATATCCTTTATTTATTTACTTCTTTTTGTTTTTTGTTTTATTTGCGCTGAAAAATTTATTGCTGCCAAAGGAGAATGCCAACTGCGTGCAGATAAGGCAGAAGACTTATCGCACCGAAGCAAAGATGACTTCATTTTATGTCCTTATTGTCGATTGTGGCCGCCGTCGCTCCTGTGACTCCTGCTGCTGTCTTGTTATCGTCAGCGTGCGTGTGTGTGTATGTGCGTGTGTGTGTGCGTGTGTGCGCTGTAAGTTGCAACAGATTTGTGTTAGCAACTCATGCCGCGTTCAAATGTTGCCTCTGTTCACATATCAGCAGGCGGAAAATACCAACAAATGTTCCACTAATTGCACACTTAGCAGGACATTTTAACGGCATATTGTGTGCTGCCGAAAGGTGTCACAGTCGCTCTAGTTCTCATTTTCTATCAAGTTGTCAGAGAGTTTGCCTGTAAATGTCCCGTTGTTTTTCATCTTCGATATTACATCTGCTCGCGCCGATCTTGTCTGGTCTGCACCGAGCCGAGCCAGTCTAGCTTGGTCTCGTCTGGCTTGCGCTGCAGTCATTGCTTAGAACTCAACCGAAATCAAACTGTATAAAGTTAAGCAAATAACCTTTGAAGTTACTCATGGTAGATACAATATATAATATACAATATACAATATGAAAACCTCAAAACTCTCTGCCGCTGACCGACAAATATTCGTAACAATTTTACATTTGCAAAGCAGCAGTGAGAAGTGCGAAGTGAGACAATCATTAGGCACGCCGCTGGACACTCAAAGGCCCACAAAAGACCGAAGTCACGCTTATTAACACCCAGAGTTGTGCCGATCGTGGCACTTCATTGTGCAACACGTGCAAACAAACGAAGTCACCTGGTGCTCACACACACACACACGCACAGCGATGGAAAGCAAACTGTCCAATAACGTTTGCGATTTGTCCAACATTGAATGTCCACGTCGGCGATTAAAGCAAAGAATGGCCGAACAAAGACCGAATTGAAGAAGTCTCCGCCTGTCTGACGGCGTCGACGGCGGCGAGGGCGCAACCAAATGCAAAGCCGCACAAAACAAGCCAGATCCATGGCGACAGTGAATGACCACTGCCGGGTAGACGACGACGTGACCATTGGCGCCTGCGCGTGGATTACCGCATCCGACAACAACAACAACAACAACGACGCATGACTTCACGCAGCCGCAGCCGACAAGCAAGCGCAATGAAGTTGTCACTGCAGCTGAGGGTGACAGCGGCCCCTCAACCAGCAACGACAACAGCGGTGGCACTCAGCTGGAGGCTGTCAGCGCGCTGCAAAGGCATGTCTGTGTCGGGGCAAGGGGAAGCGATCGCAACTGTTTTGCATGTGAATAAAATAAATAATAATAAAAATGTGTGAAATATTTTTATAATTGCTTTGTATTTCATTTGTCGCCCGCTGTGCGTGTTCCAACCTCATATAAGGTTTCCGGCAGTGTTGTTTTGTTCCACTCAGAAGCTTTTACATACATGCATGGACACGCATTGCAAAACGGTAACACACTTTGATGATTTATGGTCGGCTTGAGTGCTTGGCAGCTGATTTGCTTTGAAGATAATGTTGACACAATTCGGGCAATGGGCAACTCAAATGTAATCTGTTCTAAAACGAGAAAGAATGTCGGTTTACTAATAACGAACCTCGGATAATATATACGAAGCTATGTCGAAATCGTGAAATTCATGCATTTTTTTCATATTTTGAAAAAATCGTTATTCAGTTATGCTTCTGCGTCGATAGAGGGCCAATAAAAAAGTTTCCGAATTGTCGATGACAAGCGACATTAAATGCTTTTTACATGGTCTTTGCTTAGTTGCTTAGCACATGTATCTAGTATAGTCAACGACATAGCAAAGCGCATTAAGCGTCAATCATTTCTGAACAAGCATCAATTGGTTGAGTCCTTGAAGCACTAAAAACTTTTAAGTTGCAAGGATAAACCAGAACCGGTCCATGCACTGAATTCATGACCAAAGCAAAAGTGGTATGGTGGCGCCACCTATACTTAAGTTATACAAGCAGTCATGCGCTTGTCTTCTATCGTCATCGCTGCACATGACCAGTTTTTTTTTTCATAACGCATGACGGGCTTGGCCAATTTTACAAATCACACTGCCAAATGGTTTCATTTAGCCAAACAAAACATGAGATAATACAATATAAAATGTTGCATTTGTGTACAAGTGCCGCGACAAAGATGCGATATTTTCGATTCAACGTTGTTGGGAAGCACCCTGTGGAAGCACGACTTGGCAGCACTTTTAGCTTTCAGAAAGCATCATGAAAATTCTAAAAATTGAAATAAAAATGGGCCGTTGCTTGTTTTGAAAATGTAACAGTTTATAAATTGGAGGCGGCGCTTAGTTGAAACAAGCTCACAGCGAAAAAGCGTATGGTGAATGAGATGGCTTGTTTGGTGGGTGGCGATTATTTTGTGAGTGTTTTGTGAGTCTTTGTATTTTTTGTACACAGTTTTCAAACCAAATACAAAACATTACTTTCATAAAAGAAAAATCGTCATCATGATTCTAAAATAATTCTCTTGAGCACTGCTTAGATTTTTGTTGATTAATTTGAACCGATTGGAAGCCAAGTGTTTCTAAGTTTGAATGCAATTTGGAATATTTCACCGAATATTTTTGTTTGTTTATAATTGCATTGTAAAAATCTTTCTTAATATAAGCGAGCAATGCCTATTGCGTATGGGATAACCAACATTTAATAATTATAATCCGCTATATTATAAAAAAAAAATTCCGCTACGACGTCTGAACTCATAGTTTTCTTTTTTTGTTTTAAAAGCTACGATTGAAGAAAGTTGAAGGACATCCTTAAATTCTGAGATATTGATAATTTATCACTAAAAAAAAAATAAATCACAAAGATCGGTTTTATGAGTCGTATACTCAATATTTTTGTACTTTTATACTTTTATGAAATAATTACTGGATTGTTATCAAATTAAATGATACTTTTGTGTAAAAAGTCTTTAAATTGTTGATGTATTTGCATTTTGAAGCAAATTTGAAACTGAAGGATGTTGATTTCATGAGAAAGAAACCTTGGTCGAAAGCATGTCTTGATCAATGCATTTGTATAGCTTGTGAAGTACTTGAAGGACCTTAGCCAAGAAAAACTCATGTAAATCACTCACAGAATGAATAGCAAATGTGCTGGAGCGAGACGCACATAGCTTAAACAACCACACAAGCAAACTAACACAGGGATAACAATTACTCACGTAACTCGTTTTAATTTATTCCAATCCCGACAAAGTGACTCAAAGATTTCCTAATATATAATGTGAAAATTCAGAAGGAGCGACGGCCCCAGCCTGGTGTGCGGGTTAAGGGAGCCCAGGACGACTGTTCCCGACGGGAACCGAAGAAAAGTGGCGCACATTTGTACGTACTAGTAGACAAAAAAGAGTAATAAGAATTTTTTTGGCGCCACCCACAAATTTTGAGTGCTTGTCGCACTGGGACCAGCGCGGGGGACTCGGGTTGCTGTCAGCGTCAGTTAGCATTTGGACCGGCAAAAAGCCGGCTTACAAATGCGCACGCCCGCGCTATTGAGTGACAACTTGTGTCGAAGCTTTCACTCGAATTCGAAGCGCTGAAGGCGGCTTGCAGAAGCTGCAGAAAAGCTTCATTGGCCCTTGCAGAAAGTCGCTGCAAAACACGAAACGCGAATTCAAGTTGACTTGGTCAGTTTCAAATTCACGGCGTGTCAGCTGGCATGGAAGTCTTACGATGCGTCGAGTGCTCATTTCCCGCTGAGACTTCGCGCAAGGCACAAGCAAAAAGCGACAACAAGCGCTAGAAGATACTGACTGACATGAACTTTCAACGAAATTCAGCAAAACTTTTTTATTATTTTTGGTCTCAATTTAAATTAAGAAAGGCTAAGGAATTTTTGCTTTTTGATTTTAAAGTATTGAGTTCATTATTGCATGAAGAATTTGCATTTTATTTCGACCGAAAGTATAAATAATTAAAATCCCAAAGGCAATAAAATATATCAGATATGCTCAAAGCAAAAAAGATCATTATTCGTTGATGCTCATGCAAGTTACTATAGATGATGTTCACGGCAGCAGTTTTCATGTCCATTCTAGACACAACATCAACACACTAAAGGCCTCAGTTATGCCATGAGTCGATTAATTATTATTGGCATATCTCCTCACAGATCCAAAACAGGTACATAGATCATTTTGCATATCTGTAGCTCTTCGAGTTTTCTGTGTTTCATAAATAGGTAAATATTAAAATAATCTTTCAAAGCGATGCCTCTCAGTAAACATATTTTTGAGCGCTCATAAAGGCTTCTAATGAACTCAAACAAGACATTTTAGTGCTCAAATCAAATTGTTTATAATTACTTCATGTATAACCCTGAAAAGGGACACAAGCATGCTTTGCTTATAACCCACAAGCGCTTAAAAAAGAAGCAAAAAGCTTGTAAAACACTCAACAAAATCGATGAATAAACAAAAGTATGTTAATTAACAAAATAATTTATTTATGAACGCGCAATTTATTTATACGCATGTGTGTGAATATTTTTATTATTATTATTATTTTTGTTTGCGCACAGCGGCAATTTTGCATTGCACACGCACATAAGTGTATCGCATTCGCTCGCATGTGCAAACAGCATTAAATCTAAACAAAAAGCAAACGACAGCGGTAATGCCAATTAAAATAATAATAATAAAAAAAAGATACAAAAAAAAAAGATACATGAATATATCTTGTGTAAAGTTGAAAATGAAAATCGGCAATTGCAATAATTTCCATATGGCCATAATTTCCAACGTTCTGACTCCGAACCAAACTCATTACCGGCGAGCCACCAAGTCTCGTACCGCTCGACAGACAAAAGTATAGAAACAATATTCGCATGCACGTCGCACATAAATCGTCAATTAAAAACATTTTCACACCCCAATGTATCAAAGGACACATTAGGGCGGTGGCAGGGGGCCAGGCGGTGGCACGGATGGAGGCATGGTGTGGCTTGTTTGTGGCAGCGAGTTGAATTGGATTGTGTTAACAAAATCAAAAATTTATGAAATCAACTTTTTTGCGCTTAAAAAAAGTGTCAAAAAGAGAATTTTATTAACATTAATTATTTAAACAATAATTATGGCAAATATGTTAAGTTTCGAATGCACTCGACAGAGGTCAAGTGTTTGTGCAACACTTCATGTTTATGCAATTTCATTGCAACATTGCAACACAAACAACAAACAATACAGTGAAAGCTGCCCACATTGACTTACCATTAAATATGCGTTTGTTCGTCTTTATGAGCATTCACTGTAGATGTTATTCCATTGGCCATATTGTGCATGTATCAACATTAGTTATGATAGCGAAATCAGTGCAACATTTTGTGGGCCGTTGGCTTGCATTACTTGCACGCTGAGTTTAGTGCCGTGAAGCGTGAAATGTCGCTTTTGTGAACAGATGAACAGATGAAAAGTTACGTGTTTAAATAAAAAATTAAATTATATGCAATTATAATTAAAACCAATAATCAAATCAGCATTGATTTCCACTACCATTGAAGCTTTAAATCCTTCTATTAAGCTCACTCATATGCGCACATTTTATGGTCTTGATGTGTGCGTGTGTGTGTGTGTGAGTATGTTTGTGTGCATAAGCTAAAAAACAACAATTGCAATAACAACAATCTGTAAACTGTTAAACAATTGTTTAACAACAATTAGCCGCTTATTAAATGACAACAACACCAATAATAACATCAACAACATACACAACAACAACAGCAACACCAACAACAACAACAGCAACACCAAGGGGGAATAATGAGTGAAAGCGAATAAATCTTTACGCAAACGAAGTGTCGATTAAAAAGCCCTCGACAAATGAGTGCCCATAAAGGTGATGGGCCCGCGGTGAGTTTGAGTGGCAATGAGGCAATGAGGCGATGAGGCGATGAGGCTGCAACCAACAGTCGATAATTCCGTTAGAATGCTACGACAACGGATCACAATTGCGGTAATTGTGGTAAATGAGTGAGGATGGCGAGTGTTGTGTGTTGTTGGGTCGTGGTTTGGTGGGGTTTTGAGTTTGTAGTTGTATGTTGGTGTGCAGTTCTATAACATTAACAATTTAAATTATTACTGTCCGCGTTGCCAATTATTCACGCATTGTGCGTTGTCATGCGTATTATTTTTATGCGCTTGTTGCTGTTGTTGTAGCTGTGAAATATGCGTACGTATTTTTGCAGCTTATCAGTTACACACACACACACACTTATGTATGTGTGTATTAATATGACTATTGGTTTTGTTGTTGTAGCCGCGAAAGCCAATTTTCGGGCGTTCAAATGCCGGAAGTTGTTGCTGTCGTTATGGTACAACGCAAACGAAAACAACAACAACAATAACACAAATATGCAGACATACACATATACATATATATAATCATATATATAAATTGCAAGTGTAGATTTAAATTGAAACTAACAAACTGTCTAAGTAACTAACAAACGCACACATTAACAAACGGATGTCGATGAGGATGTGGCTCCGACTCCGGCTCCGTCCTCGTCTCCGCTTCAAATCAAATGTTGCAAATTAAACAAAATTGTACGCGGTCAAAATAATTTACCAGCAAATTTTATTTAAAATTATTTATCCATGTTTGCAAACATGCCAAATTATTTTAACTTTAACAAAGTGAATACTTTGATTAATTTGTCGTGAAATTTAATAAAAAAAAAATAACGCAAAATAAAATGTGCGTTCTATCGCAATTGGTCGACTGTTAGCTGACCTTTACTTTGGCGCATAAATAATATAAAAATAAAACTCGCTAGCATGAATGCACGCCAGCAGCACATGGCTGTTCATGCCAGCGAATGGTTTGGCCGAATAGGGTCTGTTGCGTGTATAAATGCGTTGCAACCGTGCACGCATCACAAGTCGTTGACAATTAATTGCAAAATGCAATGTCAGTATCAAATTTAAATAAGCTCAGTTCATATATTTAATATATTTTATTTCCACATGAGTGCTAATGCACGCTGACTTCTGTTTTTCAAAACCTATTTTAATCATATTAAATGTGAATTCCATTTCAGAAAACACAATGCAAATGAAAATTAAGCTTAAAAGCGACTTAGCACATATGGAAATGGTCTTTAAGCTGAAAATTCTTTCTCATATATAAAAGATATAACAAATAAAATTTGCCGAACATCTTGGGCATCATATTTTCATTTAGTATACATTAATAACGTTCAAGCTCTCGCGGCTTGTTGTCGTTGTTCTTGTTGTGCATATACCCTGTAACTTATGGTAGAAGGCTATATTAGTTTTGTGCTCAAAACGCGTGTATCTCTGGCACCAACTCTAGAACCATCTCTGGAACCATCTCTGGAACCATCTCTGGAACCATCTCTGGAACCAACTCTGGCTTGAAGTGTAATAAGATACAAACATAATATGAAAAACATTATATCGCTGAAGCCAATTGCTCTAAAAGAGATAAAATTCTTATAAATGAATTTTGATTGTACACAATTGCAAACGTAGGGCATTTGAAAGTCGCGTACTCTCGACTGCAATTTTCTTTGCAGGTGTTTTTTCAACATTACATGGTAATGTCACCGAAAAGCATGAATAATAAAGATGCAAGCGTTTGAATTGAATTGTGTCTGGTTTGCCGTATTGCATAGTTCGCGTGCTATCAGAATTCCAACGGTCTGAAAAAAAACAAGAAAAAAACCGTTATAAATGTTTATATGTCCACAGAGAATGTGCAGAATTTTTTTGTGGCTTCTGTGTCGGCTGGAATTGTAATTTCTAATATTGAATTACATTTTGAATATTCGTACTTAAAATGTATGATTTTTGGTTCATCTTAGCAATTTATGCTTGCTTAATTTAAACTTAAGAAAAATATATACATTTGCATTTCGTATTTATAAATGCTTCACATGAAGTTGCCGTGGCGTGTTCATTAAACAGAATCCATCAAAGTGGTGAATTTCAGCCTGTGGCTAAACATAGTTTTCTTGTTGTCGTTGTCGTTGTCACTTTTTGTCCCTTCACCATATACACTGTACACATTGTATGTGAGGGTATATTAAGTTTCTTTGAGATCAAAGGAGAATGAGTGGTAAAAGTTGTGTGAGGTAAGATCAAAAAGGCAACAGCAAACGATTGAGACAAATTCGTCCATCCGTCCGTCCGCATATATCAATTATTCCTGGTAGCTATAAGAGCTGAAGACTTGGAATTTGGTGAGGTTGGAACACCAGTAGAGTTGGAAACATGAAAATTGATTGGTCTCTACAAAATGGCAAACCATAGTTTTTCCTTCCCATAGATTGATTTCCTTTAAATTGTAAATGATTTTTATATGGGATATTAAATATAGGGTATTATATGGTCGAGTATACTCGTCTATACCGCTCTTGCTTGTTTTTTTTTTATTATAATTTTTTTTGTTTGTTTGCTTACGAGTTTTTAGCACCATTGCTGACTCATGAAATCAGGGTCAAATGTTTTCAGCATCGTTGAACAAAAGTTTACGATCCTTTGGTCAATTAAATCTCATGCCGCTTTGCGTACAAGCTTCCGACCAATTTCCACAGTTCATTTCCACAATCCGACTGTGTTAACGTCATGATGGTGGTGTTGTATGCTGCTGCTGCTCCTGTTGTTGCTGTTGTTATTGTTGTTGTTGGTGGTGGTGGTATACATGTGTGTGTTTAGCATTTTTGGATGGGTGGCATTAGTTGTCAACGACAGAGCGTCTTCGCCTGCCACTTCACCTCAGGCACACCCATCGCAGTCAACACTCACAGTTAGTTATTTGGGTTAATCGCTGTTAGGCATATCAAAGTCACTTTGGTGATGCGTGTTCTTGTCGTCCACGTCGTCGTCGTCGTCGTCGTCGTTGTTGTCGCAGTCGCTGTCAGTGTCACCATCACCGTTACCGTTACTGTTACCGCCAATGTTACCAACACCGGTGTAGCATGGAGGTTGGCGTTGTCGACGTCATACTCATCTTTTTCATCGTCGTCATCGTCATCGTCGTCGTCGTTGTCGTCGACGTTGTCGACGTTGTTGTTTTCGATGCTGTCGTTCATGTCATATTCTTCCACAAACATGTGTGTATGTTGGTCATTTTGAAGGTTTTGACATGTATCCAAAACTGGCCTTTGCCTGATTTTGCCCTTTTTCCATGCCATACCATAGATACATGTACATTTTACCAACCCTTGCATCATTTGGTCAAATGTTGATTCATTCATTTATTCGCTTGAACGTTTGGTCGTGTGCAAAATAAATTACCGCACACTTTGTTAGTTGTTGTTGCTGTTGTTGTTGGTGTTTATGTTGGTGGTGTTGTTGATGTTGTTGTTGATGTTGGTGTTAGTGTCGGTGTCGTTGTTGGTGTTGGCGCAAGCAAACATTTTGACACTTGCTCTAAAACCATAAATGTCAGGCAGAGTTAAGGCTTAGCCAAGTTTAAATACCTTTAGACAGATTAAAAGTCCCGTTAACCAAATCGTTGCGCTTTCGTATTATGTGCTACTCATGTTGTATATGTATGTATGCATGTGTGTGTGTGTGTGTGTATTTGTGTGCGCATGCATAATTTCCTGTCTGTGTCCTTGTTAGTTAGACCTTTGTTTTATAAAGAAACGTTTTTTTTTTTTCACCATTTTCATTTTCATTTCTGTATTTTTCACCATGTTTGAGTCAAAATTGGTTATGGAAATATCTTTGGCCTACTCTAGTACAACGCTCATGTAGCATACATTTGCTTTGACTGTGTCGACTTATAGATTGTATGTCTAGTGTCATTTATATCCTTAAAGGCATACATTTGTTGCTGTTGCTGTTGTTGCTGTTGTTGCTTCCTTAGTAGCCTTAGTTGCTTATGTCGCATACGTTTCATTTTTACACAGAATTGAGAAATTACAAAGCATTAGACTCTAGGGTCACTTTTAATTACTTTTAAGAAGGTCAACTATAATGAGTGTCAATGTGCTCTCACCTCCATGCAAATTGCTTCATATAGTCTTTTCTATACCATAGTTTGCCCACACAATGCAATTGTTCCTTTCTACTTATATATGTATATGCGTTGATTTGTATTTGTATATGTGCGTTTGTGTGTGTGTGTGTCTGTTCGCCTTTGTTTACCCCTTCTTAAATGCTTCAACAATTAAAACAGAAACTTTTCACATTTGTCGGTAATTTTGCGGCAAACACTCACAACTTCCACAAATACCGTTCAACTTATGACCTCACCCGAACCTTTCTTCACCACACCGTAGCGTCTCATCAGTTGGCAATTTTTACTTGTGCTTTTTGTACTTTGCTGCCATATAAAAATTTCTTTTATTCTAAACTTAGTTGTAATTTACATGTAAGGCTGACAATTTAAGGCTTATTCACGTACAAATGACCAAGTCCAAATTTGTGTTGCCGTAAGTATTTTAAGTTAAATTTTATTACAACAAAATTAAACTCAAACAGACTTTTTCGTCTTACCTCAATTTCAAATAAGATTAATGAGATAAGTCAATTTTGCTTTTCTACTTTTTTACGTATACGCTCAGTTTTTAAGTTAACAAAAAAAATGAAGTCTGCGGAATTCAGCTAATCGGACATCAGGGTGTGTTACTGCACATAAGAAATTAAACTTAATAATTAATTTTTTTTTTTTTTTTTTTTTGGTTAATTCTAGTTGTATATTTTTTACAACAAGCTGCAACATTAAACGTGCCACTGTAATTGCTAATTGGACAAAATTTCATAGTTTTGTTTATATTGTTCAGAATTTGCTCAACAAGATTTTCAATTTGCGTTTGCACATCCGTCATGCACGCCCAAAATACAAAATAATTAAAAAAAAAAAATATAATATAATAAGCAAAAAAAAAAAACCAAACAGTTGCTCGTAACACAACCAAGTGATTTGGCCATAAAACCCCACTTAAGTAAATCTTAATCTAAACAGTGGCAAACAAACACAAACACACGGACACAACAAACACAAAAGCAAAGCATCTTTTTTGGTAACCAACATACAAATTATCTCCATTCCGGACTCATGTACCTTAATCTAAAGAACCATAACAGAAAAAGCAAAACAAAACTGCGGAAAACGACCAGAAATGTAAAGTTAAATAGCTGGGCTGCTACATCTTGGGTTCCGTACTTTTCTTAATTTGCTGACGAAAAATTTGCACGTACTTACCGACAAAGACGAGAACATACAAGCAGATGGATGAACGTTTGGACGGACATAATGATACGCCGTGGTGAGGCGACTAAAGGGAAAGACGAACCGACCGACCGACCGGTAAAGGAAGGCATACCTGAAGGCTGCCAAGGTGACGTTACGCTAATATTACCTTAGTTTAGACACTTTAATGAAATTACTGTTGGGCTTTTTACAGTCGTCTCTCAGTATGTGTGCGTGCCTCCTTGCGACAAGCCTCTCTGTCGTTGTCCCCTTAGACTATGTGTAGTTATCTTAAGCGCTAACAATCCATCTTTTACCAAACAAGGTAAAATAAAGCGTTGCGTTGTGTAACATTTACGTTTGGTGGCTTTTGGGCGCGTTAGGCATGGCATAGACTACCGACCAACCGAACGACCGGCAAAGGAACCCTCGTTTACATGATATACCTACGGAAAATTAAACATCACAAGCGTGAAATTTATGATGACAGGCATTAAGCAGATATGTACTAACATATTAGTAAAGTCTAGTACAGAACTTTGTACAGAAGACGATTTTCAAGTTTATGCACTTAAATTGCACTTTAACGCGAACGTATACTTTTCAAATGACCCCTGTGTTTATGCCAGGAAGTATACCCAAATTCATTTCGTATATGCCAATTAATTGTAAGAACTAATGAAATTTTCAAAGTCTTAAATCAAATCATTTCTAGTGAAGGGCAAACGAATTTTATAAAAAAAGGTCTTGAGAAATATAATCGGGGTTTTTAAGGCGAATGAGCGCGCGTTATAATTCGATATCGCTAAGTAAACAGTTAAGGTTGCTATTTATAGAAGATTTTTGTGCTTAGAGAAAATACGGTGAAAGGACTTTGTTGTCGTAAAATCATGATTCTACAAATAGCCTTTTAAGATACTGTTAAATGGCGTAAGGTAAATGGCGTAGCCTTAAACTAACACTTCTTGCCTACTCAAATATGAGCGTAAACGACTGGTTATGTTACAAATAAGGCTAGAAGTGTTCGCATCTTCAGTTGGTTGACGACAATGCCAGCAAAATCAGACTCAGAATGTTGACACAGACATTAAAGCAGAAACAACGTAAAACACGGTAAAATTGTTTTGTGGATACCGGCCGCAAAGAACTAGAGTAAGGAGATGCTTGCTTGAGAACAATGAAAATTACGACTTTCAATTTGTAGAAAAATTTATTATATCCATTAAGTAAATGGGTTTCTAAAAATCTACAATGAGGATAGTCAAGCGGTCTGCCACATTGCCACCCACGCGCCCCCCTACACAATCGTACTACAACTTCGGGTCTTTGCGGCTTTCTGTCGTAGTTCTTGATGTGTACGTACCACTGCTCTTACTTTTCACTGCCCTTACCAACACATTAAGTACTACGATCCAATTGTACGTATGTCACCAGTCTAACTGTCTGTCTGTCTGTCTATTTGTGTGTGTGTGTGTGTTTGTCTATCTCTCTATTTGCCGACCTGCTTGCTCGGCGTTGTACTGAAAACGTCTGTCGCCTGCTTGTTGACTACAGCCAGCAAGTTTTGCGGCCTGACTGTGTGAAATGTCAAAATTTTTGAATGGCACTACGGCAGCTGGGCTTGTTTCTTGTTGCTTCATCTCATTATAAGCGATTTATAGGATTGAAATACCGCAATATTGGCAACTTTGGTTATGATCTTTTACACTTTAATTTCTTACGACAAAAACAAATAATTTTCAACAATTACAATTTCTTAACCGTACATACTTATTTAGGCTTAGCTGTGCTATGATAATTATCGTTTATCTTTAATTCGGTTAAATTTAAATGTCATTTGATTTCAATTATACGAATAGCAACAATAATCTTATATTCATGTCAATTATATGGTGGGTTATGTATGAGTTTTGCTATATAAAGACTGACATTATTGACTGTGATATTAATTGCTTTTTTGTAAGCAAAGCAACAAAGCAACAACAAATGCGACTGACATATTCAAAGTTTGCAAGTTTCATTTCAGCGCAATGTTATCTGAGTTTTATTAATTTCTTCAATGCGTCATTGAAGACATTGAAGACATTGACGGTGTCTGTGACTTCTTACTTCTTACTGCTTACTTCTTAGAACGCCGAAGACGCAACACATATTGATGAGCGAGTGAGCGAATGAGCTCAGTGATTCACTTCTACTAGCAACGACGGTTGAGCGCTTAACTTCATTAATATGCACAGCGCTAAAACAGTTTGCATTTGCCAATTTTGACTTTATCTGCCTTGCGTGCAAAGGAGCAACTTTAAGCGGGTTCGCTTAGGCAGTCAAATAGACAAACAAGACAGACAGACAAACAGACAAACAAACAGACAGACAGACAGACAAATATACAGACACATACCATAAAGGAACTGACACAGATGCAGACATTCTAAACATTTGAAAGAAATAAAGTTTTTGCTCTGTGCACTTCTGTTATAGCTTCTTACTTCTTCTTGCGCTTCTCTGACGAAGTTAAAAGGCTTTGAACGCTTAAGATTTTCAATTTTCATTTGTAAACGGCATCATTTAGTTTGAGTGGGCGTATGTGTGTCGCATGCCAATACACCAACACCGACAGCGACACTGACACCCGCCAAATCGCTACACGACAGTTGCCAAAGCAGATGTTTTTGACACAAAGTCACAAAAGGTGAGCAATCAAATGAAAGCTTTCTTTTGCACACAAAAAAAAAAAAATACAACAAAAATGCAAAAAACAAATGAAAGACGATTTAAGTTGGAGAGACAAACAATGTTTTAAAGCCACGAATACCGAATTTGTCTTAACACATTTCATGTATTTCGAAATTTGCCATTTGGCTTAATTATGGCAAAATATAATTTATAAAAGTTTGAATTGATTTTTTCTTATTGACCAAACACATCGTACTTAATATAATAAGTGTTTGCCATGAAGAATGCCAATTATTGCTACATTTCCTTTAGATTAATCATTTTGAGAAAATGTTGTCTAAGTGTAATTACAACAATTTAAACAACATTATGTCAAATTTCAAAGAAAAAAAACGAGCAAAAAGAAAAACTAAACGAAAAGTGAGTGGAAAAGATAACATTTTAAATCGCAATCAGGCATGCAATGCGCGAAAATCTCCAACGTCGCACTTCTTGCAGCGGCACAACTGACAAGCAGTCTCGTTGTACGCTTGCAATGCTCAAACGCAATTAAAAAGCACACGGCAAAATGTATCTGTATCTGTATCTGTAGCTGTATGTGCTTGTATACAACATTAAAATAAGCACTGCTCGTGCCGGTGTACTTGTAGGAAACCCTCAGAGCAAAAGCATGCCTTAATTATTATTATTATCCTCACTTATCTGGTTTTGCCAAGTGGAAAAGCAATTTTCCACTGACAGAGACTGAAATAAAGTAATTTGTCTCAAAAAATGTGCAAACAACAAAAACAGAGAGAGAGAGACTAATAGAGATTTCTTTATCAACTGGTAAAACATAAAACATGAACTGTCAATTGTCAAGGGAATGCAACATACAGCGCTGATTTCCAACAATATTTGTACCGTGTTTCAAATTGGAAAAAAACCACAAAAAAAATGCAACAAAGAGTTTTGTAAAACAGATTGCATGCATTCAAAAGAACTAAACAAGTTTGTCAATGATAATCATAAAGTCCATGTGTGTTTTTAGGGTATTTTTTTTTTTCATGGCGACAAAAATACAAGAACAAAAAAACTAAATGTAAGACTTTGTTTTGATGATGAATAATTGATTTGGAAGAACTTCTT